>JAXLNO010003802.1:0-37003 GCA_038087875.1 Malacoraja senta
CTGAACCCTCTTCCGTGCAATATCTTTCCTGTAGTATTTTGATCAGAACAGCATGCAATATTTCCAGCTGAGGCCTAATCAATCTTTTATAATGTTGTACCATATCCTGCAAATTGCCCCTAGTATGTAGGAAGAGCATACAAAAGTGGAATAACATAGAGCTAATGTGAACATAACACTAACAGCTGAACAGTAAAGTTTACGCTGCCTTAAATTACTTTGATACTGTATTCTTCAATGACCTTTGCTGCACATCACCTGCACAGTGATAACCTAAGCTGTCTCCAGACATGCTTTGAGCTTAGTCAGTATCCCACAGGAGCCAGGTGGATAGATGGAGCCTTTAGATGTTTGGTAGGATTGTAAATACGCTCCTAAAGCTTACCCCCTAGTCTAGTCCAGTAAAAACACTGACTCAAGCACTGGACCAACTAATCTTTATTTTTAGAACGAACACGAATTCCCCTATACGATACCTAAACCACCGCGGGTTCGATCCTTGTTTCTGCCTGGCCAAGCGCTTCAGCCTCGTGTAAGCAGACACTGCCCAAAAGGTAACGCAGTCCCTAGCGCCCTTCCAGAAGATTGACACCGATCCAAAATGGGGCTACCTTTTATAGGTCCACGAACCTTCAGAGGCCGAACTACATAGGGGTGGTCCCCTTACAATCCAATCAAACATATCAATTTCATCAATACATTATTGACAGTACCCCAACCCAATTATAGAGAGTCTTAAACAATGTTTCTTACAGATGCTTCTGGAAGGAAGCTAGTCAACTGAATAGTGCAACATTTACCCTGGAACACAAAACAATTCTGCCAGGGCTTAACACTTTGGCCAATCAACTAACAGCAGGGTAACTGTCTTGCAACATTATTTACAATTCTTTTGCAGCAATCCAATCATATCAATGCATTTAAGTGTATTTACAGAGTTTTAATACATATTATCAATTAGGGGGAAATGAGAACACCTGGATTTTTCACCATCCTGCATATCAATCTGAGGCTCAGACTGGCCGGCGCAATCCACAGCATGTAATTTTCCACTGACAAAGGTTAAGCAATTCTGACAACTGCAGGGATTCTCCATTTTATAGTGTCTTTAATTTGGTCACTATTAACAGGATAATTCATGGTTGTGTGTGGTAATCACCAGCCCTGGCCTGATGAATCAAGTAATTTTTGTTGGGCAAATTAATATTATTACTTTGGTGTTTATTTGTGTGCTGGTCTTGAGTTCCCCTGTGTGTAATAGTATGTTGTGTGAAAGCATTTGTCAGTTGTCTGGAGAACATTTGATTCTATCTCGGACACATTTGTATATCAAATATTTTCCAAGATCACAACAAGAAGTTATAGTGTAATGGAAAGCAGCAAAATGGTATTCTATTGAGAAGCAATTCAGATACGTGTACATAAAGGAGATAATTGGATAATATTCGATAGCGCTGGAAATTGAGCATGGAGATTACGATGTATGATTAACCTGTGCCTGCTTGATCTGGAACAGACAGTAAATACAATTAATACTGTCTTAACTATATAAGCATTTCCACATCCATCTGCACGAACTAGGCTGTTGATTGCTTTGGTGAATTAGTACAGGAATTAGCTTTATGAATAGGTAATACCCATTCAAAACCAACTTGCAGCATTTAAAGGCTCAGGTGCATGGCAGCTGTAGGTGGTAGTAGAAGCGATTCAATAAAGTTATAATTTGTTACAAGATACAATGAAACAGTCAGTGAGTGTCAAAGAAAATCAATGACTTCACAAGTATGGTCAAGATCATCGAGTACACCTGATAATATTGGCCAATTTAGTATGTGACAAAATGGAGGATTTCTGCCTTTGCAAAACCTGCTTGGCGTCTTTCTGCAAAAGCTGAAAAGACCATGAGGTTCATGGCTCCAGAATGTCTGGATCCTGGGAGGAAGCTGAGTACAGGTGATGTCCAGATGTCCCCTCAATTGTTAATATGTATGAGGGTTTTGCAGAAAGACCTGAGCCTTGCAGCAAATGCATGAACAGGATGGGTTGGGGAAAGGTATGTTATAATACCACTATGTTGCAGGGTCTTTGTACTGTTATCTTGTGATTGATCAAGGCATAGAGCCTTGCCCGAATTGTTTATGTTACCTGGTAAAATGTTTCTTTACTTAGGGGAACTGTCTTCCATTAGGAACTTTATGTAGAAAAAATGTAATGGGGTATTTTGTGATTGGGTTAGGGAACAGTCAATTAGTGTATTGTATGATGTTTATTTATGATTGGTTTGTAGGGGTTGCCCCCCCCCCGATGTATTTTGCGCCATGGGTCCGATACGGTATATAAGAGGGGACACCACATGAGTCTGTGTCGATCTTCTGGGGTAGCACTTGGGACCGTGCTGATCATCTGTAGGTGTCTATTCGCACAAGGCTGAAGGGCTTGGACAAGTAGAGACAAGGATCGGACGCGCGGTGTTGGTTAGGTGTCGTATAGGAAGTGTACTTGTGTTTAAGAACAAAGAAGTTTAGTTGATCCAGTGCTTGACTCTGTGTTTAACTGAACCAGACTTACTGGGTGAGATTAGGAGCAGAATTACACATCATGTCACCAATCACTGCAAAAGCATGGTCAAGGTAATTGGGAAACCATATTCCACTAAATGAACAACTAGTCTCAACCACTGCATACTGCACCAGACATCTTTGTTCACAGGAGTCATAAGCTGTACAGCAGAGAAATAGGACCTTCGACCCACCATACCCATGTGACCAACTTGGCATATTGAGTGTGCCCATGTTTGGCCCATATCCCTCTTATTCCATCATATCCATATGCCTGCTCGTTCTCTTTTAACAGTCATGATTGTATCCACTTCTATAGTTTCCTCTGGCAGCTCATTCCTACAGAGGTAGTACAGACTACCTTCTAAATACCTACCAGTATTCTCCATCATTTAGAACTGGAGCCTAATATACATTTTCTTCATTACCTCCTAACATTTACACTACCACTTCAAGTTTTATAGCAATTTTTCACATGATGCACACACTGCCAATAATTCAACCAGTGTAGCTGCTATACCCAGATTCAATGTGTGGCAATAAAAACTGCAGACTGACAAGAAACAATGGAAGAATAAGAAGTGAAGATGGTAATCACTGTCACTTGACTCTTACAACCATTAGTTTGGATATGGACCATATGTATACATATGTCAGGTGATAGAGTAGCTTGGGTGGTCTCATGGTAGGGCAAGCATGCACTAAGTTTGATTACCATTAGATTCGAATAACTATCAGATTGACTACTAGATTCGGGTGAGGACTTTGCTGTGGTCAGCTTCATCGAAAACTGATGGGTACTAAAACCCAAGTGTTTTCCTTCTGCTTCCACTGGGTGCTCTGATAAGGCACATGGATTTTAGGCACCGAGGAACTGTGCAATGGTGATTAGCTGAGGTTTGTTCTGAATATCAAGATGTTTCCAGAGAGACCAGGCATCAGAATCATTGATTGAGCATCCAGTGATCTAATTTATCAGGTTGCAGGTGTTAGCATGGCATTCATTCTATTTATATCATTGTGTTTGTTTGAGTGGCACACCACACTACCTGCAGTCTACTCCAAGGCTGCCTGATTATTCTAAAACAAATTTTAACCACTGAAGCTACCACTGAAACCCATTTAAATTCTTAGAAAATACTTGCATTGGGTGCTATTGCTTCAGGTATTATGAGAATTGGAGATGGAGGGCGAACTTCAGTGGCATCACAGCACGTACCTCATGGAAAAAAGAATACATTGGAAAGGATGTATGATTTATCATAGAAAATATTTTTTTTCTGCAACTTTTGAAGCCGCAGACTGTGCAATGTTCAAAATCATTTTCTGATCTGTGAGCAAATTAATTTCTGTCAATACAACTTGGTATTTATGTAGCAAATTAAAAGATTTGTCCCCTCATATGAAGCAAATAATTTATTTTGTAAAAAGAAACAGTGTTGGCATTTCAGGTCAATGACCCTTCATCCGAACTGGAAAGTAAATGTGTTTAAAGTTGCAGGAAGGGTTATGACTTATGGGGCTGTCCCACTTGGGCGACCTAATTGACGAGTTTAGAAGAGTTTTAAAAAATGACATGTGGAAGACTTCCTTCGACTATGTAGCAGACCTCCTTCGACCTCCTTTGACTATGTTGAAGACTAGCTTCGACTAGCTACGACTAGCTACGACTAACTTCGGGAAAATTGGACACCGAACAGTGAAGAGTGAAGACGACCTCCCTTCGACCTCCCTTCAACTATGATGAAGACTATCTACGACTACCTTCGACTACCCTCGAATACCTACGACTAACATGACGACCTACAACGACCTACTACGACTAAACCTACGAGTAAAAAAAGTATAGATTTTTTCCATGGCGACTTTTTTTTACCCATGAGTATTTTTTAACATATTGAAAAAATCGCCGCGACCTAGCTGAGGCCTCGAGTATGCGGAGACCACTCTCGAGCATGAAGGAGAGTTACGAAGACCTCCTACGACCAGGTGTCGACCATGCTGCGAATATGAGTCGAGGGCAAACTCGCCAGAACTCGCGGATTAGGTCGCCCAAGTGGGACAGGCCCTTTATGTGTCGAGTGTCTGTGAAATAGTGGAGTCCAAAGCTGTTGGGGTTACAGTTACTTCTGATGCCAGCTATTAGAAAAATCAATAGTAATGGAAGGATATGCTAAAACTGTAGGGTGCAGAGCATGCAGTTGCTGAAAGTAAGATGAAACAGAGAATGCTGGAAATACCTTGCAGATCAGGCAGCATCTGTGGAGAAACAAAAAAAATGATATTACAGCTGAATGACCTTGCATCAAAGCTGGCGAGCTATTATGGAAATAGGAAAGTCCAGCTGTCTGAAATTACTAAATTTAACATTGAGTACCAATGGGTACATTGAGTCCAGGTGGCATTTACCTAGAAATATGAAAACTGTCCACTTGCCTTTGCTCTTCCCACCATCCAGGAACCTAAATGTTACTTTCAGGTAAACCAGCGGTTTAGTCGCACTCTACAATGTAGTGTACTGCATTAGGTTCTCACAGTGTGGTCCACTCATCAATTGAGAATTACAGTATCCTCCATAATGTTTGGGACAAAGACCCATCATTTATTTATTTGCCTCTGTACTCCACAATTTGAGATTTGTAATACAAAAAATTACATGTGGTTAAAGTGCACATTGTCAGATTTTATTAAAGGGTATATTTATGCATTTTGGTTTCACCATGTAGAAATTACAGCTGTGTTTATACATAGTCTCCCAATTTCAGGGCACCATAATGTTTGGGACACATGGCTTCACAAGTGTTTGTAATTGTTCAGGTGTGTTTAAATGCCTCCTTAATGCAGGTATAAGAGAGCTCTCAGCACCTAGTCTTTCCTCCAGTCTTTCCATCACATTTGGAAACTTTTATTGCTGTTTATCAACATGAGGACCAAAGTTGTGCCAATGAAAGTCAAAGAAGCCATTATGATTCTGAGAAACAAAAATAAAACTGTTAGAGACATCAGCCAAACCTTCGGCTTACCAAAATCAATTGTTTGGAACATCATTAAGAAGAAACAGAGCACTAGTGAGCTTACTAATCGCAAAGGGACTGGCAGGCCAAGGAAGACCTCCACAGCTGCTGACAGAAGAATTCTCTCTATAATAAAGAAAAATCCACAAACACCTGTCCAACAGATCAGAAACACTCTTCAGGAGTCAGGTGTGGATTTGTCAATGACCACTGTCCGCAGAAGACTTCATGAACAGAAATACAGAGGCTACACTGCAGGATGCAAACCATTGGATAGCCGCAAAAATAGGATGGCCAGGTTACAGTTTGCCGAGAAATACTTAAAAGAGCAACCACAGTTCCGGAAAAAGGTCTTGTGGACAGATGAGATGAAGATTAACATATCAGAGTGATGTCAAGAGCAAAGTATGGAGGAGAGAAGGAACTGCCCAAGATCCAAACGTACCACCTCATCTGTGAAACACGGTGGTGGGGGTGTTATGGCCTGGGCTTATATGGCTGCTGAGGGTACTGGATCACTTATCTTCATTGATGATACAACTGCTGATGGTAGTAGCATAATAAATTCTGAAGTGTATAGGCACATCCTATCTGCTCGTTCAAACAAATGCCTCAAAACTCATTTGTCGGTGGTCCATTCTACAGCAAGACAATGATCCCAAACATACTGCTAAAGCAACAAAGCAGTTTTTCAAAGCTAAAAAAGGTCAATTCTTGAGTGACCAAGTCAATCACCCGATCTGAACCCAAATGAGCATGACTTTTATATGCTGAAGAGAAAACTGAAGGGGACTAGCCCCCAAAACAAACATAAGCTAAAGATGGCTGCAATACAGGCCTGGCAGAGCATCACCAGAGAAATCATCCAGCAACTGGTGGTGAATGAATCGCAGACTTCAAGCAGTCATTGCATGCAAAGGTTATGCAACAAAATACTAAACATGACTACTTTCATTTACATTACATTGCTGTGTTCCAAACATTATGGTGCCCTGAAATGGGGGGGGGGGGGGGGGACTATGTATAAACACTGCTGTAATTTCTACATGGTGAAACCAAAATGTATAAAATTGGCCTTTATTAAAATCTGACAATGTGCAATTTAACATGTGATTATTTTGTATTACAAATTTCAAATTGTGGAGTAAAGATGCAAATAAATAAATGATGGGTCTTTGGCCCAAACATCATGGAGGGCACTGTACATTGCAGATGGGGTGATCACTTGGTAGAACACCTCTGATTAATCTGCAAGAATGACCCTAAACGTTTTGTGGTGTGTCACTTTAATTCTCTGTTCCACTTCCACTCTTCACTTCTCTGACTTTGGTCTGAAACAAAGTTCTAACAAGGTTGAACCCACACTTCTTAAGCTAGAGGAAGAGCACATCATCTTTAATTTGCGCCTACCTTTCCCCTGTTGCTACAATTAAAACACACGATTTTCTCTTGTTTCTTGAGGGTCTGTTGAGGGTCATGAAGCCATTTACTTTCTGCAAAGATGCAGTTTGACCTGTTGAATAGTTCGAGCATGTACTATTTTTTTTGTTTCAGGGTTCTGGAGTCTGCAGTTGTTTGTTTCAAGTATGCTTCTGGGCTTATTGTCCATTATGATTATTTTGTGTTTTGAACAAGACAAATGTTACATTTATAAAGGCTGTGGACCGGGAATGATGTGAAATTCTCCTGAATATTTTCAAATTGACTGCAGATGAAGTCATCCATTCTTGGATTGGCATATCAATGTTTGAACTTGTTACTTTGTCACAATGTTACTGTTGCAACAGAATTTGCAATCAGGATTTTACATTGATTAAAAATCCTAGTAATTAAACCAGACATTCACTGTGATCAGAGGTTGAAAGCCCCCACTTGCATGTACTTAGGTATGCTCTTACGATGCTATTTTAGTTCTGCCGTCAGTGGTGAGTAATGCTAAAACCTCATCTGCCATCCAAATTTTTTACTCACCCAGTATCTCATCTGTATTGGTTTGCATGGACAGAGGCCTCAATCCTTTCCTGTGGATTGGAATAACCTTACCCACACAAATGAAATATGTATCTTCCTGGACAGAAATGAAATTCTGGCTGCTTAAATGGAATTTACTTTCTGTTCCCTGGTTTAATTCAGCAGTGGTAATAAAGAATACCAACCAAGGCAATTTTCTTGGAGAATTGCATACAGAATTTATATTGAGGGAGGTAAACTTTTTTTGAGGGACATTTTTGGACTGCATGCTTTTATTTTGTTGCATTCTTAAATTAAAATTTCTGTCTCTCATCAGGTGAAGCACGAGTTCTAACTCATTTGAGATATTTGAATCATAGACATTGATATGTATTTTATTTCAGTAATCTCTTGTGAAATGTTTAACTGCTTAACTAAACTTAATTAAATGCTGTAAATCGATACAATCACGTGCTTACCTTGGCCACTATTAAACAATAGCATGCATTAAATATTTATGGTATTTAATTATTTAATATGACATCGGCAGTTTCATATTGCTATTCTGTTGTATAGGTAATACTACTGAATGTTTGGAGATTCAGGAACTGCAGATGCTGGAATCTTAAACAAAACTCAAAGTGCTGGAGGAACTGGGCAGGTCCGGCAGCATCTGTGGAGGAATTAGTCAATGCTTTGGGAACTTTCAGACTGGTTAGGAGGGAGAAAGCTGAAAAAGAGAAGTGGGGAGGGATAAAATCTGGCAAGTGGCATCGGGATACAAATGAGGGAGTTTTGAATGGCAAATAAATGGAGTGTTTGACAAAGGGTAGAGATGAAAAGGAGACAAGGGTGTCAGATAAGGAAAGAAAATAAGTGAAATGTAAAGACAGGATTATAGATGGAAGGGGACGGGGGAGAGGGGAAAAAGGGGGATAAAAGGAAATTGAGGGACTCAGGGGTGGGAGATGAGTGTAAAAAGAAGGGGAAAGGAGCAGGTTGACTGGGGTTGGGATAGGGGAAGAAATGGGTGTGCACCAGGATTGTGGTGGTGGTGGTGGTGGTGGGGGGGGGGGGGGGGGGGGGGGGTAGATGGCATAGGAAAAAGAGAGGAGGTAGGACAGTATTTATTGAAACTGGAGAATTCAATGTTCATACTGTTTTCCAAGTAGAATGTGAGGTGCTATTCCTGTGGGCTCATTCTGGCAATAGAGGAGGTCAAAGATAGGAAGGTCTGTATGGGAATGGGAGTTAAAATGATTAGCCACCAGGAGATCCAGTAGGCTTTGGTGGACAAAGCAGAAGTGTTTAGCTAAATAATTGCCTTGTCTACTATTGGTCTCACCGATGTAAAGGTGGCCGCTTCAGGAGCACTGAATGCAGTAGACAAGGTTAGAGGAAATGTATGTGAAACACTGTTGCACCTGCAAGGGCTACTGGGGTCCCTAGATGGAGGTGAGGGAAGAGCTGTAGGGACAGGTGTTATATCTCCTATTGTTACAGGGGAAATTACCTAGGGAGGAGGCATTTGGCATGGGAAGGGATGAGTGAACCAAAGAGTTGCGGAAGGAGTTGTCTCGGAAGCAGAAAGCGGAAAAGGATGGGGGTGAAAGGATGTGACTGGTGGTAGGGTCATGTCGAAGTTGGTGAAAATGTTACCGAATAATATTTTGGATGCGGAAGCTGGTGGGCTGGCAGATGGGGACCAGGGGATCTCTATCGTTCTATCTAAGGGGAGGGGAACTGAGAGCAGAGCTGCAGGACAGAAGAGACATGGGTGAGGGATATCCGCAGAGGCAGGGTGGAAATCACATTTACTGAATAAATGGGACTTCTTGGATTTCCTAGTGTAAAGGCTCATCTTGGAGATGGAGAAATTGAGAGTGAGGGAAGGGGTTATGAGGCAGGGTGGGGAGAAGTGAGGTCAATGAACATAATGGATGTTTTTGTTGTATTCTGAGCCTAACTATTGTTTTTGTAGATATCATTAAGAACTCCACTTTATAAGAATTTATATGTAGAAATGTTGTATAACCTTAACTTGATACCCCAATGAAGTGTGAATAGAAATTTAAAGAAAATATTACATTATTTTCATGATTTTACTCAATAGGCAATAATTCTAGTTTTTATTTTGGATATTTTTTAACACGTCAGGGAAAGGTATGCAGTTTTCTATATACCAGTACAAAAGAAGGCGTATTGGGGAAAATATACATGTATCATATTGATAAGTTCATCTCCGTAAATTAGAGCACATGTTTGGCTAAGGTATGCTTAGTTTATTGTAGTGTGTGCTGAGGTGCAGTGAAAATTTGTTGGTGCATGCTAACCAGTTAGAGAAAAGACTATACATAATTACAATCAAGCTGTCCACAATGCATAGATAAAGAATAAAGGGTATAACATTCATAGCTTCATTTTTAACCTAAGAAACCAAGATGAACGGAAGACCCCACGTTAATTTTACTGTATGTAGTGCATAACCTTAGGGCATTCCTTGCTGCATCACAGTGGATCTATTCATGTTTAAATACAGTCATTGTTAGAATGTAGATAAATACTTTAGTCAACCTGCATAGTAAAAGTCTACGTTTGCATGTGTACGGTATATTTTAGGAAATTGAGAACAATTTTGCATCTCACCCTAATAGTGAAGCAGACAAGTTGAAAAAGAGTAGTGAATGTAATACAGCCATTGAAATTCAGGATTTGCAGTTTAATAGTAAGATTAAACGAGAACTTACCAGTTTGAAGTTTGATCTGTATTTTATGAGGAGTTACGATGAGGGATTACGTGAAGAGCCCGTTCAGCACGCATGCGCGACATTCTTCAAAGCAGCGGTGTGGAATCACAGGAAACACAACAATTGAAATAAACATAGTAAAGAAAAAGGAGAACTAAGATACCTGTTGATCTATATATTTGAGGGTGGGAGCGGAGGGCACGTAATCCCTCATCGTAACTCCTCATAAAATACAGATCAAACTTCAAACTGGTAAGTTCTCGTTTAATCTTACTATTTTACTTCGGAGTCACGTGAGTGACTACGTGAAGACTTCAAAGCTCTGTGATTTCAAACCGTGTAACAGTTCATACTTCACTCGCTGCCGAAGTGTTTCAAGGGAGGAAGTATGTTATCGTAATGAACCATAAATCTGTTTGTAAACAATAATGGTATTTATTAAACAATAACAAAAGACAAAATGCTCCCCCGGGCTTAAATTATATATTTGCAGATTCTAAAATTCTGTCTGCAAATAATACAGGTTGTGCTAGCGGCTTATTGTAGAACGTTTGGAACGTTTTCTCCGTGGACCACCCCGCTGTAGCCAGGATGTGGTTCAGTGGTACGTCCATCCTTTTAGCCGCCGATGTGGATGCTGCCCTAGTGGAGTGAGATGTATATACGTCAGTGTCCACTCCAGCAGCCCCCAGTACCTGCTTTAGCCACCTTGAGATGGTTTGGCTCGACACCCGACCATGTGGTTGTTTGTGGCTGACCCATAAGGCTTTTTCTCTCCCTTGGGAATTGCTTGTTGTGTCGATGTAAGTCAGTAGGTGAGTCATGACACACAACCGCCTGTCAGGTGGGTATGCCCGGAAATCCATAACTAGGCCTGAAGTTCCTGGCCTGCTCTGCTTTACCAGCTCCTGAATTGTGAATGATACCCGGTCAGGTGTTATAACCATGTTGTCCAGTCGCAGTAAGTAGAGGGACTGGACTCTTTGTGCTGATACTAGTGCCATCAGCATGACCGTTTTCAGGGTTAGCTGTTCTAGAGTGAGGGACCTGGCTGGTGACCATCCCCTTAAGTATGTCAGGACCACACTGACATCCCAGATTCTGGTGTATCTAGGTCTAGGAGGGTTAGAGTTGAATATACCCCTCATGAGTTTAATCACCAGCGGGTGAGACCCTATAGCCTGTTGTCCTGGTATTGGTTTTAAGTAGGCTGACAGAGCACTTCTGGCCGTATTGATGGCGCTGTAGCTCAATCCTTCATTATGGTGAAGGCCAGCCAGGAACTCCAGTACATTGGTTATGGTTGCAGATGAGTACGTTGTCCCAGTAGTCGAGCAGTATGTTTCCCACTTCCTGATGCTCGACAGGTATTGTTTCCTGGTGGACATACGGTGGGACGCTGTCATCGTGTTGATGGTCCTGTCAGACAACCCCAGGCCCAGCAGTGGTCTTTTCATAACCTGCAACCCAGTAGGGTAATTTTGTCATGGCATGGATGACTTATGCCTGATACAGGGTGAGTCAATAGGTCTGGGCTACTGGGGAAGGTCATAGGAGGTTCAATGACCATGTCAAGGACCACTGGGAACCATGGCTGTGTAGGCCAGTCGGGTACTATCAAAATACCTGACGCAGTCCAGCTGTATTTTGCGTAGTACCCTACTGATGAGGCAGAAGGGGGGAAAAGCATAAAATAAATAGTTTCCCCAGTTCAGCGTGAATGCATCTATCGCTACTGCCTCAGGGTCTGGTTCCCAAGCGACATACATTGGTACCTGGTGATTTAGCCGGGAGGCAAAGAGATCGATATCTGGTTTGCCATATTGCTTTATAATTTTTGCAAAAGCTTTAGGATGTAACATCCATTCGATGTTATCATTGAATTTGCGTGACCTGGTGTCTGCCACTGAATTTAGTTTACCTGGTAGGTAAGTTGCTGATAGCCAAATATGTCTATCGACACACCATTGCCAGATTTGGTTGACCAAATTGTCACATGATATCGATTTTATTCCGCCCATATGGTTAATATAGGCCACCACCGTGGTATTATCAATTTGTAAACGAACATGCAAATGGTGCATATCGATAGAATACGCTTTTAAACCATAAAACGCACCCAACATTTCCAAGTAATTTATGCCCAGTGTTTGTAGTAACGATGATTCTATGTTAGTCCATCTACCACCTGCGCTGGATATGGTATTAGTCGCTCCCCAGCCTTGAGCACTGGCATCTGTTTGTATAATTAACGTTGGGTTATTGATGATGATAGGGCTGGAACTATGCCAAATGTGTTCTATCCACCACTGTAACTCTGATATTGCTTCAATGGGTAATTTCATGGTTCGGTCAAAGTGACCTGCATGTCGTTTCAACGCCTGTACTTTTGCCCTTTGTAGGTTTTGATAGTGCAGGGGTCCAAATTGTGTAGCTGGAAATGCTGCTACCATTTTGCCAATTACTCTTGCCACTTGTCGGATGGTTGGTCGATTGCTAACCATTAAATTGTTGCACGTCTGTGCCAATTGTGCTGCTTTACTTTTTGGCGACGTTACAGACATGTGGACTGAGTTAATTGTGAATCCCAGATAGTCCATAGTTGTGGATGGCGTCAACTTAGATTTATCTGGATGGATGACAAACCCCAGGGTTTCAAACAATTGTTTAGTAGCTAATACAGCTGATTTAGCCAACTCCATGGTTTTGCCTACTATTAGTATATCATCAAGTTATGCCATGACAATATGTCTTTGTTTTCTTAATGTTGCCAAGGCTGGTTTTAATATCTTGGTAAATAGTCTTGGGGCTGATGTTAACCCATTAGGCAACGCTTTATACTGCCATAGTTGCCCCATCCAGGTAAATTTTAGATATCTCCGATGACCCTTATGAATGGGTACTGAATAGTAGGCATCTTTTAAATCGATGCTTGCCATAAAGTATCCTTTAGAAATCAGTTGTTTAGCAGTTACAAATGTTTCCATTTTGAAATGTACATACTTAACAAAGGTATTTAGGGAGGTTAAGTCAATGAGGATGCGACATCCACCATCTTTTTTGCTTTTTGTAAATATATTTGAGACAAATTCCAAAGGTTCATGTTTGGATTTCTCAATGACACCCTTTGTAAGTAACCTCACCAGTTCTGCTTGAGCCTCTAGTTTCTCTTTGACTGAGAGGGTAAAGACCCTTTGGGGTACGTGCTGAACTGGTGGCATGTTTTCTTGAATGAACTCTATTTTGTATCCCCTAATACTGTTAAGTATATAACTATCATTCGTGAGACACCTCCATGCGTCAAGGAACAGGTGTAATCTCCCCCCTGTTAGTACAGTCCCCCCACTTTTTATATGCTGGTAGGAACCAGACCCACCTACCTCCATAGTTATGGGAGTGTTCATTGCTTCTGTTTCTTCATCCGCTGTTGTACTACTGGATGTCCTGTTGGTTGGGGGTGGCGCATTTTCCATGGGGTCCGCTCTGGGCCCTGGCCTAAAAAAGGCTTTCGGGGATAGAATGCGGACCCCGAGCTTTCACCAGTCCGGAATGTTTGTCTTCGACTGGTGGACGCGGTGGGGTACTGCCGTCTGGGTTGTGTGGGCTTGCTCGTTCCGGGGCCTGCCCTCATGAGGCCAAATGCTTTGGTCTCTTCCTCCAGGTCTTTTACCTGTTTTGGTAAGTCCTTCCCGAATAACAGGATCTGTGGCTCTGAGGCCGGTGTTTTGCACAGTCCTGCATACCTGGGATTGAGGGCAGGTCTTATTATCTCCTTGCGGAGGTTGTTGATCTCGTATTGGGTGTTGCACAGCAGAGCTAGAGTGTCTTGCTGGTTTGTGGTCAAATCCACCCCATCCACGGAACGAGCATATGATGTTATCCCTGTTGTGAGGAGCTTGAGGATCCGTTGTAATTTTATCTCCTGGCTCCGAATACTCTGTCCAACATACCCCCAGATTTGGCTGTTAACAGCTGGTACATTAAGCGAACTGCAGTTCTCCGGAGGCGAGTAGAGTTCTAGTGCCTCATTAAGTACCTGATCTTGTAGGGGTTTGAGGGACAGGTGGTTGATGCTGGCCGCCAGTTTTGGCTCCAATGGCCGCCCTGCTCGTGGTGTAGCCACGTAGCGATTTACGACACCCAGCAGCTCTTCCTGATCCTGTACCCCAAGCGTACTCCCGACATCTTCAGCCACTGACCCCTGATCCTGACCAGCCCAGCCCTGGTCGCCAATGCTGCCCTCATCTGAGGGAGAAGCAATGGCCAGTGCATTATAAGGCACTGCTGTGGGAGTGCCTGATCCCCCTGTGCGAGATTGCTCCAGCTCCCGAAGCAAGTCTCGCTGGAGCAGTTGCTCCATGAGCCTTTCCATTCGGCTCAGGCGGCTAGTTCTGCCGCTCTCAGGCGGACCCTCCTCATCGGAGTCAGACATAACCGGCCGGTTTGTTTTTTGTCTTACTTTTCCTCCAGCCCGCTGCCGCTCATCAGGCTGCGCTAGCGGCACTGGGCTCGGCTCGGTCTCGATGAGGGTGGACCGCCGCATATGCGGTCCAGGTGCCGCCTCTCGCCCCCCACTGATGAGACACTCCCGTTCTGTTGGAGTCGAACTGGGGGCGGTTTTCTTTGCTTGCCGTGGTTTACT
Source organism: Malacoraja senta (assembly GCA_038087875.1). NCBI lineage: Eukaryota > Metazoa > Chordata > Chondrichthyes > Rajiformes > Rajidae > Malacoraja > Malacoraja senta. The sequence continues at coordinate 14,912 of JAXLNO010003802.1, forward strand.
CATTTTCCGAATTTTCCCTGGAATTACAGAGCAAAGCAAGCTTCTATTACGACCTCAGAGTAAGAACTTACCTGATGGTCCGCTTTTTAAACTTGTAGCGGGAGTGCCTGTACTCCCGTTCGTCGCTGTTGCACTGCGTGAACGCTAATGTCACGCATGCGTGCTGAACGGGCTCTTCACGTAGTCACTCACGTGACTCCGAAGTAAAATTGTTCTTACTTGATACTTAGGTTTTGTTTTAAGGAGGGAAATAACTGCCAATGCACAATGCAAGGAAAATGTGGTATTCATTGGACATACTGCATATATCAATTTCTGCAGCAATGATTATGTTTTATTTCCTATGTGCCAGAGTAGAAGCAAATAACGTATTAGCAAAGAAGCCAACCATTTGGTCCATCATTTGTGCACTGACTTGTTACTCCATGACATATCTATGACCATCAATCCCTTCTCTGCCAAATATTTTCATACTTGGAATTGATCTTCTTATGGCAGCTTGATTCGGGGGAGAAGCTCTGCCTTGAGCAGAAAATCCGGTTACAGAAATGCTTTGATAGTATTGTCATGACCCCAGTTTTGCCAGCAGCTGTAATTAAAAAATAATATCAATCTATCTTTTCATATTCTTTGCGATTGAAAGTGTGTTCTGAAATATATATTTCCCTTCATAAGAAGAGGCTTCCTCTGATAATCTTTTTTAATGGTATATGGAAAACTGCATAGGTTACATTCTAGGTTATGTAGTATTTAAAATAAATGTAAGCTCAAGTATTCAATTCACCCTTGGGTTACATTTGAGTGAGGCTGATACTGTCTCCTAACTGCAAACATTCAATTAGGAATACAGGAACAGGATCAAGTAATTGTTTCACTCAAATCTATTCCTCTATTCGATGACAGCATTCTGTAGCTTATTTTAATTTACTCTCCTCTCCTGCATACTCTTGGTGCTCTTGTACGACAAAAATCTATCAATCAGAAACAACAACAGCAAAGGTAACTTGCTATTATACACAAGCATCGTCACAGGCAAAATATGACAGCCTTGTCAAGAAGAAGAGATGTTTATGCAGAAAATTCCAGAGTTTAAGTCCTTGATTATTGTTGCCATGGCTGCCGTGCAGAGAAAACACAGCATCATGTGTTCTTGGAGGGTATAGGACTGTTACAGAAATAAGAAATGGTGAGGACATAGTGAGATGTTGATGAGAATTTTAAATTAAGGGTGTTGGGGAGTCAGAAACCAAAGTATGAATTAACGGGACTCGGTGCTGGTTGCAATATGAGGAATATCTTTCATTCATCTTAGCTCATTCAAAATTCCGTTCCTCATATAGCGAGCTGCACCAGGTTCTACTCATTCATACTTGACTCTATTAGGGTGGGTGTTAATCATATTTCCTTTTTGTGTATACTTGCAGAAAAGACATTCAGAATATCACTCATGTGCTTCTTCGTAGCTTTGAATCTGATTCTGCCTGTATATTTTTACTAGCTTCTCTGTCTTCTTTCTTACTCTCACATGATTTCATTTTTTTGGTAGTCCTTTTGCCATTATATGATTATTTATGTGATCAATTGGCTAACCCACATTCACTTCATTGTCAGATTTATAAATATTTTTCCTTTTCACATAGCAATATGTTAATTTTGTGTTTTGTTGTTTAATTCCACTTGACTGGTTTGGGGTTTGTATCTATCATTTTCAGTATGATTCTATTAACAAAACTCCAATAAAAAGCTGTTGAATAACCTCCCATCAAGTAATATGCTTCAGTTTTCCCTTGGTTTCATTGATATACCTGAGCCTGAATATGATTGGAACATATTCCCAGACTGTTGAAGCAATATTGCCACCATGTGGTTTCAAATAGAATGTTCTTGTTATTGCCTGTGTTATACGGGTTACATTGCAGTTATATTTTGCCAAGACTTGCATGAATCATTTTAATATAAGTAGTGCTATCTTTAATCTGCTTAATGTCTGGACATACAACGGTGAACAGTGGGGAATAGCATGCTGATTCATAGAAACATAGAAACATAGAAAATAGGTGCAGGAGGAGGCCATTCGGCCCTTCGACCCAGCACCGCCATTCATTGTGATCATGGTTGATCGTCCCCTATCAATAACCCATGCCTGCCTTCTCCCCATATCCCTTGACTCCACTAGCTCCTAGAGCTCTATCTAACTCTCTCTTAAATCCATCCAGTGACTTGGCCTCCACTGCCCTCTGTGGCAGGGAATTCCATAAATTCACAACTCTGGGTGAAAAAGTTTTTTCTCACCACAGTCTTAAATGGGCTCCCCTTTATTCTAAGACTGTGGCCCCTGGTTCTGGACTCGCCCAACATTGGGAACATTTTTCCTGCATCTAGCTTGTCCAGTCCTTTTATAATTTTATATGTTTCTATAAGATCCCCCCTCATCCTTCTAAACTCCAGTGAATACAAGCCCAGACTTTTCAATCTTTCCTCATATGACAGTCCCGGCATCCCAGGGATCAATCTCGTGAACCTATGCTGCACTGCCTCAATCACAAGGATGTCCTTCCTCAAATTAGGAGACCATAACTGTACCCAATACTCCAGATGTGGTCTCACCAGAGCCCTATACAATTGCAGATGAACCTCTTTACTCCTATACTGAAATCCTCTTGTTATGAAGGCCAACATTCCATTAGCTTTCTTCACTGCCTGCTGTACCTGCACGCCAACTTTCAGTGACCGGTGTACAAGGTCACCCAGGTCTCGCTGTACCTCCCCCTTACCTAACCTAACCCCATTGAGATAATAATCTGCCCCCTTGTTTTTGCTGCCAAAGTGGATAACCTCACATTTATCTATAGTATACTGCATCTGCCACGCATCTGCCCACTCACTCAACCTGTCCAGGTTACCCTGCAACCTCCTAACATCCTCTTCACAGTTCACACTGCCACCCAGCTTTGTGTCATCCGCAAACTTGCTAGTGTTGCTCCTAATTCAATCTTCCAAATCATTAATATATATGGTAAACAGTTGTGGCCCCAACACCGAGCCTTGCGGCACTCCACTCGCCACTGCCTGCCATTCTGAAAAGGACCCGTTCACTCCTACTCTTTGCTTCCGGTCTGCCAACCAATTTTCTATCCATGTCAACACCCTACGCCCAATACCATGTGCTCTAATTTTAGTCACGAGTCTCCCGTGCGGGACCTTATCAAAGGCTTTCTGAAAGTCTAGATACGCTACATCCACTGGCACCCCTTCATCCATTTTACTTGTCACATCCTCAAAAAATTCCAGAAGATTAGTCAAGCATGATTTCCCTTTCATAAATCCATGTTGACTTGGACTAATCCTTTTACTGCTATCCAAATGCCCCATTATTACCTCTTTAATAATTGACTCCAGCATCTTTCCCACCATCGAAGTCAGGCTAACTGGTCTGTAATTCCCCGTTTTCTCTCACGCTCCTTTCTTGAAAAGTGGGATAACATTAGCTATCCTGCAATCCACAGGAACTGATCCTGAATCTATTGAACATTGGAAAATGATCACCAATGCGTCCACTATTTTTAGAGCCACCTCCCTGAGGACCCTGGGATGCAGACCATCAGGCCCAGGGGATTTATCATCCTTCAGTCCCATTAGCCTACCCAATACTATTTCTCGCCTAATGAAAATTTCTTTCAGTTCCTCTACCCCCTTAGATCCGCTATCCTCCAGTACATCTGGGAGATTGTTTGTGTCTTCCTTAGTGAAGACAGATCCGAAGTACCTATTCAACTCTTCTGCCATTTCCTTGTTGCCCATAATAATTTCACTCGTGTCTGCCTTCAAGGGACCCACATTTGACTTTGCTACTCTTTTTCCCTTAACATATCTAAAGATGCTTTTACTGTCCTTCTTTATATTCCTGGCCAGCTTCCCCTCGTACTTCATCTATTCAGCCCTTATTGCCCGTTTTGTTTCCTTCTGATGTCCTATGAAAGTTTCCCAATCCTCTGGCTTCTGGCTACTCTTTGCTGTGTTATACATCTTTTCTTTTAGTTTTATTCGATCCCTAACTTCTCTTGTCAGCCACGGTTGCCTCCTATTCCCCTTAGAATCTTTCTTCCTTTTTGGAATGAAATGATCCTGCGTCTCCCGGATTATGCCCAGAAATTCCTGCCATTGCTGTTCTACCGTCATTCCTGCTCGGATCCCTTTCCAGTCTACTTTGGCCAGCTCCCCTCTCATGCCTTCATAGTCCCCTTTGTTCAACTGCATCACTGCCACTTCCGATTTAACGTTCTCCTTCTCAAATTGCAGATTAAACCTAATCATATTATGATCACTACCTCCAAGCGGTTCCTTTACCTCGAGTTCTCTTTATCATATCTGGTTCATTGGACAACACTAAATCCAGAATTGCATTTTCTCTGGTCGGCTCCATTACAAGCTGCTCTAAGAATCCATCTCGGAGGCATTCTACAAACTCTCTTACTTGGGGTCCTGAACCAACCTGATTTTCCCAGTCTACCTGCATATTGAAATCCCCCATCACCACAGTGGCATTACCTTTGTTACATGCCAGTTTTAACTCCTGCTGCAACTTACACCCTACATCCGGGCTACTATTTGGGGGTCTGTAAATAACACCAATTAGTGTCTTCTTGCCTTTACAATTCCTCAACGCAATCCACAGTGACTCTACCTTGTCAGTCCCTATGTCTTCCCTCGCAAGGGACTGAATTCCATCCCTCACCAGCAGAGCTACCCCCCCTCCTCTGCCCACCTGCCTGTCCTTTCTCTAGGATGTATAACCCTGAATATTAAGTTCCCAGGCCCGATCCTCCACGTCTCAGTAATCGCCACAATGTCATATCTACCAACCTCTAACTGAGCCTCAAGCTCATCTACTTTACTTCTTATACTTCGCGCATTCATATACAATACTTTTAATTCCTTCCGCATATCACCTTTCACATCGATCCCTATTACACTTGGCCATACTCTCCTATCCCTTTGTGAGCTTCCTTTCCCGTTAATTCTGGGGTCATTAACCATCCCTTTACTCTCTTTCCCTTTAACTCCGTCCTCGACGATCCCATTTGACACCCTACCGCCCTTATTCAGTTTAAAACGACCCGTGTAGCAGTGGCACACGGGTGGTTTTCCTGTGTTTTTAGAGGGATTCCTGTATGCTGAGCCTGGCCGAAGGATTGGGATTGAATATACCAGCATAGGTAGGAGGGAGGTTTTTCCTAACTTGTCATAAACAGCATTTGATTTCAATAATTTGTTACAGATCTGACAAATAATTAATAATCCCTCTAAACTTTTTCTCTTGATGTACTGTCCAAATGTCTTTTAATTATTATACTTGGAATCTTTAATACATCTGATGAACAATGAAGGATCCAGCACTGATCCCTATGGCATGCCACTGGTTACAGGTCTCCAATCTGAAAACCAACCCTCCACTACCACCACCTGCCTCCTACCACCAAGCTAATTTTGTATTTTATTTTATATCTCGCTCTTGACCCCGTGCATTTGAATCTTCCGTCCAGCCTACCTTGCAGGACTTTGTCAAAAGCCTTGCTAACGTCGAAGTAGACAACATCCACTGCCCTGCACTTGCCAATCCTCTTAGTCATCTCACAATACTCACTAAAATTGGTGAGACATGATCTCCCATAAACAAAGATATGTTAACTATCCTTAAAATATTCTTGCCTTTCCAAATGCAAATAATTTCCTCCAAATGCAATTTTTCTACAAATAACATTAGGCTCAACTGGTTATAGTTCCCTGGCTTGTCCTTGCTACCTTTCTTAAATAAAGGCACAACAATAGCCATCCTCCTGTCTTCCAGTTACCCATGGCTAACAAAGAGGTAAAAAATCTGTGCCACGGCCCCAGCAATCTTCTCACTTCCTTCCCATTACTTCCTAGAATACACTTGGTCATGCCCTGAGGATTTATCCACCTTTATGGACTTCAAGACTGCCAACACGTTTTTATTTGTAATATCAATACGCTTCAGGATATTCACTATTTACATTCCTGAATTCACTCGCTTCCATGTCCTTCTGCACTTTAAATACAAGTGAAAAGTATTCATTTAAGACCTCATCCATCTACTGTGGCTCCATACACCGGTTACCACGATTATACTTAAGGGAATTATTCTCTTAAAGTACTATATAGAGAGAATCTTTTAGTATTTTCTTTTATTCTATCTGCCAGGGACATTTTATGAGCTTTTTCCCCCTCCTAATTTTCTTCTTATGAATACTGCTACATCACACACTCCTCAAGCTTGATCCCAGCTGCTCATACCTACATATAGAGGTATATGCCAATGTATTTTTTCCTTGCCAATTTCCTTCGTCAACCAGAGTTCCTTAATCCTGCCACGCTTGCTGAGGTAAATAATTCTGCATGATCCTCAAGATGCTGGTGGTGCGGAATTCTGTGATGATAATACTATTGAATGGCAAGGGAGGGTGAAGTTAAGGGCCTGTCCCATTTGGGCAACCTAATCCGCGAGTTCTGGCGAGTTTGCCCTCGACTCATACTCGCAGCATGGTCGACACGAGGTCGTAGGAGGTCTTTGTAACTCTCCTTCATGCTCGAGAGTAGTCCCCGTGTACTCGAGGCCTCAGCTAGGTCGTGGCGTATTTTTCAACATGTTGATAAATGCCCGCGAGTAAAAAAAGGTCGCCATGGAAAAAATCGATACTTTTTTTACTCGTAGGTTTAGCCATAGTAGGTCGTAGTAGGTCGGCATGTTAGTCGTATAGTGGATATAGTGGAGAGTGAAGACGACCTTCGATCTCCTTCGACCTCCCTTCGACTATGATGAAGACTATGACTACCTCGACTACCTTCGATTATCCTCGACTACCCTCGATTACCTACGACTAACATGCTAACTAACTAACTACTACGACCTACCAAGATTAAACCTACGAGTAAAAAAAATATCGATTTTTTTCCATGACGACCTTTTTATACTCGCGGGCATATTTCAACATGTTGAAAAATACGCCGCGACCTAGCTGAGGCCTCGAGTACACGGGGACTACGCTCGAGCATGAAGGAGAGTTACAAAGACCTCCTACGACCTCGTGTCGACCATGCTGCGAGTATGAGGCGAGGGCAAACTCGCCAGAACTCGCGGATTAGGGCGCCCAAGTGGGACAGGCCCTTTAGGCCCATTCCTGTTGGAGATAGTAGCTGTCTGGCAATGTTACCTCAAGTTTCACTGTATGCGGATGCGGATGCTTGATTTGCTGAGAGAATTCAAATGGATTGAACATTGCGCAAACATCAGCAAGCATATCCACTTTTGATCTTATGCTTCATAGAGATACACCATGGAAAGAGGCTGATCAACTTGCCATATCTAGCTGATAGTGGGCACCCATCTGTATTAATCTCATTTTCTGGCATTTGGCCTGCAGCTTTCCGTGCAGAGGGATTTGTGCTCATTTAGATACATCTTAAATGTTGACAATAAGTCTTCTTCCACCACTCTCTCTGGCAATGCATTCCAACTATTCACCATTCTTTGGGTTGAAAGGATCCCCTATGAATCGTTGATGGAGGACTAGCTTCTGTGATAGGGATCTCACGGAGAGCTGAGATGGATTATATATATTTAGATTTTTGTTTATTATTATCACATGTACAGAGAAAAGCTTTGTTTTGCATGCTGTACTATCAGATCAGATAATGCAATACATAAATAAAATCATGCCAAACTCAAGTACAATAGGTGGAGCGAAGGGAGAGACAGAGTGCAGAATATAGTTCTCAATATTGTAGTGTAACAATTTCAGGAACAAAGCTGAATGTTTGCAAAGAGGTAGAGGAGAATTGGACTGTGCTCTATCTTATGAAAGAACCGTTCAGAAGCTTGATTACAGCGGAGAAACAGGGATTCCTGAGTCTGGTGAAGCGTGCTTTCAAGCTTCTACATCATCTGCCTGACAGGAAGGGAGGGAAGGAATGTGGTGGGAAAAGTCTTTGATTATGTTGACTGCTTTCTGGTCTGTGTGATGGACTGGGCTGCATCCACAACTTTCTGCAGCGTGATATGTAGATGGAGTCAATGGTCAATAAGCAAAAGAAAGTCTGATCTGTGTGATGGACTATGTTACATCCATAATTCTCTGCAATTTCTTGCCATCTTGGGCAGAACTGTTCCCAAACCAAGCTATGATGCATGCCAGCAGCATGGTTTCTATCATACCTCTATAGAAGTTTGTAAGAGTCATTGGAGACATGCACAATTTCTTCAGTCTCCAAAGGAAGTAGAGGCATTTGTGTGTCTTCTTGGCTGTTGCTTGAACGTGGTTGGTCCATGTCAGATTGTTGGTAATATTTATGCTTGAAGCTCTCAAACATTTCCACTTTGGCACCATTCATGCTGTTTATGCCATTTACTACTGTATATCCACCACACCCTCTATTCAGCACTTCTGACAGAATTGTAGTTGAGAAAGCTTCAACCTTGTCTTTACCCTCATGCACTGAGCTCTGTCATCGTTGAGGATGGGAATGATCTTGGAGCCTCCTCCCCTGTTAGTTTTTTAAATATCTGCCACCATTTAGAATCAGTTGTGACAGGAATGCAGATCTTAAATGTGATCCTTTGTTTGTGAGTTTCCTTAGTTCTGCCTACTACTGGTTAGTTTATGTTTTCTCTTGTGCAGTGTCCTTACCAGGTTGGGACCTCATTTGAGGTGAGATTGAACCAAGATTGAACGTCTAACATGTCAAATTGTAATGGTGTGGAATTGAAATTTCCTCTCCTAGAGTCTTTAGACTGCTCGCTGTTCTCAGTTTATTGTTCTGGCTGAAAGAAGGGGGAATATGTTTTGAAACGTTTTAGGGGCTAAACAATTGTAAAAACCAATTGTGATTTTAGTCATTTGATTAAACTCCAGTAGAATACCAAAATTTTAAATGGAAAATGATAATCTGATAATGCACCTTACCCTTCCATTGCTCTGGGAGAAAGGTCAGAGGGAAAGGTGGGACAAGGGGTTGGTTAATTGTATAAAGATACAAGATTTATTTTATTGTGCATATAGGAAATGATGCTTTACTGAGTGAAAATATCACTGAGACCAGAAACTAAGTGGTAATGGTTGCAATTGTTTGCCGGAGCAAGCAAGTGAGTTTAAAGAAGCAAAAGCAGATGAAAATCTCCTCTTGCCATGATTTTCTCGCACCAACTTCTACAGATGCGCCTAGAAAGCATTTTATCGGGATACATCACAGCATGGTTTGGGAACAGCTCCATCCTAGACCAGAAGAAATTACAGAGAATTGTGGACACAGCCCATACTATCACACAAACCAACCTCTCTTTCATTGGCTCCATTTATATCCCATGCTGCCTCGACAAGGCCACCAGCATAATCAAGATATGTCGCACCCAGGCCACTCCCTCTTCTTCCCTCTCACATCAGGCAAAAGGTATAGAAGTGTGAAAACGCACACCTCTAAATTCAGGAACAGTTTCTTCCCAGATGTTATTAGGCAACTGAACCATCCTACCACAGCTAGAGAGCAGTCCTTAACTACCACATACCTCATTGAAGACCCTCAGACTATCTTTGATCGGACTTTACTGGCTTTATCTTGCACTAAATGTTCACGTTATTCCCTTTATCATATATATCTGCACACTGTGAATGGCTCGATTGTAATCGGGTGTTGTCTTTCCGCTGACTGGTTAGTACGCAACATAATATTTTCACTGTACCAAGGTACACGTGACAATAAACAAAATTAAACTAAACTTCTGCACAAATGCTCTCTAAATTATTATTAAGGAAATCATTGTCGATTAATATTAATTTTGGGCTTGTCATCATTGTCTAAATATCAATTTAAGTCATTCATTAGCTTTCTAATTTGCACTGTATGGTTCATCGATGCCAAGCCTGGATGAAAAGTAAGACATTCATTTCCATACGTCAGAGTGTTAAGATACCTCATATACATCTAGAATCAAACTGCTGGAGACCTTCACTGTATGGAAAGTCATACAGTATATGACTTTCACTGTTTAAAGTGAATGGGTGGAAAATAGTGGCTGCCAAATGCAAAACTATACATACAGATGGCAACCTGTTTATTCTATTTAATATTCATAATTTATCTATTAAAAAATTCTCATTACTTTGATTGCAATATTTTGATATTAAGTTGAATGATTGAGAGTTTAAAAAATCATATGGAGTTATTAAAGCAATTAGATTTGCTTGTAAAAGAAGCACAAATGAGTGGTGTTAATGTGCTGATATTTAAGATGTTGAAATTATTTTTCAGAAAGAAATAATAATCATTTTATTAGTTCCTTCTGGAAATCAGTAAACCTAGCTTTGACTGGCAGGCTGTCTCTTGGGGATGTGAACGTGAAGATAAAAATAGAAGTGGAGAGAAACATAGGCAGGCATTTTACTTTTAAATAGAAAGCTGCACAGGCAAATTTTGGCCACGCTCAGAATGTACGACAGCAAATGCATTTGCTTAAAAATAAAAGTATTAAAGCTGGCACAGCCAGTATTAACATTTTATCTAGTGTTGGTTTCAAAAATTGCCAAAGGACTGCAACTTTCATTTGTTATGCTGGTGTGACAAAAAAAGTGCACTTGTTTTTCATTTTTTTTAAAAATATTTTTTTATTGGAGATGCGTACACAACCTAGTTACATCATTACAGTCTTACATTATTAAATTGATAATATTGTTAAATATTATTACAATGTCTCCAATACCTTTTGCTTTTTTTTTTAAGCTAAATAGGACTAAAGAGAAAGGTGAAGTAAAGAAAGAGAAAAAAGAGAAGAAAAATTAAAAAAAAAAAAAAAAAAAAATGAAAAAAAGATAGTTAAAGAAGAATGGAAAAATTTATTAAAATAGAAAACTTCATTCGAGATATATTCGTACATTTCTAGATATAGCGTTTCATCCATTCTTTAGCCCGGGTGCTAGTCAGGTTCCTGTGCTGAACTGTTCTGGCCCTTTAGGTAGTCAATAAAAGGAGACCATGTTCCAACGAATAATTCCTGTTTATCCAACAGGGAGAGTCTGATTCTTTCCACATTTAAGGTCTCCGTCATTTCTATAATCCACATTTTAATTGTGGGGGTCGTAGGGCCTTTCCAAAATTTTAGAATTAATTTTTTTCCTGTTATTAAACTATAATCAATAAAGTTTCTTTGTGTTATTCTAAATGTTTGATTTAATTCTAATATTCCAAGTATTATTAATTTTGGATCTGGGTCCAATTTTGTGCTGGTTACTTTAGATATTATACTGAAAATATTTACCCAGAATTGTTTAATTTTTATACAGTTTGCAAACATATGAGATAAGGTAGCTTCTAAATGTTGACATTTATCACATATAGGTGAGATATGTTGAAAAATTTTATGTAGTTTTGTTTTGGAATAATGTAACCTATGTATTACTTTGAATTGTATTAGAGAATGTCTGGCGTTTAATGAACATTGATGTATGTGTTGCAAACTTTCTTCCCAAGTATCTTTCGTTATTATTTGATTTAATTCTTTTTCCCATGTTTGTCTATGTAAGTCCGTCGATGGAATGTCACTGTCTAATAAGATATTATATATATAAGATATTAATTTTTCTGTATGAGGATGTTTGTTCCAACATTCATCAAGAATTTCTGAATTTCTAATTCGAAAATTTTGAGTATTTGATTTTACATAATCTCTAAGTTGAAGATATCTGAAGTAATCATTTCCTCGAAGTCCGTAAGTCTGTTGCAACTCCTGAAATGTCAGAAAAGTGCCTTCCTTGTAAAGTTGTCCCATATTTTTAATTCCATAATTCTTCCATTGTGTAAAACCCCCGTCCAACCATGAAGGCTTAAACAAAGGGTTATTCACAATTGGAAGAAAAAGTGATAAATTATCTAATTTTAATGTCTTTTTTAATTGTTTCCAGATTCGTATAGCACTAAATATTATAGGGTTTTCCCTATAATTTTTTTTGTTTAATTTAGACGTAGCAAATAAAATCGAACCGATATCAAAAGGTAAACAATCTTCCTTTTCCATTTTTAACCAGTCTGGCTGATGATCTATTTCTTCCAACCAGAAATTCATATTTTTAATATTAACTGCCCAGAAATAAAACAAAAAGTTGGGTAAAACCAAGCCTCCATTCATTTTTGATTTACACAAATGTCTTTTGTTTATCCTATGATTCTTATAATCCCAGATGAAATCATTAACAATAGAATCCAGTTTTTTAAAAAAGGTTTTTGCCAGATATATCGGAATTGGTGCACTTGTTTTTCAAGCGTCCCTTATTTGAAGTGTGCTTGCCCAACAAAAAAGCATTTATTTGAATTTTCTGTTGTTGGTGTCACCTAGCGGCACAATTGTGATCTAGTGCATCTTCAAACGTTAAAGGGATCAAGTTTACATAAACCACGGCTGCATTTTATAATAAAGTATAAAATGGCAGAGTGAGAGAGAAAGGCAGGAGAGGAAAGTGATTGGGCTTCTTGGTTTATGGACACAAAATTTAGTGCAGCTGATTGGCAACAAGAGAGATTTTTCTTGTGCCATAAGAATCTTAGGTACCAGCATAGTTTAGAGTAGATGAGAAAGTAGGATAACTCAGGAATAGTGTGAATGGGTGATAGACGGTGGGCTGAAGGGCCTGTTTTCGTGCTGTATCTCTAAACTAATAGCTATGGAATTGACCTCTATGAGCAACAAACTACTGAATATAGAGTCTGGATTTTGAGGGCACAGCACGGCATGTCACAGCAGAACTGCACACTATTGCTTGTGTGGTACCGTTTTGAGAGGTTGAATGTTCTCTCCTCACTAGGAAGGCGCCACCTGCAGTTTCTTCTTTTTGTTATTTTTAGTATGTGTTAAAAGTATGTTTTAGTGTTCCTTGGATTGTTTTATGTGGGGGAGGGGGTTGGGGGAAACTTTTTTTCAATCTCTTACCTTGACGGAGATGCGTTTTTTTCCCGTATCGTATCTCTGTCCATTGCTGCGGTCTAACATCGTGGAGTTGGCGGTCTTTGCTGGAGACCGACCCGGCACTCCAAGCCGCAGGAGACTGCAGGACTTTAACATCGCGGAGCTTGCGATCCCTTTGCCGGGGATCGAAGCTCCAACTGCAGGTCCTGTGGACTTTAACATCGTGAAGCCCACGGTCACTGGTAAGAAGAGGTCGACTCGGGAGATGCCGTGGAGAGAGTTTCAACCGCCCCGACGCGGGAGTTTTGATCACCCCGACGGGGGCTCGATCGTCGGCTGCGGGGGCTTTGATCGCCCGATTGCGGATGGTTTGACTGCCCTGACCGCGGGAGAACAAAGAGGAAGAAGATTATTACCTTCCATCACAGTGAGGAATGTGGAATCCACTGTGATAGATGTTCATGTTAACTTTTATGTGGTTGTGTGTCTTGTTGCTTTTCACTTAGTATGGCTGTATGGTAACTCAAATTTCATTGTACCTTAATTGGTACATGTGACAATAAACAGACCTTGAAATCTTGAATGACAGGACTTCTCCACACATCATACGTTCGCATGCACTGTCCACATGTCCCATTGTCTTCTTTCCCAGATTGCTGTTACTCCTGTTCAAATGTATCAGTTGGAAGCCATCTTCCAAGGCAGAAGTTTGTCATGGATATCCTGCATGTACTTTTTCATCCTTAGACCTGGAAAGACTGCAGCTTCTTGGTAATCAGGCAGCATCTCCAAGGAGATAATTTTGATGTGGTGGTAGGAGGCAGGACAGAAGTTGATATGTAAAATGAGCATAACTGTGAAGTACAGGATTGGATAGGTTTAGACTGATATGGGCCAAATGCATGCAAGTGGGACTAGTGCAGATGGGGCATGTTGATCGGATTGGACACTGCACACGGCCACAATAACTAAGAAAGCCCGCCAGCGGCTCTTTTTCCTGAGAAGACTGATGAAGTTTGTCATGAACGCCAGCATCCTCACAAACCTCTACAGTTGCACCATCGAGAGTCTTCTGAGGGGCTGCATCACAGTCTGGTACGGGAACTGTTCTGCCCACAGCCGCAAATCACTACAGAGAGAGGTGAAGGCGGTGCAGCACATCATTGGCGACTGTATCCCGGCCATTCAGGACATTTTCCACCAACGGTGTCTGCGGAAGGCACACAGCATCATCAAGGACTACAGCCACCCAGCACGTAGACTGTTCTCCTTGTTGCCGTCAGGCAGACAATATAGGAGCATGGCTGCACGCACAACCAGACTTAAGAGCAGTTTTTATCATCATGCCATCAGGCTTCTGAACTCATAAACACATCATATATGTTGATTATTTTATTTATTATTGTCTTTTACCTAACATTGTCACTTTTATCTTATCTTTTTTTTACCTTCATTTTATCCTCGTAATATCATTGCTGAGGTGACCCGTTGTCTTGTCTAACACATTTCATTGTACCGTTGACCCTGTGTTAACCTACATATGACAAATAAAACTGAACTGAACTGAACTGAACTGTGGGCAAGTTGGACCGAAGGGCTTGTTTCCATGCTGTATGACTCTATGACTCGACAAGGGTGTTAAAGGTATAATTTCAATTACATAATAGTTTTAATGTATTTATTATTATTTTGTTGAAGTTATCCTAAAGGAAATATTGGTGTGTTATGAATTATGCCATCTATCCTATCCGCAGAGCCTCATATTATTGGAACAGTGTATGGAGCTCTACTCATGGTTAAACCCTTAGGCAATGGTTCATGAGTCACCATTGTGGTCTCAATCCCATCAGTCCCATCAATGGGGCCTTTTCTTTTCAAGATGATCAGATAGCTGTCATTGGCAGTGCTCTGGAGGTATTAATAAGACATTATTTTTAAATTATACCTTGATGTGTATTAGGTTCTGCTCTAATTTACTTTCCATGATGTGTTACAGTTCAGAATTTCAATAGTCACACTTAAAATGTTTGTACTCTTCTGGTTGTTCACAAGAGCAATCCACTCACCTGCCATCTTCCCTCTGCTTTTTGTCCTTTCATTTATTTACCTGTCTCCCTTTTGAACATGGCAACTAAGTTTTCTCCCACTTTTACCCAGGTAGTGCATTACTGACTGCTTAAATAGGTTTTACTTGATGTCCTCTTTGGTTGTTTTGCTAATTGCCTTCATTCCATTTTACCTTGGTTCTTGACTATCCACAATTTCTCTTTTGCCTATTCTTTCTGTATGTACCCTTTTGTGATTTGAAACATCTCCACAGATCCCCTTGCAACCTCTTCTATTTCAAGGAGAACAACTACTACTTAATTTGTCTATCCAATTTAGAAAATCATTTGCATCCTGTCAAATTATTTTTGCTCTTTCCAAAAGTGTGGCACAGAATACTCATAACATGGCTGGAAAAGGATTTTATAAAGGTGCATCATGACTTCTATCTCGTGTATTCTGTGCCTTGATTATCATGGACGTTTTTCTTCCAATTGTGTGTGCAGAAATGTCTTGTTTTTTTGCAGTCTTGTAGAAATTATATGTGTAACTTATGTAGAATTTATGTTTAATTTGTTTTTGTCTGTTGCCTGAATCTACGTGGTGGTAATGCTGCTGCAAGCAAGATTTTCATTGTATCTGTACCTCACAATATGACAATAAACTCGACTAGACTTCAGTTATAAAGTCTAGGAGCTTGTATGCTTTTTGTTGACCAATTTCCAAACTTCCAAGTCGCAATCATTGAGCTTTCCTCTTATGCCCTCAGATCCAAAGATCCAACTATCCTATATGAGTAAATATGTTCTGATTAAAGCTTCAAATTACAAGCGTCCCATCCATTATGATGGGCGGGTTGCATTCTTAGAAAACCATCCAATCATTGATTTTCCAGAATTAAAAGTCACATCATATGTCCATGCATCAAGAAATAAAAGTTAAAAAAAAAAAGAATACATAAATTCTGTTGGAGAAAATTTGTATTCTATACCTTTGCCTTTTTGCTTGTGATTTGTTAATTCCTTGAGGGTGAATTTCTGATATCTGAACCTCTCAAGCATCGGGTCACCTGTGAAGTGATAATTAGTTTAAATACAGAACAAAATGCTGCTTTGAAATATTGATTAGTTTATGGATTAATGTGATATATGGTAGCCATTTTTGAAGTGGTGTGCAAAAGAGATAAAACAATTGAAACTTCACACAAATGTTTTAAGGAGCTTTAAGACATGTTCCTTAACACATCAAACTGACACTTTGATTTGAACTTTGTAAAGAAACAACATGGTTCCCTTATTTATTCTTATTCCCTCACAATAATTTGCCAATTTGTTTCTCCTAGTCTAAGTTTGTAGTTTGTAGTTATTTTTTACATGGAATAAATGGGTGTTGTTGAGAAGCAATCAAAATTCTGTATCTCAGATCTTGACTCAGCTGAATAACATTTAAATCTTGCGAATGTTCAAAATAATCCAATAGAAGAATAGATGAGAATGGCCATCAAGCATAATTTGTCCTGTATGATGTTGACATCTTGAGAATTATTGGAATGGCATTCATCCAAAGAAATGGAAATTATAATGTCACATTCCTGATTTGTGATATGTGGATGAATGAAAGGCTTTGCAAATGCATAAGTTGCCACAGGATCTGCCTCATATCTGCCCCCTCATATCTGCCCCTGAAACCACAGGAGTGGTCCAATTAAATTTTAAATCAATGGTGGCATCAGCATAAGAATGGTGCAGTGATTGTTAATAATAGTGTAATTGAATGCCAAAGGTAGGTTATTAACCTTTTTCCTGTTGGAGATTGGCATTGCTTCCACTACATGATTGTTTCTTGCCACTCATCCGGCCATGCCAGAATGTTGTGAAATTTAAGTCATGCTGCGTAGAGGTATGTGCTGAGGACAACAATTCTCAAGGAGCTTGATACTATCCACTGAACTTCCTTGTGCTGGAACATTAATGCTGGATTTCCAGGAAACCACACCATCTGGGTTAATGCTCGATACACTCCACTGCACAGACAGCATCTGTGGAAAGCCAAAAATCATAATATTTCAGGTCAATAACCCTTTGTAAGAACTGAAAAAGTGAACATACAAGTTGCACAGATGATAGGAGAGGGAAGGGATGGACAAAGGGAATAACTCTGATTAGTTTAGGCCAAGGTCGCCATGGTTATGATGAATACAAAGCCATCTGAATGTCCAATCAACGAGCAAAGTTAAAAAGGGAGAAAACAAATAGAAAAACTTGCAAAAGGTGTGAAATGTATGTCTGAGCTGTTGCAGAGAACTGAAACTGAAAAGAGAATGTTGGAAATGCTGCAAAACACTGGCACTGTTGGTGGATAAACAGAAAACCGAGTTAATATTATTGAATTAATATTGCCTACAGGGGAAATTACTATTTTTGATGCAACATGTCACTATAGCAACTGCCTCAGATTCTCAGCGATATTTCCTTTGCCATAGCCATGCCTGCATCCTCTTTGCAATTGAACATAAAAATGACTGTTCTCACACTTTCCCACTTCTTATAATCTTCCATAGATGCTGGTTAGTTTGCAAAGGAGTGCATTCCCTTTGCTGATTATGCAGGTGTCTTGTGTGCACAGACGCTGTGCATGATATTTTGGTCCCCTTATCTATGAAGGGATAATCCCAGAGATTCACCAGCCTAATTCCTGTGATGAGAGGATCGTCCTATCAAAAAATGCAAAACAGGTAAGTTCTACATTGTTTGGAGTTCAGAAGAATGAGCAGAGGCTTACTAGAGTCATAGAATGATACAGTGTGGAAATAGGCCCTTCGGCCCAACTTGCCCACACCGGCTAAAATGTCCCAGCTGCACTAGTCCCACCTGCCCGCATTTGCTCCACATCCCTCCAAATCTGTCCTATCCATGTACCTGTCTAACTGTTTCTTAAATGTTGGGGTAGTCCTGCCTCAACTACCTCCTCTGGCAGGTTGTTCCATACACCCACCACCCTTTATGTGAAAAAGTTAAGGGCCTATCCCACTGACGCGACTTTACAGCGACTGTCTTCGACCTTCAAGCTCGAGGGCACTCGCCTGGAAAACCTCAAGCTGGATTAACCATCAGCGATGAAAGCGCGAGCCGGATCGACCAACACACACACACACAAACACATCGCAAAGGCGGGGGCCAGGGAAAGCGGAGGAGAGCTGTCTGAAATTCACAACCGCGATGAACAGGAAGGTAAAAGACAGCTGCGTATGGTGTCCTTTAGAGAGCACGGGGGGGGGGGGGGGGGGGATAGAAGGAGAGAGATGTGGTGGAGAAGGAGTGGGGACACTTTTAAGAAGCCAGACAACTTATAATAAATTTTAGCGGGCATTTAAATTACCGGTCGGTTTTCCTTGGTCCTGAAAACTCCAATGAGCCAATTAAAATGCCCGGTCAGCGAAGGAGATTGCCTACGGCTGCCCTCGACTGCCTATAATTACATAGCGATCCCACTCCACTGCACTACGAGTTCAAAAGAACCATGCCGACTCATTTTTACTCGCTGAAAATATTTCAACATGTTGAAGAATTTTTCTCGACCAAACCTAGGCTGCGAGTATGCAGGAACTTCCCTCGAGCACGAAGGAGAGTTCCAGTGAACTCATAAGACCTCCTAGGACCGCGTGTCGACCATGCTGCGAGTTTGAGTCGAGGACAAACTCTTCTAAACTCGCAGATTAGGTTGCCGCAGTGGGACAGCCCCTTTACCCCTCAGATTCCTATTAAATCTGTTCCCATTCACCTTAAACTTATGACCTCTGGTCCTTGATTCACCTACTCTGAGCAAGAGACTCTGTGCATCTACCCGATCTATTCCTCTCATGATTTTATACATATAAGATCACCCCTCTTCCTCCTGCGCTCCAAGGAATAGAGTCCCAGCCTACTCAACCTCTCCCTGTAGCTCAGACCCTCTAGTCCTGGCAACATCCTCATAAATCTTCTCTGTACCCTTTCCAGCTTGACAACATAAATAAAGAAAGCATGTGAGGGTAGGTCAAGATGTTTTCACTGATGGGAGACAATCAGGCAGGAGAATTTGGCTTCAAGTTAAGGGGCTGCCATTTAAAACTGAGGTCGATAGACATTTCTTCTGGCAGAAGGTAGTGAACCTCTGGAATTCTCAACTCGACAGTAATGGAGGCAAGCTCATTAGAAGTAGTAAACATGAAAATAAATATTTTTTGGATGATTGAGGGCTGCAGAGATCTGGCCCATAATTGGAGATGAGACCTGAGGTGGATCAGCAAAAATCATATTTAATGGCATGGTAAGGTTGAAGGGCCAGGTGACCTTCCCCTGTTTTTATTGTCTCGTGTTCTTGTGACACATGGTTTTCTGATTGCTTCTTTTCTACAATGAGTGGTGATTGGCCAACAGTTCTTGGAGTCAGTGGAAATATTGCAATCCTTGAAGGAAGTTTTGAACACATCCTTGCATCTTTTTTCCTGTTCATCTGGTAATCTCTTCCAATGAAAGAATTAAGAATACAAAGTGTCTGCATTGAGAGCCTGGGGTTGTGCAAATGTGGTCTGCTCAACATTGGGGATGATGGCTAGGAAGAGAACACTGATTAAAAAAAACACAAAGTGCTGGAGTAAATCAGTGGGTCAGGCAGCATCTCTAGAGAACCTGGAGAGGTGACATATCTGGTCGGGACGCTTCTTCAGACCTGAAACATAACCTGTCCATCCATGTATTCCGGAGATGCTGCATGACCCGCTGAATTACTCCAGCACTTTCCTTGTGTCTCCAGAGGACACTGATATTGGTCTGCTTCTCTTCCAGTGGATTAGGAGGATTTTGGGAAGATGTGACTGGTATTTTTCCACAGGCCCAGACATCTTTGCAATGGGTAGTCCAGGCTTTTGAACCACACTGGAGGAAGGATTTGCCACTGCTCAGTAAACTTTGAGCTTTTTGCCAGGTTTGATATTTAAGTATCCCTTTTCTCAATTGTCCCAAGGCTGTGTTAGTGCATTCAAGGAGATGGTGAATTTCATCATTGTTATCTGCCTTTGACGAGAGGTGATCCCAAGATATAGGAACTGGTCCATGTTTTCCTGAGTCATGCTTTGAACCTTTATTGTGAGGGAATGCTGTTGAGCTGCAAGTGCAGTTTGGTTGAGAACCTTCTTCTTGCAACTATCAAAATAGAAATTGCTGGAAACACTCAGCAGGTCAGGCAACATCAATGGAAAAAGAATCAGAATTATTGTTTCAGGTCTTAGAGTTACCAAAAGGGTTTTTTAATTCGTTCAAGGCATGTGAAGGCTTTACAAGCTGAAGCAGCATTTAAATGCCCATCCTTTGCAGCCATTAAAAAGGAGGTGGTGAGCTGCCTGTTTGAACCACTGCAGTCCTCAAGGACTGGGTATACTCACAATGCTGTGAGGGAGGGAGTTCTATCTTGACTCATGGAAGGTGAAGGAACGGCATTATATTTCCAAGTTAGGATGGTGCATGGCTTGGAGGTAATGCCGTTCTCATGCTTTAGCTGTTCTTGACCTAACTGGTAGACGTTGTGGGTTTGGAAGGTGCTGCTGGGAGCAGTGGAAGGCAGGAGAGGAATGGATTGGACAAAGGGAATATGGTTTGTAATATAGGGTCAGGATTGCTGCGAGGATAAGCAGTAAAAAAAGGTTATTCAAGTTAATGGGTTAATTGAATTGAATTGAATAAATGTTATTCACCAAGTATGTATACATACAAGGAATTTGCCTTTGTGCAAATTTCACGGACCAAACACTGCCAACTCGAGTATTATGGGAGCAGTTAAGCCAAGGCGGAATTCTGCTCCAAATTAAGACAAATCTTAATCCTAAAATGGAGAGGTCATCCAGGGCAATCTCAACACCAGGGTGAGAAGGAAAGAAACTCTCTGGCAAAGTATAATTGGCATGAAAAGAGAAGAGTAGATTAACTCCAATGGAATTCTTACTAAGATAATAAAATGTTTGGAATATGACCTCAACTGAATGAACTGTGAGTTTCATCGTGGTGAAGAGCACAAGATTTCACGAACCAAACTCTTCCAGCTAGAGTATATAATGACTTGAGTGTGGGACTGTTAAGTTGTCCACATGTAAAGACATCCATGGGTGGCAAAGAAGGATGGCTAGTGGAAGCGCTGCCTTTCAGTGCCAGAGACCTGGGTTCAATCCTGATTTTGAATGCTATGTGTGTGGAGTTTGCCCATTCTCCCTGTTACTCCGTGGGTGTCCTCCAGATGATCCAGTTTCCTTGCATGTCCCAAAGTTTTGTGGGTCAGAAGATTAATTGGCCAAAGCAAGTTATCCCTAGTGTGTAGGTGAATGGTAGAATCTGATCGGTGTTGATAGAATGTAGGAAGAATCGTATTAGTGTCGGATTAGTGTTAATGGGAGGTTGATGGTCAATACCAACTCAATTGTCCAAAAGGCCTGTTTCTATGCTGTATTCTATGACTAGTTTGCCCGATCATCCATTCTGTGACAGGCAATGGTGACTGCTGGACTGACTATTGCAGTAAGCGTACTTTTATCTCCATCAATCTGGCCCCAAAACATTGGCATCAATGTCAATGCACAAAGCTAGTCCCCCTTAGACAGCACTCATGCAATCTATTAACATCCTGTCAACAGGAGCTGTAAAATGTTAATAGCTTATGAGCTGCCTGAATTCTGCCACAACTAGGATTTGTGTAGAGATTTGAGGCTTCTGAAAGGAAAAGAACCAGAACTAGTTTGGCAAGAATGACTTGGAGATCAAGGAGCTAAATAATTGCAAACATTAGGTTTTGTACGATTGGAAAACTCGCTTTCCCTCAAATAAAGAGAAACAGCTCAATAGGCAACTGAAGACAGATGGACAGATGAGTTAGTGCAGGAGGATCTTCAACTTGCCGAGATCAAGAAGGGTCTCGACCCGAAACGTCACCTATTCCTTCGCTCCATAGATGCTGCCTCACCCGCTGAGTTTCTCCAGCATTTTTGTCTACCTGAGATCCATGAATGGTGTGTTTTTACAGCACCCTAGTCTGTGGCACAAATACCTCAAGCC
>JAXLNO010003803.1:0-24173 GCA_038087875.1 Malacoraja senta
AAACAGAAGTAATCAGTACAAAAGCAAGGAATCACGTTCTAGGAGCAGAATTAGGCCATTCGGCCCACCAAGTCTACTCCGCCATTCAATCATGGCTGATCGATCTAACCCTCTCAACCGTAGTCTCCTGCTGGGACATTTTGGGTCGAGACTCTTCCCCAAGTCAACAACATCTTGCACAACTGAATATAGTATCCCTAAGAGTCAGGGAAGGGGATAAGGAATCGGTGAAGTTTTGGGTCGAGAGAAAAGGAATAGGCTTCCCATACCTCCAGTATCTCACCCCCTGACTCTTATTCTGAAGAAGGGTCTCGACACAAACGTCACCTATTCCTTTTCTCTAGAGATGTTGCTTGACCCGGTGAGTTACTCCAGCTTTTTGTGTCTGTCTCCAGGAGGGATCTGGAGTTCTGAGTGTGGGCACAGCAATGATTTACTGGGATGGTTCTGGGAATGAGAGGTTTCATCCCAAGAGTCAGGCCGAGTAGTCCAGTTTGCATAAGTTCATAAGTGATAGGAGTAGGATTAGGCCATTCAGCCAATCCTCTACTCCGTCATTCAATCATGGCTGATCTCCCTCCTAAACTCATTCTCCTGCCTTCTCCCCATAACCTCTGACACCTGTGCTAATCAAGAATCTGCCAATCTCTGCCTTAAAGTTTGTTCCGTCTGCTGCAAAGACAATTGGAAAGAGTTTGTTGAAGATGACGAGCTGGTGCTGGGTCTCTCAGGGTGAGGGGATGGAAACGTCCCCCCTTAGTACATAGGGGTAACAGATTGGGAAGAGGCAAGGGTGCGCCAGGACAAGATGCCCCCTAGCCAGACAGTTCACCCAGCTCAGCACCCCCCCCCACCCACCCACCCTCTGCTGCCCAGGTCTGACTCGTGCCAGGGTCCCTGCAGTCAGCTCCTTGTTGACCAGCACATAGGAGGTCAACATCAGAAAGATTCCTCCAGTTAACATATAGACAGCATTTTATCGGGATGCATCACAGCACGGTTTGGGAACAGCTCCATCCAAGACCGCAAGAAATTGCAGAGAACTGCGGACGCAGCCCAGACCATCACACAAACCAACCTCCCTTCCATTGACTCCATTTACACCTCACGCAGCCTTGGCAAGGCCAGCAGCATAAGGACGAGTCGCGCCCTGGCCACTCTCCCATTAGGCAAAAGGTACAGAAGTGTGAAAACGCACACCTCCAGATTCAGGGACAGTTTCTTCCCAGCTGGTATCAGGCATTCTACCAACAACTAGAGAGCAGTCCTGAACTACTATGTACCTCATTGGAGACCCTCAGACTATCTTTGATTGGACTTTCCTGGTGTTATCTTGCACTAAATTTTATTCACGTTATTCCCTTTATCATTTAGCTGTACCCTGTGAATCGCTCGATTATAATCATGTATTGTCTTTCCGCTGACTGGATAGCACACAACAAAAGCTTTTCACTGTACCTCGGTACACGTGACAATAAACTAAACTGAACTAGGAGGGAGTTAAAAATTATAAGATCCCAAGTGACAGGAGCAGAATTAGGCCATTCGGCCCATCAAGTCTACTCCGCCATTCAATCATGACTGATCTATCTCTCCCTCCAAACCCCATTCTCCTGACTTCTCCCCATAACCCCTGACATCTGCACTAATCAAGAATCTATCTATGCCTGAAAAATATCCACTGACATGGCCTCCACAACCTGAGAATTCCACAGATTCACCACCTTTTGACTGAAGAAATTCTTCCTTATTTCATTCCTAAAGGAACATCCTTTAATTCTGAGGTTGACCTCTAGTCCTAGACTCTCCCACTAGTGGAAGCATCCTCTCCACATCCACTCCATCCTAGCCTTTCACTATTCTGTAGATTTCAATTAGGTCCCTCCTCATCCATCGAGTACAGGCTCAGTGCCCTTAAATACCCATCATATGTTAACCCACTCATTCTTGGGATCATTCTTATAAACCTCCTCTGGACCCCCTCCAGATCCAGCACATCCTTCCTCAGATATGGTACCCAAAATTGCTCACAATATTCCAAATACGGCCTGACCAGCGCCTTACAGAGCCTCAGCATTACATCCCTGTTTTTGTATTCTAGCCCTCTTGAAATATATACTAGCATTGTGTTTGCTTTTTTTGCTACCGATTCGACTTGCAGATTAACTTTTGGGGAATCCTGCACCAGCACTCCCAAGTCCCTTTGTACCAATTTCTGGACTCGCTCCCCATTTATAAATAGTCTACGCTTTTATTCCAATAACCAAAATGCATGACTCTACGCTTTGCTACACTATATTCCATCTGCCAGTTCGCTGCCCACTCTCCCAACCTATCCAAGTCCTTCTGCAGGGAATGCTTTCTGCTTTCTCTGCATGATCTGCCCCTCCACCTATTTCTGTATCATCCGCAAACTTGGCCACAAGGCCTTCAATCCCCTGATCCAAATCATTAATATACAACGTGAAGAGTAGCGGCCCCAGCACCGAGCCCTGCAGAACTCCACTAGTCACTGGCAGCCAACCAGAAAAAGCCCCCTTTATTGCCACTCTTTGTCTTCTGCCATCCAGCCAACCTGCTATCCATGCTAGTATCTGCCCTTTGATACCGTGGGCTCTCAGCTTCCTTAGCGGCCTCACGTGTGGCACCTTATCAAAGGCTTTCTGAAAATCTAAGTAAACAACATCGACTGACTCTCCTTTGTCTGTCCTATTTACCTCTTCAAAGAATTCCAATGTAGAAATAAAACACTGCAGTATTTCCCATCTGAAATAACAGCAACATGTACGTAACAGAAATGTTACCTGCGCTCTCGTCCTCAGTATACCTTCCAAACAGGTTTAATATAAATTAAGCCGAGCTCTTTTATACAATTTAGGTACAACCGCTTTTCATTACAATGGTAATAATTAACCATAACCAGAATTTGATTATGACTGACATTGGATCTTCAAGGTCTGAAAGGGGGGAGGGAGGTGTGCGGGGGGGGGGGGGGGGGGGGGGGGAGGAGAGGAGATTGCATTGTCCTTTATTGAACAATCTTGCTGGAACAGCCATTGTTTTATGACAAGAGGAAAGAAAACGTGATGAGGTAAACAGTGAATGATGAGATGGTTTTGATTGGAGACGAGCGAGGGAAGGAAAGATAAACAAGATAGTGAAGGAGGAATGGGTGAATCAGCAACTCTTATCAGCAGCACTTAGAAATGTAAGACCTTGCTGATAAGAAGAGAATTTAACTTGGCATTGTTATTTTTAGTTTGTCAAATTGTCCCATTGTCTGTCAATAATCTAATAAGGATTTGTACCAAGTGTGAGGCAGGGTTGGGTTTGATCCAAGGCCAGCTCTTCGTTGGCCTTTATTGAGTCAATGTGCTGCACCTGAGCATCAAACAGTCAACAGCAAAGACAGTGCAAAGTCAAGTGCAGAAAGTCTGCACATTATCTCCAACTTTGCTTAATGTACACGAATCATGTGCAAAATCATGAGCCGAATCGATCGGGTAGATGCACAAAATCTCTTGCCCAGAGTAGGTGAATCAAGGACCAGAGGACATAGGTTTAAGGTGAAGGGGCAAACATTTAATAGGAATGTAAGGGGTAACTTTCTCACACAAAGGGTGGTGGGTGTATGGAACAAGCAGCCAGAGGAGGTAGTTGAGTCAGGGACTATCCCGACGTTTAAGAAACATACACCCACCACCCTTTGTGTAAAAAAGTTACCGCTCAGATTCTTATTAAAGCTTTCCCCCCTCACCTTAAACCTATGCCCTCGTGTTACCAATTCCCCAACTCTGGGCAAGAGACTGTGCATCGATCTATTCCGATCTATTCCTCTGATGATTTTGTACATCTCTGTAAGATCACCCATCATCCTCCTGCCCTCCAATGAATAGAGTACTAGCCTGCTCAACTTCTCCCTTTAGATCAGGCCAAATCTAAACACAATACTCTAAATGTGGCCTCAATTATATAACTGCAACATGACTTCATAACGTCTATACTCAATACTCTGACTGATGAAGACCAATGTGCCAAAAGCCTTCTTCACCACCCTGTCTACCTGTGATGCCACTTTCAAGGAACTATACACCTGCTCCCCGAGATCCCTCGACCATTCACTGTGTAGGTCCTGCCCATGGTAGACTTCCCAAAGTGCAACACCTTACATTTCTCTCTATTGAATTTCATCAACAGTTCTTCAGCCCACCTGCCCAATTGATCAGGATCCTGCTGCAATTTATGACAATCATCCTTACTATCTACAATACCACCTACTTTAGTGTCATCAGCAAACTTGCTAATCTTGCCCTGTATATTCTCATCCAAATTATTGATGTAGATGACAAACAGTAACAGGCCCAGGACCAAACCCTGAGGGACACCACTAGTCACTGGCCTCCAGCCTGAGAAGCAACCTTCCACAATCACCCTCTGCTTCCTTCCATGAAACTAATTTGCTATCCATTCAGCTATCTCGTCTTGGTTCCCATGGGATCTAACCTTGCAGAGCAGCCTACCATGCCGAACCTTGTCGATGGCCAGGAGGTAATACGGAGGGAGTTGTGGGCATGAGTATTCAGATGAACCCGTTCACACGGGATTCACCTAAATACACTTTGAGATGTGTTCTGCTCTTCACTCCTCTGCGATAGTTTAGTTTAATATAGATTAGTTTAGTTTAGTTTTGGTTAGTTTAGATATAGCACAGAAACAGGCCCTTTGCCCCACAGAGTCCACTCCAACCAGCGATCCCTGCACACTAACACTATCTTACACACCAGGGACAATATGTAATTTTATCAAAGCGAATAAACCTACAAACCTGTACGTCTTTGGAGTGTGGGAGGAAACCAAAGCTCCCGGAGAAAACTAACGCAGGTCACGGGGAGAACGTACAAACTCCGCACAGACAGCACCCGTGGTCAGCATCACACCCGGGTCCCTGGTGCCGTAAGGCAGCAACTCTACCGCTGCACCACTGTGCCGCACCTCCTGTTCTGAATGGGATACTTGCAGAGTGAGCCACCATGTGGCCACCATAGTATAAATCTATCTGACACAAGTTCAAACCAGTGAATGTAAATGCAGGCACCAGGGCCCTGGAGAGTGGAGGGAAACATCACTGGGTGATCCAGGAGCCAAACCACCAAGATTCCCACAATGGTGGGATTATCGGAATCTTACTGCAGCAGCTAGGATTCCTATCAGCTGGACCACCCCCAGGCTCCAGCTTCAAGGTACCGGGTGCATCAGGTGCTTTCATCTGATCAGCAAGGTTCTAGATGTCACATTTAGAGTCACACACCACCAAAACATAATATTTGGCCCAATTTGTTCAAGCCGCCCAAGATGACCCAGCCAAACAAGTCCTATTTGTCCGTACCTGGCATAGAACCTTTGAAATCCTTCCTATCCTTGTCCCTGTCCAATTTAGCTTAGTTCAGTTTAGAGATACAGCACAGAAACAGGCCCTTCGACCCACCAAGTCTGCACTGACCAGTGATCCCCGCACACTAACACTATCCTACACACACTAGGGACAATTTTACATTTATATCAAGCCAATTAACCTGCAAGCCTATCCATCTTTGCAGTCTGGGAGGAAACCGAAGATCTTGGAGAAAACCTACGTGGTCATGGGGAGAACGTAGAAACAGCACCCGTAGTCAGGATCAAACCCGGATCTCTGGCGCTGTAAGTGTTGTAAGGCAGTAACTCTACCGCTGCGCCACCGTGCCGCCCGTGTCTTTTAAATGTTGTTATTGTACCTGCCTCAGCAACTTGCTTTGGCAACTGCTTTAATATATATCCACCACCCTCTGTGTGAAAATGTAGCCCGTCAGGTTTCAATGAAATCTTTCCCCTCTCCCCTTCTGGCAGCTGTTATCCTCCTCAACCATCATCAGTAATTGGCAGGTTGTTGGGGTCACTCAGCTGCCTGTCCACTGTATGGAGCAGGCCAAGCTCCATGCCAAGGAGTTAACCGGGGTTAACTGCCATACCTGAGGTAACGGGGGCTGTGGGAGAGCCCTCTGCCGGGCTACAGAAACTGTTGTTGGCCTGACGCACAGTCACGCCATTCAAGGCCTTGGGATGATGGCAGGCAGAGCAGAGGAAAAAGAACAGGAAGAAGCAGCGAGTGCAGGGTATGGCAGAGGTGCTCCTTGGAATGGAGTCTTTGGATGTGGCACGGTGGCGCAGCGGTAGAGTTGCTGTCTTACAGCGCCAGAGACCCGAGTTCAATCCTGACAATGGGTACAGTCTGTACGTTCTCCCCGTGACCAAGTAGGTTTTATCCGAGTACTCCAGTTTCCTCCCACACTCCAAAGACGTACAGGTTTGTAGGTTAATAAGCTTCTGCCAATGTAAATTGGCCGTATTGTGTAGGATAGTGCTAGTGTACGGGGTGGTCGCTGGTTGGCGTGGACATGGTGGGCTGAAGGACCTGTTTCCACGCCTGTTTCCAAAGTTGTGGACACTGACCAGTTCATTCACGGCTTCTGACCTCCACACCATCGAAGGGATTTACAGCAGTCGCTGTCTCAAAAAGGCAGCCAGCATCATCAGAGACCAACACCACCCTGGCCACACACTCAAAGGTACAGGAGCCTGAAAACTGTAACGTCCACGTTCAGGAACAGCTGCTTCCCCACAGCCATCAGACTATTAAACACTACAACCTCCAAATAAGCTCTGAGCCACAGACTTGGGGGCACTGGTTTTGTCTTTTTACACTATTATTGTTTGTTTGTTTTAGGTGTATGTATGTGAGCGTGCGTGTACACACAATGAACCCTTTTTTCTTGTTTATTATATTGTTTACAGGTTACTATATTTACATATTCTGCAGGGCCGGATTTACGAATAAGCTTCACAAGCTTAAGCTTAGGGCCTCGAGATCTAGGGGACACCTCGGCAGGGCCGGATTCACCTACAGGCTTCATAGGCTGAAGCCTAGGGCTTCAAAATCTAGGGGGCCTCCGGCCAAGGTGTTTTTTCCCCCAGAGTAAAAAAAATACCGAGAAAAATAAAATTGGAGCGCTATCAGCGTTTCCACTTTGACGGAAATTACCCGAAATTCTGGTTCCGGCCTGCTGGAAGTTTTGGGGGGGGAAATTGCGACCTATGCAGTTGGGGGAAGCCGGTGATGCAGTAGCGATGCAAAATGACGCTGTCTCTCCGCGCGTGCGCAGTGGGCCCGGGCGGGTTCAGATCTCCATGTGCACTCCACACAATCACCTCGATGCCTCGTGTCTACCAAAGATCCTAGGTGTCTACTACAGGTAGGTAGTGGAATATTGCGTTGCGGGAGTGCCCGTTTCTCCGGGCCGGGTGGGGGGGGGCTGCTGTGTCTGCGTCGGAGCCTCACTGCGTGGGAGGGAGAGAGAGGGGGAGGAAGGGAGAGAGAGGGGGGGAAAGGGGGGTTGAGACAGAGGGGGCCAAAGAGAGGGAGGGGAGGGGGAGAGAGAGACGGGGAGGGAGAGAGAGGTGGAGGGAGAGGGAGGGGGAAGGAGGAGGGGGAGAGGGAAAGGGGGATTATCTTGAATGAGATTGCAAAATTAAGGTAGGTTTTAGAGCAAATATTTTCTCCTCCGTATGAATAATATCAAACAATTGGAACTGCTTTCTTTTCCTTGATAACAATACTGAAAAATATGTATTCCATAGTTTGTGACTTTCATTTTGCATCATATTTTTTATGTGCACACACTAACACAGTCGAACAGTAACAGGCAATCAAATCAGCACACAAAATATTTTCTAAAAAAAGGTTTTATTTACTGCAAAAACATACAGTATTTTATTTGCAGTGTTTGCATGCTCCTTTACAACATTTACATAACATTTTACAGTACAACTTGATTATTAAAACAAGGACTGTGTGGCGGCTCCCAAGGGTCGTGCCATCATACCTGTCGAACCCCTCGGCACGGGAGTGGTTCAGTCCGGAGGCGGCCCTTAGCCAGAGGGTTTAAAGACAGGGGTTTGGGTGCCATCTTTCTCTCGTTTGGTCTTCCCTACAGCCGGGAGGAACATAATTAAAGGTGCCTCTCAAAACACTGGACTTCGTGCTTCCTTTTGAGACCCACGCACCACAACTGCTTCAATTCTTGATTTTAAAAAATGTATGCAATAATGACCCCAATCATCCCATTCCAACCACTCATTACTCTTGACAACCAAAATTATTTCAGAAATATTGGTCATACATTTGGTGCAAAAATGCTCCAAAATAAGGCTCAGAATGCACCAGAGAGCATCTAAAACTCCAGAGCTTCCAGGGCCCTTAACCGGGCCCAGGACCACGGCCGCAAGGGTCTTTGAGCTTCGCGCTTCTGATATGCGCTGCATGCACTTATATCAAATATCATTTTTGTAATCCTGCCATGCCACCCCCCTTTTTGAAAAGCTTCGTACGGGCCTGGTGTATAATATTTTTGACACCGTCATAAGCCTTTCTTACATATGCTGTCACAACGCACTGTAGTCTCTAAACAACACTTCAGTCATTTTCCTTGCCCTCCATTTCAGAATAATAGTGTTTTAAGCCGCTAACTCGACACTAGCACTGGCAATAAATTAAAAAGTGCAGCTTTCCAGCCCTTATCTCATTGGCCACGCTCGGCTGTCAATCTGGTGGACTCTTCCATCTTCCTCTCGTCGTGGGGGTGGGGGATTTGGAGGGGCCTCAATCTTCATCTAAATCCGGCCCTGATAGTCTGTTGTGCTGCAACAAGTAAACATAGAAACATAGAAAATAGGTGCAGGAGTACGCCATTCGGCCCTTCGAGTCTGCACCGCCATTCAATATGATCATGGCTGATCATCCAACTCAGTATCCTGTACCTGCCTTCTGTCCATACCCCCTGATCCCTTTAGCCACAAGGGCCACATCTAACTCCCACTTAAATATAGCCAATGAACTGGCCTCAACTACCTTCTGTGGCAGAGAATTCCACAGATTCACCACTCTCTGTGTGAAAAATGATGTTCTCATCTCGGTCCTAAAAGACTTCCCCCTTATCCTTAAACTGTGACCCCTTGTTCTGGACTTCCCCAACATCGGGAACAATCTTCCTGCATCTAGCCTGTCCAACCCCTTAAGAATCTTGTAAGTTTCTATAAGATCCCCCCTCAATCTTCTAAATTCTAGCGAGTACAAGCCGAGTAAGAATTTCATTGTTCTATTTGGGACATATGACAATAAAACAGTCTGAAGAAGGGCCTCGACCTGAAAAGCCACCCATTCCTTCTATGAAGAGGTGCTGCCTGTCCCGCTGAGTTACTCCAGCGTTTTGTGTCGATTGACAATGAAACACTCTTGACTCGACTATCTCTAAAGTCTAAAGTCTTTGTTCCAAAGGTCATTTTGCCTCCAACTAGAAAGGATGCCCTTGACCAGCCTGCTGTGCTGGGCCTTCCTGCTTCCACCAACTCATGTTGCGTGGCATCGTCAGGAGTCGCTACCACTAAAAACTTTAAAAGGCGACATGACAATAACCAACAACCACACTTCAGAAATTTGCAGAAGCTCAAAATCTGAAATGAAAGCTGCAAATGCTGAACACACTTAGCATCTGTGGAGACAGGAAGTACGAATGTTTCACATAGAAGAGCTTGGCATCAAAACCTATGCTGAAACGCATAAGAAGGAACTGCAGATGCTGGTGTAAACTGAAGATAGACACACAAAGCTGGAGTAACTCAGCGGCACAGACAGCATCTCTGGAGAGAAGGAACGGGTAAAGTTTAGGGTTGAGACATAGATACATAGAAAATAGGTGCAGGAGTAGGCCATTCGGCCCTTCGAGCCTGCACCGCCATTCAATATGATCATGGCTGATCATCCAACTCAGTATCCCGTACCTGCCTTCTCTCCGTACCCCCTGATCCCTTTAGCCACAAGGGCCACATCTAACTCCCTCTTAAATATAGCCAATGAACTGGCCTCAACTACCCTCTGTGGCAGAGAGTTCCAGAGATTCACCACTCTCTGTGTGAAAAAGTTTTTCCTCATCTCGGTCTTAAAGGATTTCCCCCTTATCCTTAAGCTGTGACCCCTTGTCCTGGACTTCCCCAACATCGGGAACAATCTTCCTGCATCTAGCCTGTCCAACCCCATAAGAATTTTGTACGTTTCTATAAGATCCCCTCTCAATCTCCTAAATTCTAGCGAGTATAAGCCAAGTCTATCCAGTCTTTCTTCATATGAAAGTCCTGACATCCCAGGAATCAGTCTGGTGAACCTTCTCTGCACTCCCTCTATGGCTATAATGTCCTTCCTCAGATTTGGAGACCAAAACTGTACGCAATACTCCAGGTGTGGTCTCACCAAGACCCTGTACAACTGCAGTAGAACCTCCCTGCTCCTATACTCAAATCCTCTTGCTTTGAAGGCCAACATACCATTCGCTTTCTTCACTGCCTGCTGCACCTGCATGCCTACTTTCAATGACTGGTGTACCATGACACCCAGGTCTCGCTGCATCTCCCCATTTCCTAATCGGCCACCATTTAGATAATAGTCTGCCTTCCCGTTTTTGCCACCAAAGTGGATAACCTCACATTTATCCACATTATACTGCATCTGCCAAACATTTGCCCATTCACCCAGCCTATCCAAGTCACCTTGCAGTCTCCTAGCATCCTCCTCACAGCTAACACTGCCCCCTAGCTTAGTGTCATCCGCAAACTTGGAGATGTTGCTTTCAATTCCCTCGTCCAGATCATTAATATAAATTGTAAATAGCTGGGATCCCAGCACTGAGCCTTGCGGTACCCCACTAGTCACTGCCTGCCATTCTGAAAAGGACCCGTTTACTCCTACTCTTTGCTTCCTGTTTGCCAGCCAGTTCTCTATCCACATCAATACTGAACCCCCAATACCGTGTGACTTAAATTTGTATCCTAATCAATTATGTGGTACCTTGTCGAAAGCCTTCTGAAAGTCCAGATACAACACATCCACTGGTTCTCCCCTATCCACTCTACTAGTTACATCCTCGAAAAATTCTATGAGATTCGTCAGACCCTTCTTCAGACTGAGAGTCAGGGGAAAGGGAAATGAGAATATTGATTGTTTTTTAGTTTAGTTTAGTTTAGAGATACAGCACGGAAACAGGCCCTTCGGCCCACTGGGTCCGCGCCGACCAGTGATCCCCGCACATTAACACTATCCTACACTCACTAGGGACAATTTTTCCATTTACCAAGCCAATTAACCTACAAACTTGTACGTCTTTGGAGTGTGGGAGGACACCGAAGATCTCGGAGAAAACCCATGTAGGTCACGGGGAAAACGTATAAACTCCGTACAGACAGCATCCGTAGTCGGGATCGAACCCGGGTCTGCGGCGCTGCATTCGCTGTAAGGCAGCAACTCTAACGCTGCACCACCGTGACCGCCCAGAGGTCAATAGATATTCTATATTGATTTCTCTAACTTCAAGTAAACCCTGCAGCCCCCCTCTCTTCATCCCTCCCACATCCAAGTCGTACTAGCTTCAATATTATCTTGTTGATTCTCATTGTCTGTAACTCGTTTTCACCTAGCACACATCTAACAATGGCCTGTTTCCTATATCATCGTTACTTTTTTGCATATCTTTAATTCATTTGTTTTTTATCTCTCTACAACTCTATATCACTCATCTCCCTTTCCCCTCAGTCTGAAGAAGGGTCTCGACCCAAAACGTCACCCACTCCTTTTCTCCAGAGATGCTGCCTGACCCGCTGAGTTACTCCAGCATTTTGTGTCTTATGGGGCTGTCCCACTGTACGAGCTAATTCAAGAGCTCTCCCGAGTTTAAAAAAAAATCAAACTCGTGGTAAGCACGTAGAATGTACTTACCGGGTACTTCGGAGCTCGGGACGTCTCTTAGCGGGTCGTAACGCTAACGGCAGGTACTCGGAAAACGCGGTAAGCTCGGGAAGACTCGTGAAGATTTTTCAACATGTCCACGAGACATTTTCAAAAATGTCCACCAGAGCCCTGAGTACCTACGAGCGGCTATTACCGTAATTCTCCGAGTTCTAATCAGGGGAAACTCGGGAGAACTCTTGAATTAGATCGTACAGTGGGACAGCCCCATTAGGCTGAAACACCATCAAACATGAACTCAGCTGTCTCTTCATACTGTAGATGCCGGTTGAACTGCTTTCAGTACAGTCAGCTCCCAACTAAGAGAGGGACAGGTCTGTGGATGGAGGAACTGCAGATGCTGGTTAAAGCCAAAGACAGACACAAAAAGCTGAACTCAGTGGATCAGGTAGCATCTCTGGAGAGAAGGAATAGGTGACATGCTGTGTCTAGACACTTCTTCAAACTAGTGACAGGTCGGGCAACTTAAAGTTCCAGGATACAGGTCCTATAGGAGATGGGCAAGGTCCTCTAAAAAAATTAGTGTTTTTACCATGGAGAAAGACATGTAGACCAGGGATCCTGGGGCAGTCAATGGAAATATCTTGAGGACAGATAGACACAAAATGCTGAAGCAACTCAGCAGGACAGGCAGCATCTCTGGAGATATGGAATATGTGATGTTTTGGGTCGAGACTGAGAGTCAGGGGAGAGGGACATCAAAGGGGATGAAGAATAGACCATTGTTAGCTACATCGTTATTGACAACGAAGCATACAAAGATAGACAGTTAATCAAGGGGAAAGAGAGACTGGTCAGAGAACTAGGAAGGGAGAGGGGTGGAGAGAGAGGGAAAGCAAGGATTACTTGAAGTTAGAGAAGTTGATATTCATACTGCTGGGTTGTAAGCTGCCCAAGCGAAATATGAGGACAGTCAGTATTACAGTCGAGGAGATGCTGAACATCCTAAGGTGTACTAGACCAAGTGGGACCCGTTGGGCCCTGTCCCCCAATCCAATAATCCACCACTCACCCGTTCCCCCAACATAACCCATTCCCCCAATGCAATATTCCACCATTTACCCATTGCTCCCACCGGGGGCCTGGCCCCCCAACGCAACCCGTTCCCCAATGTAAGATTCCACCACTCACCCATTCCCCAATGTAACCCGTTCCCCAATGTAAGATTCCACCACTCACCCATTCCCCAATGCAACCCGTTCCCCCAACGTAAGTTTCCACCACTCACTCATTCCCCAATGCAACCCTTTCCCCCAATGTAATATTCCATCACTCATCCATAGCCCCCAACTGTGCAGGTCGGCTCATTTTTTCACCCACCCTCATTTTAAACTTTTTTTAAAAAATGCAATTGCACTAAGATTTAATGTGATGTAAGTGCCACCGACAAGGCCATCTTTTGTAATCCAAATCTAATCATTAAACTTTGCTGTGCTGGGTTAGGCTGGCAGATTCTTTCCCTGAAGGACATTTGCTGTGAAGGACTCGGTGTTCAGGGATAGCAACATTGTAGCCAGTAGGGCATTGTGACATCATAACTGCCTAACTGCCAGTGCAGATTTGAAGAAATCTAATTTTAAATGTCACTTTAAAACTTTTAAATCTCCCGCACTACGTCCCTCTCCTTACAACAATGTAAAAACACTCTCATAGCCTGTGTATTGGCAGCAGAGATCACATTGTGATGTCATTTTCGTTTGTTGTAATGTTCACGGCAGCTTGTGTAAATGAGATCCCATTGTGATTAGAGGACCGTGAGATGCCATTGTGACATCATCACTGGAAGCTGCCAGAAACGTCTCCCTCTCACAGTCAGTTATTATTCTCAAAGTTGGCTTTTCTAAACCTTTAAATATCAATATCGTGAAATATAACATCAAATCTGATGGAAACTTGATTAGTTCGACAATGGGAAAAAGCTGAGTAAGGTTCTGCAAAGATTTTAGTGCTACCATGTACCATTTTGGCGAAAATACCATCACACAGACACACACACACATAGAAATAAGACAAGACTTTTAATAGTATACTAGACTAAGTGGGACCCATTGGGTCCCAGCTTCACACGGGAGGGCTGGTCCCCCAACGCAACATTGCACCTCTCCACCAATTCCAATATTGCTGGCCAGTGGGGGGGGGGCTTTCTGGAGTGCTAGCATGGGTGTTGTGGGCCGAAGGGACTGGTTTCCAGAGGGCTAGTATGGACATTGTGGGCCGAATGGATTCTTGGGCTGGCAGCTCAGTCACTGAGACCTGGCAGCTCAGTCACTCAGACCTGGCAGGCTGGCAGCTCAGTAACTCAGACCTGGCAGGCTGGCAGCTCAGAAACTGCCGGAAATTCTGCCCAAAACAGGTGACAGACTCTGTGAGAGAGAAGGGGCAGAGGGTGGAGAATCAATTTTAGACATTTTCATCTTTTTTACAGATCACAGCAATGAAGGAGGAAAGTCTATCCTTTGGTGGATCTCTGGAGCAATAGTATGGGTGTTGTGGGCTGAAGGGACAGGTTTTCAGAGCGCTAGTATGGATATTGTGGACTGAATGGATTCTTGGACTCGCAGTTCGGTGAGTCATGGCTGGTGGGCTGGCAGTTCACTAAGTCATGGCTGGTGGCTTATTATTAGTGGCTTTCCAACAGCGAAGCCATTCCTGCCTATTAGGTTCCCATTGTGATGAAGAACACGCAGGCATGGCAAGTGGAAAAAGGATTTATTAAAGTTAAAAATGTGAATGACTTAAAATATAACAATTTAAATGTTAAAGATGAGATTTATTAAGTTCAGTACTTTCTTGTTGTGTCTCTTGTTGTGTTCTGCTGCTCACTGCCTCTTGATGACTCTTTGCTGTTGATTAAAAAAAGAGACAATTTTAATATAGAGAGATTGAGCGGTCAAATTTTAACAAAGAAAATCTGAGAATTTACTTCAAAAGTCATCATTCAGTGCAGGCCAGCAAATCCAATTTCACAGCATTTCAAGCAGAGTGCAGGCCAGCAAATTCAATTTCATACCATTTCAAGCAGAGTGCACACACTCACACATACACTCACACACACTCACACCCTCCACCTCACACACACACACACACACACACTGACTCACACACCTTATATATGACATTTTACTTCGGAGTCACGTGAGTGACTACGTGAACAACCCCGCCAGTGCGCCTGCGCGTCATTACGTCAGACGCCTTGATGCAAATGGACGTGAGGAGCATAGCTCCTCCAGTGGTTTGTAGTTTTTTAACTACAAGGTAAGTAAAAACTTTTTTCATGTTTTCCAGGTCCGTTTACTGTGGGTCTGTGGGGATTTTTTCCACAGACGCCATGGAAAAAACGGGCAGGGGGAAGAGGCGAGCGACTCCGCTGACAGAAAGTCGGGAAAGTCGGGAGTCCGCGGTTAGAGACCAACCGCCTCTAAACCCCGGTACAGTCGCCAGCGGTGAGCATAGCGACTGTGGACCTGGGGCTGGTGAAAACACAGTGAGCGCCTGTCGGGCAAAAGGCAAAGTTTTAATCCCAACGGCCCACGGAGGGAGTCCCAGGCAATGGAAGTAGCTCCAGGGCTAGATACTGCTTTCGAGCGTATTGCCCAAATAGAAAGCCTTTTACATAGGCTGTTGGAGCAAAGTTCACTCAGGGAGGAGTGTACTAAAATCCGAGCTGCTGGAAGCAGCTCAACAGCACCTGGTACAGGGCTGATGGAATGCACTCTCAGGGATGAGGAGCGTGCTACGGGTCATGAGATTTCAGACCCCGACTCTGACTGTGGGGCTGTACAAGGCGATGAACAACAGCTGCCAGATGTTCCACCCCTGGCAGTACGATTCGCTGCCCCGTCAGGGTCAGGAGAGCCATTAGGAGAAGAACTGGCCTCCTTAAATAAATTACTTGGTTTCCCATCAGCTGGAACAGCAGGAGATGGATGAGAGTGCAAGAAAGCAGGAACCCCAAGTAACTGTGGGTTGCTGAAAGCAGCACCAGTGAACCAGATTATCTGGAATCAGTTGCAGAGAATATTAAAGCTGCTGGGTTCTGGAATAACTGCTTTTACCAGAATAGCAGATAACAGCCAAGAGATGACGAAGTTGCATCAGGAAGCACTGGGGTTGCTATGCAGCACCCACTTCGAGATCAATTATCTGAGGAAGGTGCTATACGCCCTACTATGAATCCGAAATTCACAGCACTCTGCAAACCAAGTAATATACAATTACCCAATTTACTCTTTGGAGAGGATCTCGGGAGACGTATTAAAAAGTTGGAAGATGAAGCGAAAACAGAATTGATGAAAAC
This sequence comes from Malacoraja senta, assembly GCA_038087875.1. Taxonomy (NCBI): domain Eukaryota; kingdom Metazoa; phylum Chordata; class Chondrichthyes; order Rajiformes; family Rajidae; genus Malacoraja; species Malacoraja senta. The sequence continues at coordinate 16,182 of JAXLNO010003803.1, forward strand.
ATCAATGGTTGCAAAGTCTGTAAAGAGGAAGTATCCTTTCAGACGTCATACGGATCCTGGACCAGGACCAAGTCGCTCATCAACGCAGGGACGTAGCTGGCGGCCTGCAGCGGGAGTAAGAACCAGTGATGGTGCTTCCGGGAGAATCCAGGGATCTCAGAGTACTCAAATGACTCAAGAGGTTCTCATGGGAACATACTAACTGGATTAAGTCCAAAAGTTTACGTCTCTTCTATAGCAATTGGAAGTAGATTACTTCAGATGTGGTAATTCTGAATAATATACAAGGATTTCGAATTGAATTCAATCCAAATTATGATTTGCCTGTCCAGCATGTTCCTAGCAGAACTCTCCACATTGCAAAGTAATGGAGGTTCAAGCTGCGCTTCAAAACCCTATATATAGACGGTGTTATTGAAGAATCAGTCTACCAAATTCACCAATTTGGGTCAAATATATTCCCTCGATCAAAAAAGGATGGAGGATGTAGGATTATTATAGACTTGACAAGTCTGAATCTTGGAAGATATGAAGTATCTTAAATTTACATGGATGAACCAGTTAGGGCAGTTCAAAGCTCTGCCTAATGGGTTAACGTCCGCTCCCAGAATATTCATAAAATTGTTTAAATCAATTCTGGGGTTGCTGAGAGCCAGGGGCATGTACTAATGGCATACCTGGATGATGTCCTGATTGTAGGAAGGACAAAACAGTCAACAGAAGCATCTGTTGCAGTTATGAAATCAAACTTTTGAAAGTTTGGGGGTTTCTAAATTCATCCAAAGAAATCAAGGTTAAAAACATGTACCTCGATTGATTATTTGGGGTTCACAATTGATTCAGCCCAAATGAAAATTACTTTGCCCAGTGAAAAAAGGGTGGAGTTGATTAAAGATTGCAGTAATCTGTTAAACGAGCAAAAACCTTTAATCAGACAGGTGGCTCGAGTACTGGGGAAATTAGTAGATTCCCAGCAGTCCAGTATGGACCATTACATTATCAACAGCTGCAGAGAATCAAAGAACAGGCACTGAGAGTAAATGCTGGTCATTTTGATAGAACCATGCAAATAACAACAAATGCTGTTTCTAATCTGCAGTGGTGGATTCTACATGTCTCAAGCAGTTCAGGCAAAGTGCTGATTGAACAACCTTCCATGATATTACAAACTGATGCCAGTGCACTAGGATGGGGTGCAACTGACTTAACATCTAGCTGCAGAGGCAGATGGAATCAGGAAGAGTTATTGTTACTGCAGACATGGGGGATTACCTATTTGGAGCTTTTAGGTTTCTATGGACTCCAAGCTTATTGTTCTAACAAAAGTTCAAATTAATAAACACAACAGCAGTTGCCTATATTAATGATATGGGTGGAATTAAGTTGGTGTCATGTGACAAAATGGTTAAATCAACTTTAGTCGGTGTATTGAAAAGAACATTTGGATTTCAGCTATCTATCTACCAGGTAGAATGAACACGATAGCAGACACCAGGTCACGAAAGTTCCATGATAATAAAGAATGGATGTTGAATCAAGAGGTATTCAATGATATAGTAATCAGATTTGGAATGACCGACATCGACTTGAATCATCAGCTATCGAGATATGTCTCATGGAAACCAGATCCAGGAGCAGTGGCGATTGATGCTTTCTCTCTACATTGGGGTGGTATGTTTTCATATATATTTCCACCTTTCTGCCTCATAAGCCAATGTTTGCTTAAAATCAGGCAAGATGCTGCTTCAAGGGTATTGGTAGTACCAGATTGGCCTACACAGCCATGGTATCCGTTGATATTAGAATTAACAACACAAATGTTGATGAAAGTCCCAAAAAGGAGTAATTTATTGCTGCACCCTGTAACAGGGGAACAACATCCATTATATGATCGTTTGGATTTGTTGATTTGCAGGTTTTAAGAATGCCTTTTCTGGGACGAGGACTGTCTGAGCGTACTGTGGACATGCTTACGGCATCCTGGAGGAAGAGCACTCAAAAACAGCACCTTTCTTATATTAAGAAATGGGAAGAGTTCTGTGTACAAAAGAATGTGCAATAAAGTACTGCAGATATTTCAAATGTTTAGAATTTCTGTCAAAACTTTATTATGATGAAGGTCTGAGTTGTAGTGCAATTAATTCAGCCAGAAGTGCATTGTCCTCATATTTGGTTCTGGATTCAGAAAGAAACCCAATTGGGTCACACCCAATTGTTTCCAGACTAATGAAAGGAATCTTTAATTCCAAACCACCGAAACCTAGGTACATGACAATCTGGGATGTAAGTGTGGTAGTGAAACTACTTCGTGAATGGTCATCAAGTGTGTCTTTACCTTTGGCCAAGCTCAGTATGAAAGTATTCATGCTTATGGCATGAGTGACAGCACAACGAGTGCAAACACTTGGAAAATTACAAATAGACAGTATGGAAGTAACTGAAGATAAGGTTACATTCTATATCTATGACCTACTAAAGCAAATTAGGCCAGGTGTGACAGGATTTAAAATTATGCTAGCTGCATATCCAAATGATCCTTGTCTCTGTATTAAGACATATCCATTTAGAGGCTGATTGGAGATAGTCAGCATGGTTTTGTATGTGAGAGATTCGGTCTGAAAAATCTGATTGCGTTTTTTGAAGATGTACAAAGTCTGATGAGGGCAGAGCTGTAGATGTGATCGATATGGATTTCAGCAAGGCATTTGATAAGGTTCTGCAAGGTAGGCTGCTCTTGAAGGATTGATCGCTTGGGATCCAGGGAGATAGATCCCGACTGGTTAGAAAAGAGGTGTTGTGAACAATGCTGGATTGGGCAGTGCTCACACCGACACTCACAGGAGGGTGAACTCACATGATATTTTATTTACAGTGGTCAGAATGTCCAGCACAACATGGGGGCGCTGTCCCTCCCTGTCAGGGTGCATGTGTGGCGGCACTGGTAATCTCGGGCTTGTCCCGGCAGCTCAGTCCTGGTCACCAAGAAGGTTTGGCGATCTCAGGCTTCTCCCTGCAGTTCACACTTGCCTCGAGAGGAGGCGCTGGCAGTCTCAGGTTGTCCCTGGCAGCTCAGCTTTGCGCTTGAAGAGGCAGCACTGGATTACCCTGGCAGCTCAGTCTTTATCTCTGTGTGGACGCAGTCCCTCGTGTCCGTGGGCAGGAAGAGGCACTGGCATCTCAGGCTTGCCACAGACACTGTCTTAGCCTCAGTAAATACTTAGCCTCAGTCTGGGGCTTCTTCCTGACAACAGTCTTGACCACACGGTGGCGCTGGTGGTCCCAGGTTTGATCCAGTGGCTCATTCTTCTCAAACCTGCAACAGAGGAACACAGCGAGCATGGAGGCTACCCACCCCTCTCCCCTCTGGTAGATGCTTGGGTTTATAAGGAGGAGGCTGATGAGGCACTATTGGGTCAATCTGATATCAGCTACTTGAGCCCAACTGTTAGCAGTGATGCTGAGAATTGGCCTCTCCTGACCTGCCAGCCAGTGATATGGATCGGAGTTGCAACCGAGGGAGCGTTGCTGTCACATTTCCCTCCCCCCCCTTAGTAACAATCATAGAAACATTGAAAAACAGGTACAGTAGTAGTCCATTCAGCCCTTCGAGCTAGCACCGCCATTCAATATAGTTAGTTAGTTAAACATCTTCAGTTTGGTTTAGTTTAGAGATACGTTTGTGGAAACAGGCCCTTTGGCCCACTGAGTCCGCACCGACCAGTGGGGGGGGGGGGGGGGGGGGGAGAGGGAGAGGGAGAGGGAGAGGGAGAAAGAAAGAAAGAAAAAGTGGTGGGTGACTCCATTGTCCGAGGAGCGGACAGGAGATTCTGTGGCGGCCGACGAGATGCGAGGATGGTCTGGTGCCTGGGTTCAGGATGTCACGAGCCAAATTCAGAACATCCTCGAGAGAGAAGGTGAACAGCCGGCAGTAGTTGTGCACGTAGGCAAAAAGGACATCGGGAAGAAGAGGAAGGAGGTTCTCCAACATGACTTCAGAGAGTTGGGAAGAAGACTGAAATGCCGGACTTCTAGGGTGGTTATCTCTGGATTGCTTCCGGTACCTCGTGCTAGTGAGGACAGGAACAGGGACATAGCAGATCTGAATGTGTGGCTGAGGAGCTGGAGCAGGGAGCACGGATTTAGATTTATAGACCACTGGCATCTCTTCTGGGGTAGGGGTGACCTGTACAAAAGGGTCGGGTTACACCTTAACTGGAGGGGGACTGACATTCTGGCAGGCAGGTTTGCTAGGGCTACACGTGTGGGTTAAAACTAAATAGTGGGGGGGGGAGGGATTGACAAATTGGGAGTATAAAGATGGAGTTGAAGGGGAAGTTACTACAGTTAAAATTACAAAATTACAAAAGATTCTCAAATTAATGGGAACGAAAGCTCGAGAAGAGACAACTGAGTAAGGTCAGGGCCAATTGCGAGCAGTGCGAGGGGGGAAGTGAATACGGAGGTCTAAGTGCTGTATATGAATGCGCGAAGTATAAGGAATAAAGTGGAATAAAGAGTTTGAGGCTCAGTTAGAAACTGGCAAGTATGATGTTGTGGGAATTACTGAGACATGGTTGCAAGAGGGCCAGGGCTGGGAACTGAATATTCAAGGGTATACCTCCTATCGAAAAGACAGACAGGTGGGCAGAGGGGGTGGGGTTGCCCTGTTGGTGAGGAATGAAATTCAGTCCCTTGCAAGGGGTGGCATTGAAACAAGAGATGTGGTCAGTATGGATAGAACTAAGGAATTGTAAGGGTCAAAAGACCCTAATGGGACTAATCTACAGGCCCCCAAACAGTAGCCTGGACATAGGGCCCAAGTTGAATCAGGAATTAAAATTGGCATGTAGTAAAAGTAATGCTGTGGTTGTTATGGGAGATTTCAACATGCAGGTAGACTGGGAAAATCAGGTTGGTACTGGACCCCAAGAAAGGGACTTTGTAGAGTGCCTTTGTGATGGATTCTTAGAACAGCTTGTATTGGAGCCTACCAGGGAGAAGGCAATTCTGGATTTAGTGTTATGTAATGAAATGGATTTGATAAAGGACCTCAAGGTTAATGAGCCATTAGGAGGTAGTGACCATAACATGGTCAGGTTTAATAGTAAGATTAAATGAGAACTTACCAGTTTGAAGTTTGATCTTTATTTTATGAGGAGTTACGATGAGCGATTACGTGAAGAAGGCCGTCAGCCCGCATGCGTGTGAATCTTCAAAGCAGCGGTGTGAAATCACAGATAACAGTTGGTGAACTGAACATGGTAAGATTAGAGAGGACTAGAACTACCAGATGACCTTTATGATACGAGGGTTGGGAGCGGAAGGCACGTAATCGCTCATCGTAACTCTTCATAAAATAAAGATCAAACTTCAAACTGGTAAGCTCTCGTTTAATCTTACTATTTTACTTCGGAGTCACGTGAGTGACTACGTGAAGATTTCAAAGCTCTGTGATTTCATGCCGTGGAAAACGAGTCCACACAAGCACGACTGCATCAGTTGACCACAGATAAGGGAAACATTCATAATGCATACAGACATGACATAGATTTAAAACATGCTGATGCTGATAAATGAACAAATAATAATAATAGTAACCCCTCTCAACCAGGGGGGAAACTATAAAATAGAACCTAAAATAGAGTTGGCAAATACCCCTGGTCTGGCAATGGGTTATTATAAAATGTTTGGAAAACTCATTCGTTAGACCATCCTGCAGTCGCTAGGATGTGGTCCAGAGGACCGTACATAACCCTTGCTGCTGATGTTGTAGCAGCCCTGGTGGAGTGAGATTAGAAAATAGTATCTACTCCTGCATAAGCCTAAACCCCATTTTAATCACCTGGAGATGGTCTGTACTGATACCTTCTTATGGGGTTTTTTGTAACTAATAAACATAGCTAGTATCAGAGCCTCTAAAGCTCTAGGTGACCTTGACGTAATGTTGTAAATGTGTGACCACACATAACCGAAGGTCCATGGGGTATGCCATGAGAACTAGTTTGAGACCTGACACCCCTGGGCTGCCCTCCTTAACTAAATCGTAAACATGAAATATTATATTATTAGCAGGTGTAACCATCCTGTCCAGTCACAATTTATGTAATGACTGGACCCGTTGCGCTGAGAACAGTGCCATGGGGATAACTACCGTATGAGAGCCGAGCCAAAGATAAGGATATAGATGGAGCCCCCTGGTGAAGTAGTGTTAACACAATGTCAATATCCCATACTTACTTGTGCTTGGGCCTGGGAGAACTTGTGTTAAAGATATCCTTAATAAACTGGATATCAGAGGGTGAGACCCGACAGAGCGGGTCCCGCTCGCTGAAGCAAATATGATGAGAAAGCACGTTAGCACAGTTAATGGGACTATAACTTAATTTATTGTCAAGGACCCATTTGAAAATGAACTCTAAGACGTCAGTATCCGTGCCGTTTTATATGTAACATAGCATTTAAACCAAACATTCCCATCTCCTGAAGAGGAAATGTACTGCTTTTTTGGTGCTATCCCTACACTCTGCAGTGAGCCCATACATGGATCGGTCTGACAACCCGAGCCGCAGGAGCAGTCTTCTCAGAGTCTGCAAGGCAATGAATTGATTTAATCATGCAGAGGCTGGTTCCCCGAGTCCCAGGCTGAACCAGCAAAGTTTTATGTTTAGAAATCCCATATACGGTTCTATTATTATTCCCAACATTAGCGGGAACCATGGCTGCATAGGCCAGTCAGACAGTACGAAAAACCTGAAGCGGGATCTTGCTGAATTTATTGCAAGACCCGACTGATGAGGCAAAATGGAGAAAAGACATAAAAGAACATTTCTCCCCGGTGTAGCGAGAATGTATCTCTCGCCACTGTGATGCCACATGTTTTTGCAACCGGTGAATGAGCCTGGATGCAAACATATCGATATTCGGTGTTCCATCGAGCCATAATGTCATAAATACTTTGTGATCCAACATCCATTCTGTGTTGTCAGTCATTGATTTTACGTGATGATACACCAGCGCCAAATGAGGTCGGGTAAATTATGACAGGATACTTTGACTTGATTGCACCCATGTGACTAACATATGCCACCACCACAGTGTATCAACTTGGAACTGAGCATGCAGATTATGCATATTCGCACAATAACCCTTTAACCCATATTATGCACCTAGTGTCTATAGGTAGTTGATACCAATAACTGAAGAATTGGTAATTCATGCAAATCCCATTCGCCTCCGTAACAAGAGATGGCATTTGTAATTTTCCATCTTTGAGCATTAGCATCAGTTTGTAATATAATAGTAAGATTAAACGAGAACTTACCAGTTTGAAGTTTGATCTTTATTTTATGAGGAGTTATGTTGGTGATTACGTGAAGAAGACCCGTCAGGGCGCCTGCGCGTCAATCTTCAAAGCAGCGGTGTGAAATCACAAACAATAAAAACGAAGTAACATAGTAACATAGTAAAAAACGAGTAAATTTAGAACTTCCATCTGAAAGAGGGTTGGGCGTGGTGGGCACGTAATCACCAACGTAACTCCTCATAAAATAAAGATCAAACTTCAAACTGGTATGTTCTCATTTTAATCTTACTATTTTACTTCGGAGTCACGCGAGTGACTATGCGAAGATTTTAAAGCTTTGTGATTTCATGCCGCAGATACAAATCCCGGCTTCTCACTGCATTGATTGACTCGGAACGAGAAATAATCAATAATGCATTAATAATGACATTTGCATGACAAATGCAGTAATTCATTTATTTGAATAATAGAATTAACAGTATCCCCTTTAACCCAGGGGAATTTAAGTAGAACTTAATATAGTATCTTCAAACCGTATTGGCAATAGGCCGATGGTAAAAGTGTTGAAACACCAACTTATTAGATCACCCGGCGGCTGCGAAAATATGGTCGACGGGACGTCCTTGCCCTGGTTGTCAATGTTGCTGCTAATTCGAATGGGATGTAAAAACATCACTGTTCACACCTGC
>JAXLNO010003804.1:0-28368 GCA_038087875.1 Malacoraja senta
CCGAGTATTTGCTGATAATTGTCGTCCCAAACCCCCCCCCACTCTGCACTGAACTCACTGCAGTCCATGTCAACGCAAGCGTTTGTACAAAGAGAATCGTTCTCCTGGAAGTAAAACGCTTACCTAATACGTTCATGTTACTTGTAGAGGGATTTATTCAGCTCACGAGGCATTATCATCGTATTTCTGTGATGTGCAAAGGCTGGCTGTGAGTAAGAAACACCGCAGGTTTAAAAAAATTATTAGGGAGTCCGAAAGATTGAATGGCAAGCGATTTTTATTCTGAAAAAGAATTAGTAATCTGGTGCCATTCAATTAAAAAGCACCTTTCAGATAATGAGGGAGGTTTTTTTTGGCATCCGTGCATTAGTCATACAGTTATACTGCATGGACAAAGGCCCTTCAGCCCAACTTGTCCATGCAGCCCAAGAGTTTATTTAAACAAGTCCCATTTGCTTGCATTTTGTCCATATCCCTTTCAATCCTTTTTTCTGTGTTCAGTTCAGTTCAGATCAGTTTGGTTTATTGTCACGTGTATTGAGGTACAGTGAAAAGCTTTTTTTGCGTGTTTACCAGTCAGCAGAAAGACAATACATGATTACAATTGACCCATTTTTGCAGTTTACAGATATATGAAAAGGGAGTAATGTTTAGTGCAAGATAAAGCCAGTAAAGTCCGCTCAAAGATCATCCGAGGGTCACCAATGAGGTGGATGGTAGATCAGAACTGCTCTCTAGTTGTTGCAGGATGGTTCAGTTGCCTGATAACAGCTGGGAAGAAACTGTCTCTAAATCTGTAGGTGTGTGAGTTATCACAATTCTATACCTTTTGCCTGATGGGAGAGGGGGGGAAGAGGGAGTGGCCAAGGTGCGACTCTTCCTTGATTTGCTGCTGGGCTTTGCCGAGGGCAGTCATTGTAGTCAGATAGACAATAGTGTGCAGGGAGTAGGCCATTGGGCCCGTTCGAGGCCGCAGCCCGGCTGGATTGAATGTGATCATGGCTGATCAGTCCCCAATCAGTACCGCCGTTCCTGCCTTCTCCCCATATCCCCTGACTCCGCTATCATTAAGAGCCCTATCTAGCTCTCTCTTGAAAGTCATGCCGCATGGAAACATGCCCTTTCGCCCAACATATCCATGCCTATCCAAACAAGGCCCATCTCCTTGCATTTGGCCCATATCCCTCTAAATCTTTTTAAAAAATCTATGTACAGTACATAGTGTCATAGTGCCATTGAGTCATGTAACATGGAAACAGGCCCTTTAGCCCCATTTGTCCACATGCGACAAGATGTCTATCTGAACAAGTGCTATTTGCTTGCATTTGGTCCATATCCCACTGAATGTTTTCTGTACTTATAGTTTTTAGTTTCAGTGTAGAGGCACATGGCGCGGAAACAGGCCCTTCAGCCCGCTTCGTCCAGCGATCCCTACACATTAACACTACCCTGCACCCACTAGGGACAATATTTTACATACGCATATACCAAGCCAATTAATCTTTCAAGAGAGAGCTAGATAGAGCTCTTAAAGATAGCGGAGTCTGGGGATATGGGGAGAAGGCAGGAATGGGGTACTGATTGGGAATGTTCAGCCATGATCACATTGAATGGCGGTGCTGGCTCGAAGGGGCGAATGGCCTACTCCTGCACCTATTGTCTGTTGTCTATTGCCTACAAACCTGCACATCTTTGGAGTGTGGGAGTATACTGGTGATCTTGGAGAAAACCCACGCAGGTCACGGGGAGAACATACAAACTCCGTACAGACAGCACCCATAGTCAGGATCGAACCTGGGTCTCTGGCGCTGTAAGGCAGTAGCTCTACCGCTGCGCCACCGTGGCATCCTTTTATTTCAGGTTTATTAATTATGTTTATAAATTATGTTGACTTTAAAAAAAATAATCCCAAGCCCAACCGAACTGCTGACATCGGTAAAGTAATTAACTTGCTCCTGTTAATGAATTAACCCTCTTAAGGGCCTGTCCCACTTGGCGATTTTGTCAGCGACTGCCGGCATCATTGACTGACATCTCAGGTCACCGATAAATACGCGGCGTGATGACGTATTGACGGGCAGTGTTTTCTTTGTCGCCGCTTGATTTTGAAGTGTTCAAAATCTTTTGGCGACGCTGATATGATGCCGGCAGTCGCCGAGTGGGACAGGCCCTCTAATAATGTCAGTGCCACTGGGAGAGGATAATGTGAGGTTGCCGTCACACCATTGTGAAGGTGTCAATTTGCCATCTCATCAGATTAACACCTACACTTGCACCTAGAAACCTGTGCGGAAGTGAGTGGTCTTTGTTCCATTGGTGATGCTGTCTTTCAGAAGATATGTTAAACCGAGCCCTGGTTTGCATTCACAGGTGTGCAGAAAAGATCCCACACTTGAAGCAAAGTAGGAATTATATTTCCGATTTACAGTATATCATAGGTCTAGAACAGGGGTGGGGAACCTGCGTCCTTAAGGCCACATGCGGCCTTTTAGGCCATAAAGTGCAGCCTTTTGAATGAATCTAAATTTTGGAGAACAAATACTTTTATTTTTATTTTATGAATATGTTTTTGTTTGTCTTTTATTATTTTAATTTTAATCTTAAAATGAACGTATTTAAAATACCAAAGAGTAAAAGAAGATTCAACGAAATAATCCTCCCCGACTGACGGCCACAATTAAAACATTAGTAAGCCATGAGGGCTAATTTAACACCAGTTATGCTCATGATTTAGTTCTAATGCGACTCAAGAATGTACGTTAACCTCCCTCAAAAAGCATTCACATCAAAGTCATTAAGAGGTTAGTTAACTTTAGAATTAACAACATTTTTTCATTTTCTTGAAGGTAGTGCATAGTAGTTAGATTTTTTCAAAATAATGTACATTTTGAAGTATATCTAATTGAAGTTTCTTGGATGCGGCCTTATTAGATTACAGCTAAATTAATGCGTCATTCTAACATGAAAAGGTTCCCCACCGCTGATCTAGAACACAGAACAGCACAGCATAGGGACAGGCCCTTCAGCCCACAATGTCCGTTTCGGTACATATGACAATAAAACACTCATAAGGTCGTAAGTGATAGGAGCTGAATTAGGTCATTCGGCCCATCAAGTCTACTCAACCATTCAATCATGGCTGATCTATCTCTCCCTCATAACCCCATTCTCCTGCCTTCTCCCCATAACCTCTGACACCCGCACTAATCAAGAACCTATCTATCTCTGCTTTAAAAATATCCACTGATGCCTCCACAGCCGTCTGTGGCAAAGAATCCCACAGATTTACCACCCTCTGACTAAAGAAATTCTGCCTCATTTCCTTCCTAAAAGAACGCCCTTTAATTCTGAGAACCGGAGGAGCAATTTTTTCTCACAGAGGGCGGTGGGTATATGGACCGAACTGCCAAAGAGGATAGTTGAGGCTTATACCATAACAACATTTAGAAGACGTTTGCACAAAAAGATGGTGTAACTCAGTGGGTCAGATATTACTGGGGAAAAGGAATAAGTGACTTATCACTGGGGAAAAGGAATAAAGTGACTTTTCGGGTCGAGACCCTCCTTCAGACAGATACATGGCTAGGAAAGGTTTAGAGGGAAGACACAAAATGCTGGAATAACTCAGCAGGTGAGGCAACATCTCTGGAGAGAAGGAATGGGTGACATTACGGGTCAAAACCCTTCTTCAGACTCCTTGATGGGATCTGAAGAAGGGTCTCGACCCGAAACGTCACCCATTCCTTCTCTCCAGAGACGCTGCCTCACCCGATGAGTTACTCCAGCATTTTGTGTCTACCTTCGATTTTACCAGCATCTGCAGTTCTTTCTTACTAAGGTTTAGAGGAATATGGGCCAAACGCAGGCAGGTGGGACTTGTGTAGATGGGTCATCTTGGATGGCATGGGAAAGTTGGGCCGAAGGGCCTGTCTCCATGCTGCAGGACTCTATGACTATGATTGATCTGAGGTGTTCAGCTGTAAATCAGTTCCAGATTACACGTTGCATATTCACATTGATGTAACAATTTTTTTATTTTTTAAAAATCTTTTTATTAGTTTGTTTCAAAAGCAAAAACAAAAGAACAAAAAAGTACTAATAAACAGAACAGTGATATTGATACATAGGGATCAGGATTACATTAATGGCAGGTATAACCTAAATATGAGCCCAGTGTCAACATACACATTGAATATAGACCTCCCGATCTCTATGTGAATATAGTTAAGTAAGTGTTTAAAAGAGAACATATGTATTAAAACAAAATGATAAAAAGAAAAGAAAAAAAGAGAAAAAAACATAAAAACAAAAACCCTAAACTAAAGAAGAAAATTAAAAAAAAAAGAAAAAAAGAAAAACAGAATCTGGGCTGCAAAGTGTTTCAACAATTTAAGTCCTTGTTTGTCGTCAAGTCCGTTCCACCGTATACCAGTAAAACAAATAATTATAACAGTTGGAGAGGGGACAGTTTATGTCGTATGAAAATGTTGAATAAATCTAATTATCATGTGCTGATGTCTTATGGCACCAGCTTATGTAAATACACTTATGTAAATACACCCAGTGGGACTGGTTTTACCCAGTCAAGTTCCATTATATATAGGACTTTATTATGGGGAAACTTTGTCAGGAAGCATGTGTAGGTGTAAGACTTCTCATGCACTAAATTATAGTAATACACAGTGGGAGAGTAGAACAGTTTAATGATCAAATTTACACATTGTTCTGTCAAATCTACAATTCCTACTGATAATACCTTCTGCAATATTCCAAATGCAAAATCAATTGTTTCATAAGGCAAAAGTGAGGTAAGATAGACCAATGTGAACAGGTGATCGATGGTCAGCATGGACAAGGTGGGCCGAAGGGCCTGATTCCATACTGTATTTTCGCAGTCAGTGAATCAAGAGGTCTTATAGGTTGGGACTACATGTTGGGATGAATAGTAAATGGCAAAAGGCGTGGGTTTTGTAAAAATAAACAAGTGTTTCAGGTTTACCTATCATCACTGATTCTGAAGAAGGGTCTCGACCCGAAACGGCCCAATTCCATCGCTCTACAGATGCTGCCTCACCCGCTGAGTTTCTCCAGCATTTTTGTCTACCTTCGATTATTCCAGCATCTGCAGTTCTTTCTTAAACATCACTTCTTCATAATTTAGTTTAGTTTATTCTTTGCACCTGTACCGAGGTACAGTGAAAAGCTTTGTTGTGTGCTATCCAGTCAGCGAAAAGACCATAGGGCCTGTCCTATTGGCGATTTTTTTTCGGCGACTGCCAGCATCATATCAGTGTCGCCAAAAGATTTTCAACATTTCAAAATCCAGCAGCGACAAAAAAAATGTTGCGACACTTGAAAAAACACCACCCGTCACACGTCATCACGCCGCGTCACGCTGCATCACGCCTCAAATTTTTCGGTGATCCGATACGTCAGTCAATGATGCCGGCAGTCGCCGAAAAGATCGGCAAGTGGGACAGGCCCTTATGAATGATTACAATCAAGCCATCCACAGTGTACAGATGCAGGATAAAGGGAATAACTTTTTGTGCAAGATAAAGTCCAGAAAAGTCCAATTAAGGATAGTTCAAAGGTCTCCATTGAGCTAGATGGAAGGTCAGGACTGCCCTTGAGCTGGTGACAGGACTGTTCAGTTGTCTGATAACAGCTGGGATGAAACTGTCCCTGAATCTGGAGGTGTGCGTTTTCACACCTGTGTACCTCTTGCCTGATGGGAGAGGTCAGTAACTTGTGGGTGAGTCATTTCTACAGATGCACAGAAAGTATCCTGACTTGTTGCATCATGGTCTGATATAACAATTTGAAAGCACAGGCCCATAAGAGGCTGCAGAGTGTGGTGGACTCAGCCCAGTCCATCACGGGCACAGCCCTCCCCACCATCGAAAGCATCAGCACCAGGCACTGCCTCAAAAAGGTGGCATCTATCATCAAGGATCAATAGACAATAGTCAATAGACAATAGGTGCAGGAGTAGGCCATTCGGCCCTTCGAGCCAGCACCGGCATTCAATGTGATCATGGCTGATCATCCCCAATCAGTACACCGTTCCTGCCTACTCCCCATATCCCCTGACTCCGCTATCTTTAAGAGCCCTATCCAGCTCTCTCTTGAAAGCATCCAGAGAACCGGCCTCCACCGCCCTCTGAGGCAGAGAATTCCACAGATTTACCACTATCTGTGAGAAAAGTGTTTCCTCATCTCCGTTCTAAATGGCTTTCCCCTTATTCTTAAACTGTGGCCCCTGGTTCTGGACTCCCCCAACATCGGTAACATGTTTCCTGCCTCTAGTGTGTCCAAAACCTTAATAATCTTATATGTTTCGATAAGATGCCCTCTCATCCTTCTAAACTCCAGAGTGTACAAGCCCAGCCGCTCCATTCTCTCAGCATATGACAGTCCCGCCATCCCGGGAATTAACCTTGTGAACCTACGCTGCACTCCCTCAATCCCCGCCATCTTCTCACTGCTACCCTCTTCTACGCCGTGCCCTCTTCTCACTGCTACCGTCGGGCAGGAGTCCCACACCACCAGGTTCAGGAACATGTACTTTCCTGCAACCATCAGGTTCTTGCCCCGACCTACACAACCCTAATCGTACCTCCGCAATGGAACACCACGGACCACTCTTGCACCACCATGGACTTGCATTCTAATTGTGTATTTCTGCACAAATGTCTTGTTCTCTTGTAAAGTTTTCTTCTTTCAATGTCTCGTGGAATTTAAGTGCATTTTCTGTTTTTGTATGCATGTTTGAGTCTATATAAGGTCATAAGTGATAGGAGCAGAATTACGCCATTCGACCCATCAAGTCTGCTCCACCATTCAATCATGGCTGATCTATCTCCCTCCCAACCCCATTCTCCTGCCTTCTCCCCATAACCCCTGACACCACTAAACTAGTTTAGTTTAGTTTAGCTTAGTTCAGTTTAGTTTAGTTTAGTTTAGTTTAGTTTAGTTTAGCTTAGCTTAGTTTAGTTTAGTTTCGTTCAGTTTAGTTTAGTTTAGTTTAGTTTAGTTTAGTTTAATTTAGTTTAGTTCAGCAGTTTAGTTTAGTTTAATTTGTGCCTCTGAAGCTGCTGCAAGTAAGATTTTCATTTGTGTGTCTCACAATAAACTTGACTCAATTCAACTTGACTCAAGGGAGTTGCAAATATTTAACAGAGTTCTGGATGCTCAGCCTAGACTTTAGAGATACAGCACGGAAACAGGCCCTTTGGCAGACTGGGTCCGCGCCGACCAGCGGTCATCCCGTACACTATCCTGCAAGCTAGGGACAATTTTATAACTTACTGAGGCCAATTAATCTACAGACCTGGGTAAGAAAGAACTGCAGATGCAGGTAAAATCGAAGGTAGATACAAAATGCTGGAGAAACTCAGTGGGTCAAGCAGGATCTCTGGAGAGAAGGAATGGGCGACGTTTCGGGTCGAGACCCTTCTTCAGACGTCTCGACCAGAAACGTCGCCCATTGAATCTACAGTCCTGTACGTGTTTGGAATGTGGGAGGAAACCAGAGCACCCGGAGAAAACGCACGCAGTCACAGGGCGAACGTGTGAACTCCATACAGACGGCACCCGTGGTCAGGATTGAATCCGGGTCTCTGGCACTGCAAGGCAGCAACTCTACCGCTGCCCCAGGTACTCAGTGGGATTGAGAGGCTTTGGGATATGAAGGAATTTGGGGCTTTTTGGGTAAGAACCTTATCTTGAGACAGTGGAGCAGACATGATCTTACTGAATGGTGTATGAGCTGGACATGATATGGTACTTTAGTTCCAACATGTACTGAGGTAATGTAACATTCATTTTTGTGTACACTTCAGTACAAGTGTCCCTGTACATAAGCACTTAGATAGACATTAGATAAGCACATACCGTATGAACAATTTCTGCTTCTCTTTCTGATGACTATTTTGAAAGTACATATGGTGTTTGACTTCCAACTAGCACGGCTGATTGTGGAACAGCCGCCATTTGCTTTCCAGGGTGAAATGAAGTGCCAGGTTCAATACCCAAGGGAGCCAGTGACCTACTTAATAGAAACAACAGATTTTATTTTTCGCCGACTTGAAATCAGTGCAGTGAAAATCTCGAATGGACTTTTCTCTCACATTACCTCACTGGAAATAAATACAAAGCACCCCGATAAACAGAGCAGGAGGATGTTCTGAGGTAGACAAAAATGCTGGAGAAACTCAGCGGGTGAGGCAGCATCTATGGAGCGAAGGAATAGGTGACGTTTCGGGTCGAGACCCTTCTTCAGACTGATGTGAGAGTGGCGGGGGGAGAAGAAAGGAAGAGGCGGAGACAGTGGGCTGTGGGAGAGCTCGGAAGGGGAGGAGAAGGAGGGAGAAAGCAAGGACTAACAGAAATTGGAGAAGTCAATGTTCATACCGCTGGGGTGTAAACTACCCAAGCGAAATATGAGGTGCTGCTCCTCCAATTTGCGGTGGAACTTACTCTGACCATGGAGGAGGCCCAGGACAGAAAGGCCAGATTCGGAATGGGAGGGGGTTGAAGTGCTGAGCCACCGGGAGATCAGGTTGGTTAATGCGAACTGTGCGGAGGTGTTGGGCGAAGGGATCGCCAAGCCTGCGCTTGGTCTCACCGATGTAGAGACCAATGATCCGCTGATCTGATTCAGACCTGCTCGTCAATGATTGAAGCTGAGCTTGGCACCAACGAGGCCACGGAGACACAAGGACAGGAAAGATATTGTCAAGTTTGAAAAGGTTCAGAGAAGATTTATGAGGTTGTTGCCAGGACTCGAGGGTCTGAGGAGCTATAGGGAGAGATTGAGTAGGCTGGGTCTCTATTCCTTGGAGCACAGGAGGATGAGGGGAGATCTTACAGAGGTGTATAGAATTATGAGTGGAATACATTGTGTAGACGCACAGAGTCTCTTGCCCAGAGTGGGGAAATCGACGACCAGAGGATATAGGTTTAAGGCGAGAAGGAGTTTCTTCCCAGAGGCCATTAGGACTGTAAACTCCTATCTCACCAGGGACTAACTTTACTGAACCAATTTATTGTTGTGTGGTGTCTTATTAAAATTGCTGCTTTTTCTTTTTTATCCTCCCACAAATATGTAATATGTGATTCTGTTCCATTCTGTTTTTTTGCACAATCCGCAAGCATTGCCACTTTTCATTTCACTGCACATGTCGTATGTGTATGTGACGAATAAACCTGACTTGACTTGAAGGGGGAAATGATTTAATACGAATCTGAGGGCTACATTTTTCACACAAAGGGTGGCGGGTTTATGGAACAAGCTACCAGAGGAGGTAGTTGAGGCTGGGACTATCCCAACTTTTATGAAACATTTGGACAGGTACATGGATAGGACAGGTTTGGAGGGATATGGACCAAACACAAGCAGGTGGGACTGGTGTAGCTGGGACATGTTGGCCGGTGTGGGCAAGTTAGGCCGAAGGGCCTGTTTCCACACTGTATCACTCTATGACTCTATGACCATGGTGTCAACATCTGAGCTCCCTTGTATCGACAGTGTGCTAATCTTGCACAATGATGAAGTCCACATGACTGAAGAGTTTAGGTTGGTTTACAGATACAGTGCGGAAACAGGCCCTTCGTCCCACCGAGTCTGCGCTGAGCAGGAATTCCCGCACACTAACTCTACCCTGCACACACGAGGAACAATTTACAATTTTACCGCAGCCAATTAACCCACAAGCCTGCCTGTCAGTGGAGTGTTGGAGGAAACTGGAGCACATGGAGAAAACCCACACAGTTCACGGGGAGAAAGTACAAACTCCATACAGACAGGACCGGTAGTGAGGATCAACCCGGGTCTCTGGCGCTGTGAGGCAGATACATGATAAAGGGAATAACATTAAGAGCACGATAAAGTAATGCAGCACCAGAGACCCGGGTTCGACCCCGAATAAGGGTGCTGTCTGTACGGAGTTTGTACGTTCTTCCCGTGACCACGCGGGTTTTCTCCGAGATCTTCGGTTTCCTCCCACACTCCAAAGACGTACAGGTTTGTAGGTTAATTGGCTTGATAAATGTAAAAGTTGTCCCCAGACTAAAGGGGAGTCCATTAGAATAAAGGGGAGACCATTTAAGACTGAGGTGAGAAAAAACATTTTCACCCAGAGAGTTGTGAATTTGTGGAATTCCCTGCCACAGAGGGCAGTGGAGGCCAAATCACTGGATGGATTTAAGAGAGAGTTAGATAGAGCTCAAGGGGCTGGTGGAATCAAGGGATATGGGGAGAAGGCAGGCACGGGTTATTGATTGGGGACGATCAGCCATCATCACAATCCATTTCGTTGTCTCTTATGAGATAATGACAATAAATTGAATCCAATCCAATCCAATCCAAAATGGCGGTGCTGGCTCAAAGGGCCGAATGGCCTCCTCCTGCACCTACTTTCTATGTTTCTATTTTTCTATGTTTCTATGTTTCTATGTGTGGGATAGTGTTCATTTGTGGGGATCGCTGGTTGGTGCGGACTCGGTGGGCTGAAGGGCCTGTTTCTGCGCTGTATCTCTAAACTAAAAATATTCTGTTTTATTTTGGACTTCCAGCATTCCCAACTTTTGCTGTCGTTCCTTGAGAACTTGCTCCCTCTCTTCCATTCTTGTGCAATTTTCACACAACTGCGCACCAGTTAACAGCAGACATAATTTCAAAATCTGCAACTTATGTCTCCAGAGCCATGACCCCAATGTGTCTAATTTTAATCTTTACTTCTGAATGCACTCTGTCACCTCATTTCTTCCACCTTCCCACTGGGGGATCTGGGCTAAACGTAGCTCAGAAATTTAATCTGCCTTTCAGACAGTGCTTTGACAATAGACAATAGACAATAGGTGCAGGAATAGGACATTCGGCCCTTCAAACCAGCACCGCTATTCAATGTGATCATGGCTGATCATCCCCAATCAGTACCCCGTTCCTGCCTTCTCCCCATTTCCCCTGACTCTGCTATCTTTAAGAGCCCTATCTAGCTCTCACTTGAAAGTATCCAGAGAACCGGCCTCTGAGGCAGAGAATTCCACAGACTCACAACTCCCTGTGAGAAAAAGTGTTTCCTCGTCTCCATTTTAAATGGCTTACTCCTTATTCTTAAACTGTGGCCCCTGGTTCTGGACTCCCCTAACATCTAGCGCATCCAAACCCTTAATAATCATATATGTTTCAATAAGATCCTCTCTCATCCTTCTAAATTCCATAGTATACAAGCCCAGCCGTTCCATTCTCTCAGCATATGAGAGTCCCGCCTTCCCGTGAATTAACCTTTTAAACCTACGCTGCATTCCCTCAATAGCAAGAATGTCCTTCCTCAAATTAGGGGACCAAAACTGCACACAATACTCCAGGTTTGGTCTCACTAGGGCCCTGTACAACTGCAGAAGGACCTCTTTGCTCCTACACTCAACTCCTCTTGTTATTTGATTTGATTTGATATCTTTTTATTTCGAACGATTAAAAAAAGAAGAAAAGAAAAGATAAAAATGAATAATAAATAAAGGAAAATTATATATATACATATATATATACATAAATACATACACACATACATACATATACATGTACATATATACATACATACAAATACACATATACACACATACACATATACATAACATATATGTGCATACATAAATTTAAAAATCAAAAGCCAATTTCAACATAATACACATTAGACTCGTTGGAAAAGGGATAGGAAGAAGCCTATGCTTGTCAAGTCCTACCCCCATTCTTCACCATTAACAAATGCAAAATTCAATAAAATAAACTAAACAGACAATTCAATTAAAACTACTCCAATCAAGCTATTAAGAAAAAAAGAACAAAAAAAGAAAAGAACAAAAAGAACAAGCACCATTAACATCTGTGAGATTTACATTCTCCTTCCTCATTACTGTACTTTTCAAAGATATATCTTTTGTACATTTTTTTAAATTGCATTATATTCATACTTTGTTTAATTGTTTCATCAAGACCATTTCACAAAACCACCCCACAAATGGAAATACACATACTTTTTGAATTGGTCCGAGCATAATGCTGTTTCAAGTTTAGTTTCCCTCTAAAGTTATAACCCCCCTCTCTGTCTCTGAACAGTTTTTGTATGTTTACAGGTAGCAGTTTATTTTTTGCTTTATAAATTATTTGTGCAGTCTTAAATTCTACCAGATCCTTAATCTTTAAGGTGTGTAATTTTAAATACAGTATATTGGTGTGTTCATGATATCCTACATTGTTTACTATACGAATAGCTCTTTTTTGTAGTGTGCTTAGTGATTGTAAGGTGGTTTTGTAGGTGTTGCCCCATACTTCCACACAGTAATTTAAATACGGTAACACAAGTGAGCTGTACAGAATATACAGTGCTCTCTCATTCAAAACATGCCTTGCTTTCCCCAACACTCCAATACTCCATGCTACTTTTGCTCTCACATGTTTTATATGGGGTTTCCAGCAGATTTTGTGATCAAGAATCACACCCAGAAATTTATTTTCATACACTCTTTCTATTTCAACATTATTTATCATTACTTTTACTTGTGTATTTATTTTGCGTTTTCCAAACAGCATAAGTTTGGTTTTGTTTAAATTTAATGATAATTTATTCAAATCAAACCATGTTTTTAGTTTACTCATTTCTGCTGTGACCACCTCCAAAAGCTGCTGCAAATTGTCCCCATCACAGAAAATATTAATGTCATCCGCAAATAACACAAATTTCAAGAGGTTTGACACCCTACATATATCATTAATATACAAAATAAATAATTTGGGGCCCAAAACCGACCCCTGTGGGACTCCACAAGTTATTTCTAAGCATGTTGATTTGCAGTCCCATATTTGCACAAACTGATGTCTTTTGCTTATGTAGCTTCTCATCCACTCTAGTACAACCCCTCTGATTCCATACTTTTCCAGTTTTTTGATTAGCAAATGCTGATCAATTGTATCGAATGCTTTTTTCAAATCTATAAATACACCCACTGCATATTTCTTGTTATCTATAGAACTGGTAATGTCTTCAATTAACTCCATTAATGCCATGGATGCCGATCTGTTTGACCTGAATCCATATTGACTATCAACTAGCAATTCGTGCTTCTCAATAAAGTTATCTAATCTACTTACATACAGTTTTTCTAATATTTTTGAGAACTGAGAGAGTAACGACACCGGCCTGTAATTTGTAAATTGATTTCTGTCTCCAGCTTTGTATAGTGGGATGACTTTGGCAGTTTTCATTTTACATGGAAATACACCAGTTTTGAAAGATAAATTGCAAATATAAGTTAAGGGTTTTACAATTACACCAATAACTACCTTGATTCAAGCCATATCAATGTCATTCCAGTCTGTAGACCTTTTATTCTTA
This sequence comes from Malacoraja senta, assembly GCA_038087875.1. Taxonomy (NCBI): domain Eukaryota; kingdom Metazoa; phylum Chordata; class Chondrichthyes; order Rajiformes; family Rajidae; genus Malacoraja; species Malacoraja senta. The sequence continues at coordinate 13,398 of JAXLNO010003804.1, forward strand.
CAATTACTAACAATGTCAATAATCTCCTTTTCATCAGCTGCTTTCAAAAACATTGAGTTTGGGTTGCTGTCTAACAAATCCACAACCTTCCCCTCTCCTTCTTCTGACTGTGGATTATCGATTTCATCTGCCAGTTTTGGTCCCACACTTACAAAAAATGTGTTAAACCCATTAACCACATCATTCATATCGCTTACAGTTGTATCATTGTCTTCAAAATACTGAGGGTAGTTTATATTCATTGATCCATTCCTGATAATATTACTTAACACATTCCATATGCCCTTGATATTATTTTTATTATCGTTTAATATTTTATTATAATAATCTTTCTTACATATCCTCATAATACTAGTCAATTTGTTTTTATATCTTTTGTATTTACTTTCTGCTTCTATTGTTCTGAATTTTATGAATTCTTTATACAAGATATTCTTTTTTTTGCATGCATTTTGTAGTCCTTTTGTCATCCATGGCCTAACTATATATTTTTGCTTCTTGTTGTGTTGTTTCAAAGGACAGTGTTCATCATATAATGATTTAAATATTATCAGGAATGTTTCATACGCTTTGTTGGTATCAGTCTCTTTAAACACCTGTTTCCAATTTTGGGTCAGTAATACATTTCTAAATTTATTTATAGATTCTTCTGTTCTTACTCTCCTGTATCTAATCTTATTAACATCCTTACACTTAACATAATCACAAACAAACATTACAAAAACCGGCAGATGGTCACTGATGTCATTTAGTAGTAACACACTCTTTATGCTGTTGTCCATACTGTTTGTAAATATGTTGTCTATTAGAGTTGCACAGTGAGATGTTATTCTACTTGGTTTGGTGATAAGTGGAAAAAAACTCATACTGAACAATACATCGATAAATTCATCAGTCTGTTTGTGCTTGTTGGGATTTAAGAGATCTAATTGAAATCCCCACAAATGAACACGTGATCTTTCTTGGCAAACAATCTTTCCATACTATTCCTAAATATTTCAATATTGGAACCAGGTGCTCTGTATACACAACTTACAATTACATTTTTCTTTTTTTCCAGGTAGATTTCTACAGTAATAATCTCCATCCAATCATCAATATTAGTTGTCATATTTTCCACTATTTTATAATGTAATCTTTTATCTACATACAAAGCCACCCCTCCTTCTTTTTTATGAAGGCCAACATGCCATTCACTTTCTTCACTGCCTGCTGTACCTGCATACTTACTTTCATTGACTGATGAACACCCAGATCCCGTTGTACTTCCCCTTTTCCCAACTTGAAACCATTTAGATAGTAATCTGCCTTCCTGTTTTTGCTACCAAAGTGGATAACCTCACATATATCCACATTATATATCCACATCACATATATCCGCATCTGCCATGCATCTGCCCACTCACCCAACCTGTCCAAGTCACCCTGCCTTCTCATAGCATCCTCCTCACAGTACACACTGCCACCCAGCTTTGTGTCATCTGCAAATTTGCTAATGTTACTTTGCTGATCAAATCCTAACCCATCCCCAGTTCCGCCACCATCGTTCTCTGAGTTATGGTCCAGTGATACTTTATATTCAACCTGCCTTTGTCACTGCCTCCATCAGTCACCGCCACCGCAGTGGCTGCCTCGCCAACAGTCTGTCCATCCCCTCTCTGTTTTTTATTATTTTAAGTATCTAGTGTTTCTTAGGGAGACAAAAATGCTGGAGAAACTCAGCGGGTGAGGCAGCTTCTATGGAGCGAAGGAATAGGTGATGTTTCGGGTCGAGACCCTTCTTCTGACTCTTTTTAATGTTTCATGGTCTGTTTTATGTGGGGGAGGGGGTATGGGGGGGGGAATAGGAGGAAACATTTTCCGGTCATTTACCTCGACGGAGATGTGATTTTTTTCCGTATCGCATCTCCGTCCCCCCCTGCGGCCTAACAACGTGGCCTTTCCCGAAGACCGGCTCGGAGCTTCAAAGCATGGAATCACACCAGGGACAATTACCAGGTGGCAAGGTAGTGCAGCGGTAGGGTTGCTGCCTCACAGCGCCAGAGACCCGAGTTCGATCCTGACTGCAGGTGCTGTCTGTATGGTGATTCTACGTTCTCCCCGTGACCGCGTGGGTTTTCCCCGGGTGCTCTGGTTTCCTCCCTCACCCCAACGACGTACAGGCTTGTAGGTTAATTGGCTTCGGTCAAGATTGTAAATTGGCCCCCTGGTCGGCGCGGACTCAGTGGGCTGAAGGGCCTGTTTCCGCGCTGTATCGCTAAAACTACAAACCCAAAATAAAAACTCACTGCGATGAGAGAAAAGATGCAAGGTGTAGACAAAAGTGCTGGAGAAACTCAGCGGCTTAGGCAGCATCTATGGAGCGAAGGAAATAGGCAACGTTTCGACACCCGGCCTGGCCCGCCGAGTTACTCCAGCATTTTGTGTCTATCCTTGATTTAAACCAGCATCTGCAGTTCTTTCCTACACACTAAGATGGCAGGTTGTTCTTCAGGAGATAATCCTTCCATTCCCAACGACTCTCTCCCCTTTCAATCGCCATTCCCCATTCTTGGGGATATGATTAGTTAGTGGATGAATAGCCAATATCACACCCAATTCAATCCAGAGGCAAGGGTTCGATTCCCACCCTGACAAAGAGTCAAGTAAAAAATGCTGGAGAAACTCAGCGGGTGAGGCAGCATCCATGGAGCGAAGGAAATAGGCAACGTTTCTGGTCGAGACCCTTCTTCAGACTGAAGAAGGCTCTCAAGAAGAAGGGTCTCGACCAGAAAAACATTGCCTATTTCCTTCTCTCCATAGATGCTGCCTCACCCGCTGAGTTTCCCCAGCATTTTTGTCTACCTTCGATTTTCCAGCATCTGCAGTTCCTTCTTAAACAGAGAAAAGATGCAAGTCATTCCCTCAGCTACTGGACGGCTGAGGGACATAATGTGCCTGTGTGCTGCATTGTAAAAACGGATGGAATTGTATAAAATAAACTGACAAGAAGATGAGAAATGGATTCAATTAAAGGAAATGCTCACAAAATGGAGAGCAGCTAATCGAGGATCTAATTGAACAATTAAGTAGGTTCTACGAGTTTTATTCCTCTTTTTACTGCCTCCAATTTGTAAGCAACCAGACACTGCGCTCACAAATTAGTGGTGACAAGCATCAATTTCGAGATGTTCATTTGATCTCAGTGGTTTTATTGTCTGAGGTGTCATCTTTTGCAGGAGATGATGAATAAGACCCTCTCCACCATCCCACTTCTTAGGTCCCAAGCCTACTATTATGTTAAATGGCAAGGGTGTTGTCTCTGTTGACCCACTTAGTCCTGTCTTAGTTTTGATTGGAGATACAGCACGGAAACAGGCCCTTCGGCCCACCGAGACCGCGCCGACCAGCGATCATCCCATACGCACCAACACCATCCTACACACTAGGGACAATTTATCATTTTACCGAAGTCTATTAACCTGCAAACCTGTGCATCCTTGGAGTGTGGGAGGAAACCAGAGCACCCGGAGAAAACCCACCCAGTCACAGGGAGAACGTACAAACTGGGATGGCGGGACTGTCATATCTTGATAGAATGGAGCGGCTGGGTTGTATACTCTGGAATTTAGAAAGATTAGAGGGGACCTTATTGAAACATATAAGATTTTTAAAGGTTTGGACATGCTAGAGGCAGGAAATGTGTTCCCGATGTTGGGGGAGTCCAGAACCAGGGGCCACACAGTTTAAGAATAAGGGGTAAGCCATTTAGAACGGAGATGAGGAAAACGTATTCGCACAGAGGGTTGTGAGTCTGTGGAATTTTCTGCCTCAGAAGGCAGTGGAGGCCAATTCTCTGTATGCTTTCAAGAGAGAGTTGGATAGAGCTCTTAAAGATAACGGAGTCAATGGATATGGGGAGAAGGCAGGAATGGGGTACTGATTGGGGATGATCAGCCATGATCACAGTAAATGGCGGTGCTGGCTCAAAGGCCCAAATGGCCTACTCCTGCACCTATTGTCTACTGTCTGTACAGACAGCGCCCATTGTCAGGATCGATCCCGGGTTTCTGGCGCTGTGAGGCAGCAACTCTACCGCTGTGCCACTGTGCCTCGTATGTCAGGAAGAAATGTATTTCTGTGTAAAAGAATAGAAAGGAAGTCTTTTTTAGTTGTAGACTGATTTTGACTTAAAATTCAATGTCTAGGTGTGGGTGGCTCAATTGTAAACATGCATTGTCTTTCCGCTGACTGGTTAGCACACGACAAAAGCTTTTCACTTTACCCCGGTACACATGACAATAAACTAAACTCCATTGACCTCATATATGAAGATAGGCACAAAAAACTGGAGTAACTCAGCGGGTCAGGCAGCATCTCTGGAGAAAAGGAATAGGTGAATTTTCGGGTCGAGACCCTTCTTCAGACTTCTTCAGGGGAAAGGGAAACAAGAGGTATAGACAGTGATATAGAGAGATATAGACAATAGACCATAGACAAAAGACAATAGCCATTCGGCCCTTCAAGCCAGCACCGCCATTCAATGTGATCATGGATGATCATCGACAATCAGTACCCCGTTCCTGCCTTCTCCCCATATCCCCTGACTGCGCTATCAAGAGCCCAATCTAGCTCTCTCTTGAAAGTATCCAGAGAACCGGCCTCCACCACCCCCTGAGGCAGCGAATTCCACAGACTCACAACTCTCTGTGTGAAAAAGTGTTTTCTCATCTCGGTTCTAAATGGCTTACCCCTTATTCTTAAACTGTGGCCCCTGGTTCTGGACTCCCCCAACATCGGGAACATGTTTCCTGCCTCTAGCGTGTCCAAACCCTTAATAATCTTATATGTTTCAATAAGATCCCCACCCATACTTCTAAATCCAGAGTATACAAGCCCAGCTTTTCCATTCTTTCAGCATGTGACAGTCCCGCCATCCCGGGAATTTAGTTTAGTTCAGTTTAGTTTAGAGATACAGCGCGGAAACAGGCCCTTCAGCCCACCGATCCCCAAACGCGAACACTATCCTACACACACTGGGGACAATTTTTACATTTACCAAGCCAATTAACCAACAAACCTATACGGCTTTGGAGTGCGGGAGGAAACCGAAGATCTCGGAGAAAACCCACGCAGGTCACGGGGAGAACCTACAAACTCTGTACAGACAGCACCCGCAGTCGGGATCGAACCGGCAGAGTTGCTGGCTCGAAGGGCCGAAAGGCCTACACCTGTACCTATTGTCTATTATCTATTGTCTATTGACTGTCCTTCTGAGTACATTGTTAACTTGACTCTGTGTGAAAAAGTGTTTCCTCGTCTCCTTTCTAAATGCCTTATGTGTTCAGTGTTTCCACGTCTCATTTAGAGTATCCAAGACCAGCCGCTGCATTCTCTCAGCATATGACAGTCCCACCATCCCGGGAATTAACCTTGTGAACCTACGCTGCACTCCGTCAATAGCATGAATGTCCTTCTTCAAATTAGGGGACCAAAACAAATTAGCGGACCAAAAATTTAAGAGGATGTTGCCAGGACTAGAGGGTCTGAGCTATAGGGAGAGGTTGAGTAGGCTGGGTCTCTATTCTAGAGGTAGACCTCTATTCTAGAGGTTGGATAAGCGGGGACTCTAAATAAGAAATAAGGAACCTGCGGGGCACATTTATCACACATACGGTGGTGAGTGTATGGAACAAGCTGCCGGAGGAGGTAGTTGAGGCTGGGACTATCCCCACGTTTAAAAAACAGTTAGACAGGTACATGGATAGGACAGTTTTGGAGGGATATGGACCAAACGTAGGCAGGTGGGACATGTCGGCCGGTGTGGGCAAGTTGGGGCCGAAGGGCCTGTTTCCACACCGTATCACTCTATGACTCCATGTTTGCATGTTCTCTCTGTGACCACGGGGGTTCCTCTGGGGGCTCCAGTTGCGGCTTGCGCCAGTTGTGAGTTAGTTGCCCCCTTCTAAAATGCCTCTCGTGTGCAGGGGTGAGAAAGTGGAATAACAGAGAACCACTGTGAATTGACGGTCGGTGGTCAGAGTGGACTCTGTGGGCCGAAGACCTGCCTCCATGCTGTGTCTTTAAAGCTAACGTTTACGCATTAAAACCTGCCCAAAATAGCATTCCAATCTTACCAACTATTAAACTGGAACTTCCAGTCACCTGCCCAGCCCTAGAGCAATGCAAGGGTTCTCTAGTGAATTATTAATCTAAAGGTCCCATGAATCACATGGTTATTGAAGGATCTTTCCTTACAGGTCATTTGTATTTATTCTCTGGTTGTGGATGCTGGCAACGTTGCTCCTGTTATTATTGTTTATTCCAAATACCCGTTGAGTTAAATGTCATGCTACGGATCTATAAGGCGCTGGTCAGGCCGCAGTTGGAATATTGTGAGTAATTTTGGGCGCCATATCTGAGGAAGGATGTGCTGGCTCTGTAGAGGGTCCAGAGGAGGTTTACAAGAATGATCCCAGGAATGAGTAGGTTAACCCATGATGAGCGTTTGACGGTACTGGGCCTGTACTCGCTGGAGTTTAGAAGAATCAGGAGGGGCCTCATTGAAACGTACAGAATAGTGAAAGGCTTGGATAGAGTGGACGTGGAGAGGAGAGAAAAAGGCTGCGTGGCTTTTCAGGATGGGGCCTTTCTTCAAACTGAGTGTTGCGGGTGGGGTGGGGGCGAACTGGAGGTGAGAAAAGACCAGGATCAATTAGGACCAGCCACAAATGATTGGCGGCTGGAAGGTCCATTGTTGGATTGAGAAGGTGTGAACTATAAACAAATAATGTGGAGATCCGAGGAACTGGTAAAATGACAAGGAAGGGGAGAGGAAGAGGGGGAAGTGAAGGAGAAATTATTTAAAGTTGGAGAATTCAATGTAAAAAAAAACCCAAAATAAACTTTATTCAAGGAAAAAAATATGTCCAAAACAGAAACCGTGCAAGGAATTCGTCCGACATTCTCGGTGGCTCTACGTACATTCAATACTGTTTACACAAATTTCACTCCCTCCTCCTTCTTTCTCGTGTAACCAGTTCCACAGTTCTCAACATTGTTTGTCTCTTGAGATCACACCTTCCCGAGCCAACAATGGGACCTGCCAGACAGGTCATTTCATTGATCCTGGTCTCATCGTCTTTTCTCACCCCCAGCTCTTCACCTCCCCCCCCCCTCCCCCACCACCACCAGCACCCCCACCCCACCCAAAGAAGGCATTGCTGGAATGAAAGTGATTAACAACAAAAAACGAAGAATGCCAGAAAGGGCTTTTTACCCCCCGTTAACACAGCGATTGTTTTGCTTTGGAGAAAAAAACAAAATGCCGGTGAAGGCATAGGTCACAGTGTCGTTCAAAAGGCAACGTGATCTCTACTTTAAAGCGAGAAAGTACTCGAAATGGAAGAACTTGTAGAGAAGTGTAATCACCGTTTACCTGGAACGGGGAGAGGGAGGAAGGAGGGGGGCAAATATAATCGCTGCCTTCAATTCCTTGCGAGTGGTGGCCCTGAATGTGGACCTGGGGGAAACATGATCTCCACTTACATGGGGACAGACAGTCTGAATGTGGACCTGGGGGAAACATGCAGCTCTTGCTTACAGCCCCGCCCCCCTCCCCCCCCCGCAACCCACTTGCCAGATACAAAACCAGAACTTCTCCCTTATCCCTCTCTCTGCAAGACCAAGTAAATATATTCGCTTTTATTATCAGCAATTATGTCATTGTTAAAATGTAGAAGTCGGGTCTCGACCCGAAACATGATCTGTGTATATTCTCCAGAAATGCTGCCTGACCCGCTGAGTTACACCAGCACTTAGTGTCTATCTTTTGTGTAAACCAGCATCGGCCCTTCCTTCTTATCTCAACCTGTTGCCTGGCCCGCTGTCTTACTCCATCACTTTGTGTTTTGATTTATAAATCTTAGGTCATTTTATAATCAGTTAGGGCGTTCAAAACAGTGAAGGAATAGTCTATTTATTTGTGGTAGTTAAACATTTAAAATAAGTATGTACTGTCCTCGAAAGGGAAGAAGTTGCAGACGTATAGAGTCACCGTCTATCTGAAGTGCGGGGGGCGACAAGGAGAATCGCTGCTTTCATTTCTTTGGGATTGGTGGGCACCAAATGCGGACCTGGGGGAAACACGACTTTCACTTCCATGGAGACAGTCTGAATGAGGACCTGGTGATGCTCTGCCAGGACTGTATTGCAGCCATCTTTAACTTATGCTTGTTTGGGGGGCTAGTCCCCTTCAGTTTTCTCTTCAGCACATAAAAGGCAATGGACTAAGTGGGACCCGTTGGGTCCCATGTTCACACGACTGCTGGTCCCCCAACACAATATTCCATGTCACCCCCAATTCCAATATTAGTGGCCAGTGGGGGGCTTCGTGGAGCACTAGTATGGGTGTAGTGGGCCGAACGGACTGGTTTCCAGAGGGCTAGTATGGACATTGTGAGCCGAATGGATTCTTGGGCTGACAGCTCAGTCACTCAGGCCTGGTGGGCTGGCAGCTCGGTCACAGGGCTGGTGGGCTGGCAGCTCAGTCACTCAGGGCTGGTGGGTTGGCAACTCAGTCACTCAGGGCTGGTGGCTGGCAGCTCACTCACGGCTATTCCTTGAAATTCCATTCCAGGCAGGATGCAGGCCACCACGTTCAATTGCATAGCACTCCAGGCAGGGTACAGGCCACCACGTTCAATTGCATAGCACTCCAGGCAGGGTACAGGCCATCACGTTCAATTGCATAGCACTCCATGCAGGGTGCAGGCAAGCACATTCAATTGCTTAGCACTCCAGGCAGGGTGCAGGCCACTACATTCAATTGCATGGCACTCCAGGCAGGGTGCAGGCCACCACATTTCAATTGCATATCACTCCAGGCAGGGTGCAGGCCTCCACATTTCAATTGCATAGAACTCCAGGCAGGGTGCAGGCCTCCACATTTCAATTGCATAGAACTCCAGGCAGGGTGCAGGCCACCACATTTCAATTGCATAGCACTCCAGGCAGGGTGCAGGCCACCCACGGCCGGATTTAGATGAAGAGAGGCCCTAAGCTGTTCCACTTGTGAGCCCCCACCCCCCCCAATCCACCACCCCCACGACTAGAGGTAGATGGTCCACCAGATTGACACCGATTTGCAGCCGAGCATGGCCAATGAGATAAGAGGCTGGAAAGCTGCACTTTATTTATTTATTTATTGCCACTGCTAGTGTCGAGTTATTGTCTTAAAACACTTTTATTCTGAAATGGAGGGCAAGGAAAATTACTGAAGGGTTGTTTAGGGACTACTGTGCGTTGTGACAGCACATGTAAGAAAGGCCTATGACAGTGTCAAAAATATTATACACCTTGCAGGGCTCTCACTAAATTTTTTTCTCTGTTGTCAGCCAGGCACCTTGGCAGCTTTTTAAGTTGCCAAATGACAGTTTAGGTGGTCATTTAAGACGGCTTGTATGACGCGTGCGATAATGTGCTCGGACGAAATGCGTAGTTACCAGTCGGAATTATGCTCAATGAAGTACTCAGATATTATTTCTGCTTCAAATAAATCCACAAACTAAACATATTCACCAATCAAGACATGATATATACCACAATGACATGCAGCAAAGTTATAATACAGTATCTCAACTCTTTTTACATGTTGCAATGAATGCAATTCCTATTATTTCTTTCCACTTCCAAACAAAAATGTGGTTGGATTATTCAGCGTATGATCAACCTCGACGAGACCAAGCGCAGGCTTGGCGATCGCTCCGCACAACACCTCCATTCAGTTCGCAATAACCAACCTGATCTCCCGGTGGCTCAACACTTTAACTCCCCTTCCCATTCCGAATCCGACCTTTCTGTCCTGGTCCTCCTCCACGGCCAGAGTGAGGCTCACCGCATATTGGAGGAGCAGCACCTCATATTTGCTTGGGTAGTTTACACCCCAGCGGTATGCACATTGGCTTCTCTAATTTCAGGTAGTCCTTGCTTTCTCCCACCTTCCCCTCCCATTCCCAGCTCTCCCACAGCCTACTGTCTCCGCCTCTTCCTTTCTTTTTCATGCCCCCCCTTGACATCAATCTGAAGAAGGGTCTCGACCCGAAACATCGTCTAATCCTTCGCTCCACAGATGCTGCCTTACCTGCTGATTTTCTCCAGCTTTTTTGTCTACCAATGGGATCCCACCACTGGCCACATCTTCCCATCTCCTCCCCTGTTGGCTTTCCGCAGAGACCGCTCCCTCCGTAACTCCCTGGTCAATTTGCCCCTTCCCACCCAAACCACCCCCTCTCCTGGCACTTTCCCTTGCAACCGCAGGAAATGCTACACTTGTCGTTTTAATTAAGTTCAAGACTATGGGCTGTACATTGGCCATAAAGTTGCAGCCTAAAAGTGACAGAGACCCGGAATTGATCCTGAATATGGGTGCTGTCTGTATGGAGTTTGCTCCTTTTCCCTTTGATCACATGGGTTTTCTCCGGGTGCTCTTGTTTCCTTCCACATTCCAAAGGTGTGCAGGAACCTATTTCAGACCCAACCCAAAACGTAATATTTTCCTTTTGTCCAGAGGTTCTGTCTGACCTGTTGAGTTACTCCAGCTTTTTATGTCTATCTTCAGTTTAAAGCAGCATCTGCACTTCCTTCCTACGCACATGATACTATACGATAGAACATTATTAATCCAGGAGGGAAATTGTGTGTGTGTGTGTGGGTATATATATTATACACACACACACATATATATATATATTTATATAGTTATATATTCATATATAAATATACACCGTGTTGTTTTCTCGTTTATAATATTGTTTACAGAGTACTATGTTTACATATTCTGTTGTGCTGCTGTAAGTAAGGATTTCATTGTTCTAACTGGGACGTGAGAGAATAAAACACTCTTGACTCTTGACTTACTCCGCTAATGTGTGGGAAAGAACTAGTGTACGGGTGATCAGTGGTCGGCGTGGACTCGGTGGGCTGAAGGGCCTGTTTCCACGCTGTATCTTTAAATTAAACTAAAGACACTAAAACCAGAGGGAGTCTAAAGAAGGGTCTCTACCCGAAACGTCACCCAATTCCTTCTATCCTGAGTTGCTGGCTGCTCCATGCAGTGCTCCCGCACAACTAAAGCATGCGGGGGAACTGCATCGAAGAAATACTGCTGGTGTCACAAATCTGAACGAAAAGCAAACAATGATACCACAAACTCTGCAGGCCAAGCAGTGTCTGTGAAAAGAGAAGTAGTTAACTCCAAGTCTGAGTTGATCGAGGTGGTGGAGATACAGTTAAACATTATTGCATTCACATCCCCAGATTCAGTTAAATTTCCATGCCTTTTTTTTGACCAGCTCTATTTCCAAGTTCCTTGTGGCTTTATAATTTATAATTTGGTGGTTAAATGTAACTTGTTGGTGGCAAAAACAGGAAAGTAGACTATTATCTGAATAGTGGCCGATTAGGAAAAGGGGAGATGCAACGAGACCTGGGTGTCATGGTACACCAGTCATTGAAAGTAGGCATGCAGGTGCAGCAAGGCAGTGAAGAAAGCGAATGGTATGTTAGCATTCATAGCAAAAGGATTTGAGTATAGGAGCAGGTAGGTTCTACTGCAGTTGTACAGGGTCTTGGTGAGACCACACCTGGAGTATTGCGTACAGTTTTGGTCTCCAAATCAGAGAAAAGACATTCTTGCCATAGAGGGAGTACAGAGAAGGTTCACCAGACTGATTCCTGGGATGTCAGGACTTTCATATGAAGAAAGACTGGATAGACTACTCGGCTTGTACTCGCTAGAATTTAGAAGATTGAGGGGGGATCTTATAGAAACGTACAAAATTCTTAAGGGGTTGGACAGGATAGATGCAGGAAGATTGTTCCCGATGTTGGGGAAGTCCAGGACAAGGTGTCACAGTTTAAGGATAAAGGGAAAATCTTTTAGGACCGAGATGAGAAAAACATTTTTCACACAGAGAGTGGTGAATCTCTGGAATTCTCTGCCACAGAAGGTAGTTGAGGCCAGTTCATTGGCTATATTTAAGAGGGAGTTAGATGTGGCCCTTGTGGCTAAAGGGTTCATGGGGTATGGAGAGAAGGCAGGTGCAGGATACTGAGTTGGATGATCAGCCATGATCATATTGAATGGCGGTGCAGGCTCGAAGGGCCGAATGGCCTACTCCTGCACCTATTTTCTATGTTTAGTGTCAATCTGTTGCAAATGGAGTTTCTGCCCCATATTTGACCCCCAAAATTATTAATTGTTAAGGTCACAAGGAGTTGAGTATAGGAACAAAGAGGTCCTGCAGTTGTACAGGGCCCTGGTGAGACCCCACCTGGAGTATTGTGTGCAGTTTTGGTCCCCTAATTTGAGAAAGGACATTCTTGCTATTGAGGGAGTGCAGCGTAGGTTTACAAGGTTAATTCCCTGGATGGCGGGACTGTCGTAAGCTGGGAGAATGGAGCGGCTGGGTTTGTATACTCTGGAATTTAGAAGGATGAGAGGGCATCTTCTTGAAACCTCTAAGATTATTAGGGGTTTGGACACGCTAGAGGCAGGAAACATGTTCCCGACATTGGGGGAGTCCAGAACCAGCGGCCACGGTTTAAGAATAAGGTGTAAGCCATTTAGAACGAATGTGAGCATGGCTGATCATCCCGAATCAGTACCCCGTTCCTGCCTTCTCCCCATATCCCCTGACTCCGCTATCTTTAAGAGCCCTATCTAGCTCTCTCTTGAAAGTTCCCAGCGAAACGGCCTCCAACGCCTTCTGAGGGAGAGAATTCCACAGACCCACAACTCTCTGTGTGAACAAGTGTTTCCTCATCTCCGTTCTAAATGGCCTACCCCTTATTCTTAAACTGTGGCCCCTGGTTCTGGACTCCCCCAACATCAGGAACTTGTTTCCTGCCTATAACGTGTCCAAACCCTTAATAATCTTATGTGTCAATAAGATCTCCTCTCATCCTTCTAAATTACAAGCACGGACGCTCCATTCTCTCAGCATATGACAGTCCCGTTTTAAGACCAACCATCTTCAGATAGCCCCGGCATTCCCTCTGTATCTCTACCCCCCACCCCCACCCAACCCATCCACGTCACACGAGCTTCTCGTTTTCACCGTACAGAATTCAACATTTTCACGTAATTAACAAACCTTCTGTTTCGCGTTCTCTGCATTCAGCTTACCCCCCCCCCCCTTTAGTAATGTCCAAATCATCCGCCCTTCTTTTTGCACCACCGCATGGTCACTTTTACCGGGGTTTTATTTTTCCAGACGACTCTTGCACCCTTCAGAACGAGTCAGTGGACTTTAGGACCCCGGGGGAGCCCGGAGCTCAGGACCCGCCGCCCGCGGCTGCCTGCTGAACCCGCGGGAAGGGAGATTGTTTCAATCTTTATATTTTCACAAAAGTAATTTATGTTCCGTTGCCGGACGCGGTTAACGCGTTAAATTGAACGGATCGACAGACAGACAGACAGACAGACAGCTCTGATTTCAGTTGCTATTTATTTCACTCTTCCCACATTTACATCCCCCCTGGTTTTATTTCCACGCTCACTCACTGGGGTTTGTTTCACGACGCGGAATTTGGGGATTAAATGGGAGCCGTTCGTTCAGCGCCGACCTGTTGTCCACCGGGTTTCTGCCCCACAGCCCCTGGCTGAGCCCCGCTCCTGACGCCGTGGCAGACCAGTCCCCTGTCCTTCACTCGGCGAGGGGGATGATCCAAGGAGTGGCTTACCCCCCAGGGACCGCCACACCAATGAGATTCCGACGACTGCGTGCGTGTTCAATTTGTAAACTGAGCACAAACAGGAGCGAGACCAGGAGGAGAGGAGAGGGAACGGGGGTCAGGCCCACCGCACCCTCCAGGCCGGCTGTGGGAGGCTCTCACTTCTGCGGCGAGGAAGAGACCGTGTCCCATGTCTACGTGCAGTGTGAGAGGCTGCAGCCCCTGTTCGACTATCTGAAGGGGCAGCTCCTGAAGTTTTGGCTACATGTTAGCCCCACACTCCTGATATTTGCCCACCCAGTACAGAGGGGGTGGGGGTCTCCCTGTCCGTCTGCTCCTGGGCCTGGGCCAAGATGTCCATTCGCGGGTCCAGGCAGCGGGTAGTCGATGGCCACACCAGGGTCGGCTGCCTGCCCCTTTTCCGGGCCTACGTCCGTGCCCGCGTGTCCCTGGAGAGGGAACACACACGCGGTGTCCACGGGGACTCTGGAGACCGTCCGTGAACGCTGGTCGCCGCGGGAGGTCGAGTGTCTTGTTGATAAAGTTGGCGTTATATTAATTTGTTGATCGTTTGTTTGTACATAGGCAGTCTTTGATTGTGTTAATACTCTATGTTTAATTTTATTTTTTGAATAAAAGTAATTGTATAATATATTTTTTTTAAACCTTGGAGGTCGAACGCGGACCCGGCAGAGTGAAGATCAAACGCGGACCCGGCAGGGTGAAGATCGAGCGCGGACCTGGGGGAGATACGCCGCCCCCACCGCTCTTGGTTCACCCTACACGGTCCGCCATGTAGTTTCCTGTACACGGTCCGCCCTATTGGGTCCGCACTACGTTGCCAGCGCCCACAGCGCCGCGTCCCCGCTTCGCTTTATTTAAACGTGCGCACTCTTAGTTCCGTTTCCACACGATGGACCCTACACGGTCCGCTTACAGATTCAGAGACAGATACACGTTGGTCCGCTTGAGTTTCTCCCCGCACCAGAGGGACGGGAGGGAGGGAGGGGGATGGGGGGCAGGGGGGGGGGGGAGATGAATGAACTGCCAGGGCCGGATTAATGCCTCTAGGCCCTGAACACAGAAAATATTACGGTGCCCCCATATAGTGGAAACGACAACCTAGAAGGCCAGAAGGAAATACTACGTACGGCAGAAAGCAAACGAGGAACTGATCAATGCAGGTAGACAAAAATGCTGGAGAAACTCAGCGGATGAGGCAGCCATCTATGGAGCGAAGGAGGAATAGGTCAACGTT
>JAXLNO010003805.1:0-28297 GCA_038087875.1 Malacoraja senta
CCGTTTACTCCTACTCTTTGCTTCCTGTTTGCCAGCCAGTTCTCTATCCACATCAATACTGAACCCCCAATACCGTGTGCTTTAAGTTTGTATGCTAATCTCTTATGTGGGACCTTGTCGAAAGCCTTCTGAAAGTCCAGATATAACACATCCACTGGTTCTCCCTTATCCAAAACGTTATCCAAGCCGATGGCTTGGTCATTAGATTCTCCAAAATATACAACCTGATTATCTACCAACACATTGGCTAGTTAGAAGTGATTTTGGAAGGCTGAAAGTCTACAGGCCATGACTGGCTGACTATCACAATATTTAGTTTAGAGATACAGCACGGAAACAGGCCCTTCGGCCCACCGAGTCCGCGCCGACCAGCGATCCCCGCACGCTAACACTATCCTACACACACTAGGGACAATTCACAATTTTACCAAGCCAATTATCCTACAAACCTGTAAGTCTTTGGAGTGTGGGAGGAAACCGGAGCACCCAGAGAAAACCCACGCAGGTCACGGGGAGAACGTACAAACTCCGTACAGACAGAACCCGTTGTCGGGATTGAACCCGGGTCTCTGGTGCTGTGAGGCAGCAACTCTACCGCTGCGCCACCGTGCCGCCTTGTCTATCTGCCTCAATCAGTTACTGTTGTTTTTCTACTCTTTTGCTAATCAGCGACGTGCTGCCAGGGTTGGTGGTGGAGGCAGATACAAGAGTGTCTGGATACGAGAGACTTTTGGATAGGCACGTGGATATGCAGCGGATGGAGGGATATGGATGATGCGCAGGCAGATAAAAGGTAGTCTCGGCATAATGTTCAGCACCGACATAGTGGCCGAAGGGCCAGCTCCTGTGCTGCACTGTACTGTTCTGTGATATACAGTATGTTCTATGTTCAATGATCTATGATCTATGTTCTATGTTCAATGATCTATGATCTATGTTCTATGTTGTATGATCTGTCCGAGGTTGAATGAAAATGTTCTATGCTCGATGTTCTATGTTCAGTCGTCTAGGTTCGAGCCAGCGGCTGAGGGCCCGTGTCGGCACCACGGAGGCCTCAGGAGAGGACATGGCGACGATAGTAGTGCGGCGGTCATTGATGGTGCCGAACGCAGACGGGGACCTACACCGTGGGAGTGAGGATGTCGCTGCCGGGGTAAGGAACGAAGGAGGACCCGGCGGAGGGGGACCGCCGTGATGGGGGAGGGGGAGAATTATGGGGGGGACATCGTAACATTGCCAGCGCCCATTACGTGGCACCTATTTGCATACCTTGGGCACATGCAAGCAAAGAATGTCACCGTGACTTATCACATGTGGCAATAAAGCATTCATCCATTCATTCATGATCGATGTTCTATGTTCTACGTTCTACGCTCCGGACATTGGGTCTCAGCGGCCGAGATTCGCGGCCAAAGCAGAATGTTACAGGGTGCATGAATAGAAATAGTACGTTTTGACCGGAGTCGGATAGCGGGAGCAGAGAATCAGTGAATCACACATTCGTCAAGTTCCTGTCACCTTATCGCCTTCTGTCTTTTCCAATTCCTGTTTAGCTGCCAGCAGTTTGCGTTCAAGATCGGTCAGTTGCTGCGCCTGAGCAAGAAAGAAAAGACGCAATCAAAAATACAACAATCCTAGAAGTAATAAGATCAACGCATTGGGTCAGCGTTAGAGTCACTGCCTCACTGTGCCGGAGACCCGGCTTCCATCCTGACCACGGGTGCTGTCTGTACGGAGTTTGCACGTTCCCCCCGTGACCGTGTGGGCTTTCTCCGGGTGCTCCGGTTTCTTCCCACATCCCAAAGACGTACAGGTTTGTAGTTATAATTGGCTTCTGCAAGTTGTCCCCAGTGTGTAAGATAGAACTAGTGTACGTGGAGAATCGCTGGTCGGCGTAGACCCAGTGGGCCAAAGGGCCTGGTACCAGGCCCTCGAAGGGCCGAATGGCCTAAGTCCAACACCTATTTCTCCATGTTTCCACTGCACAGCTGGGGGAAAGGTCTTTGACCATAAGATCGGGACCCTTCTGCAGTCTGAAGAAGGGTCCCGACCTGAAACGTCACCTATTCTTGCTCCCCAGGGATGCTGCCTGACCCACTGAGTTACTCCGTTTTGCTGCTCCGTGTGGGATCCTTTCACTCAAGGGAACATCAATAAGATCCAGGCCATGCAAAACAGAGCGGCAAGGTTCATATCGACCAACTAGAAGAGGCAGAGCTCAGTCTCCAGCTCGATAAAGGACCTTAAACTTCATCCACCTGCTACTCGTCGCAAGTTCATCAGACTGACAACATTCCACAGCATCTGCAGTTCCTTCTTAAATTTCGGGCCCGAAACGTTGCCTATTTCCTTCGCCCCATAGATGCTGCTGCACCCGCTGAGTTTCTCCAGCATTTTTGTCTACCTTCGATTATCCAGCATCTGCAGTTCCTTTTTAAGCACTTTGTCTACTCCACTGCGAAATCTCCTCAAGGTATCTCCTCCCTCTGAAGACAGTTTTACAACCTGCTCTCTGACCGCCCCCCCCCCCTCTGTGATTCCCCCTTCCCTCCAACTCTACGCCTCCTCTTCCTTTCTCCTTTCTTCTCCCTACACCCCCCCCCCCCCACCCTACATCAGTCTGAAGAAGGGTTTCGGCCCAAAACGTTGCCTATTTCCTTTGCTCCATAGATGCTGCTGCACCCGCTGAGTTTCTCCAGCACTTTTGTCTACCTTCCATTATCCAGCATCTGCAGTTCCTTCATCAAGAATACCACTATTGATTTAAAGATGGAAGGCCACGTCCAGTGAACCCAAGCACCCATAGACATGTCAACCAGAAGCTACCAACCTGGAGATTATTTCACTCCGCACGGCACTTCTTTAGCACTTCCTAACTCGTTTTTCCTCAAGACAGCAAGGGATTGGAATACCCTACCAGCCAGCATCAGAGATCTCCAAAACATCAACACATACAAAGATGCAACTCCAAAAGCATCTCCATCTCGACTAGCGCGTCCACCGCCATCATAGTGCTGAGTGATGGTCTACCGAGGATTTTCCAGCGTACTACATCCAGATCCGGCAATCTGTGTCCTTCCTTGGTCAACCAGCATCTGCATTGTCCTTGTCTGTACTAGGCCTCTATCTAGGCCTTTAGTATATTAATAAACCTTTAGCTAGCAACCGACTGACTTTAATCTCACACCATGTGAAGCGCTCCATACTCTGGTGTGAATATGTTGGTCTATAATGAGATCTGCACAAGATGGCCCATTACCCTCACGTGAGAAGCCAGCTGCAGCTCATTACTGTTCATCCATCTCGATGATCTAGAAGACCCTCGCTAAATTCGACACCGCAGCTGTGCTAACATCTTCCCAAGTCCTTCCATGTCAAAGAGATGATCATCTTCACGATAGTAACAATCGAACAATAGGTGCAGGAGTAGGCCAGTCGGCCCTTCGAGCCAGCACCGCCGTTCAATGTGATCCTGGCTGATCAATAGTTACGCGACCCCGAGCAACGGTGAATCTGTGGAATTCTCTGCCACAGAAGGTAGTTGAGGCCAGTTCATTGGCTATATTTAAGAGGGAGTTAGATGTGGCCCTTGTGGCTAAAGGGATCAGGGGTATGGAGAGAAGGCAGGTACAGGATACTGAGTTGGATGATCAGCCATGATCATATTGAATGGCGGTGCAGGCTCGAAGGGCCGAATGGCCTACTCCTGTACCTATTTTCTATGTTTCTATGTTTCTATCCCCAATCAGTACCCCGTTCCTGCCTTCTCCCCATATCCGCTATCTTCAAGAGCCCTATCTTGCTCTCTCTTGAAAGTATCCAGAGAACCGGCCTCCACCACCCTCTGAGGCAGAGAATTCCACAGACTCACAACTCTCTGTGTGAAAAGGTGTTTCCTCATCTCCATTCTAAATGGCTTACTCCTTATTCTTAAACTGTGGCCCCTGGTTCTGGACTCTCCCAACATCGGGAACATGTTTCCTGCCTCTAGCGCATCCAATTCCTTAATAATCTTATATGTCTCAATAAGATACCCTCTCATCCTTCAAAACTCCAGAGTGTACAAGCCCAGCCGCTCCATTCTCTCAGCATATGACAGTCCCGCCATCCCGGGAATTAACCTTGTATGGGCAGCGATGGCCAACAACATTGAGAGTGAGAGCGCGCTAGCATTGGCAGGTGTGACCAACACAGGAGTTCAATTGTCCCATTGTCTGGGCAATGGGAGACCAGCCAACCACTTGCACTAGAAACATCCGGTAGCCCCAGCATTCCCTCTCTCTCTATCCCTCCCCCAAGTCGCACTAGCTTCTCGATTTCACCCAACAAACAGCTAACAAAGGTAGACAAAAAATGTGGAGAAACTCAACGGGTAAGGCTGCCTCGCCCGCTGAGTTTCTCCAGCATTTTTGTCTACCTTCGATTTTTCCAGCATCTGCAGTTCTTTCTTAAACAGCTAACAATGGCCTGTTTCCTTTAAGATCGTTACTTTTTTGCATATCTTTCACTCATGGTTCTTTGTCTCTCCACATCACCGTCTATATCTCTCGTTTCCTTTATAGACAATAGGTGCAGGAGTAGGCCATTCGGCCCTTCGAGCCAGCACTAACCAATCTGAAGAAGGGTTTCGACCCGAGACGTCACCCATTCCTTCTCTCCAGAGATGCTGCCTGTCCCGCAGAGTTACTCCAGCAATTTGTGTCTTTCATTGCTGTAAGCCAGCATCTGCAGTTCCTTCCTGCACCCAACAGCTTGTAATCATCTAATGTCTGTCCACTGACTGGTTGAGCACTCAATGAAAGCTTTTCGCTGTACCTCGGTTCAAGTGAAATTAATCTAAACTCAATGCACTTTGTGTCGCTGGCCTTGTTTCCAGAGATGCCAAGTATTTTCCCTGCAGTCCATCCACCCTAAAGCTTCTTGAATGAATGAATTAATGAATGAATATGTGGAGAGGATGTTTCCACTGGTGGGAGAGTCAAGGACCAGAGCCCACAGCCTCAGAATTAAAGGAAGGCAAAGTCAGTGGATATATTTAAGGCAGAGATAGAAAGATTCTTGATTAGTACAGGTGTTAGAGGTTATGGGGAGAAGGCAGGAGAATGGGGTTTGGAGGGAGAGATAGATCAGCCAAACCCTTAATTCTACTCCTATCACTTATGATCTTATGATACTGATTGCAGCACTCGTGTGTACAGGAAGGAACTGCTGATAGACACAAGATGCTGGAGTTAAGGGCCTGGCCAGGCTTCATTGACTGACGTATCAGGTCACCGAAAAATTTGTGGCGTGACGCGGCGTGATGACGTATTGACGCGCGGTGTTTTTTCAAGTGAGACAACATTTTTTTTGTCGCCACTGGATTTTGAAATGTTCAGAATCTTTTGGCCACACTGATATGATGCCGGCAGTCGCCGAAAAAATCGCCAAGTGGGACAGGCCCTTAAATCAGCGGGACAGGCAGCTTCTCTGGAGAGAAGGAATGGGTGACGTTTCGGGTCGAGACCCTTCTTCAGACCAAAGATCCTACAGCGAGCAAGATAGTCCACTCAACCAAAAAAATCATAGTACGGTCATGGGCAGATTCATGGGTCATTTTCGGCCAATTTCCGTAACCGGCTTCCGTCTCCGCACCAAAGATCCCATGGGATACTAGTGCGGAGACGGAAGCCGGTTACGGAAACATCCTCGTAAAAATAAAAGTTATTTGGTAAAAATCTTCTCCTCATTTTCAGAATTATAATTTATTAACACAAACTGTTTCCCCCGCAACGTTGATTACACTGCGAGTCGGGTCGAGTCGGGTTATGGAAATGGATGAAAATAAGGCCCACGTTCCGTTCCGTTCCGTTGCGTACTACACGTCAGCCCATTGCATTTAGCAGGAGTGGTCTATCTTGCTCCACGATAGGATCTTTGCTTCAGACTGCCTCTCTTTTCTCAATACTCAAGTATTGAGGACCTCCGCAAGTCAATCGGTTTACTGCTTCAGTTCCTAGCTACAACATATTGTTATGAATGTAAGACCCTGGAGCCCATTCAACGTCATACTGTATTTGTTTCAAGTGAATAAAGCAAACACAAATTGGTTGGTGTTTATAGACTAAGCATTGCAATGCCGGCTGCTTTCCAATCCTCTGACTTCAACTTGTCATCCTTATTGATCCCTTAGTTTCTGGCTATTTGTCATGTATTGATACGACCATCAAACTGGAGCTAACTGTTGATTTAACGCTTTACCTCAAAGAAAGTTTCAGTTTTAGAATTTTGTTTAGTTTAGTCTAGTTTAAAGATACAGCGATGAAACTGGCCCTTCGGCCCACCGAGTCCGCACTGACCAGCGATGCCCGCACACTAACACTATCCCACACGCACGCACACTAGGAACTTTTTTTTTTACAGTTTTACCAAGCCAATTAGCCTACAAACCTGCACGTCTTTGGAGTGTGGGAGGTAACCGCAGCACCCGGAGAAAACCCACGCAGGTGACGGGGAGAACGTACAAACTCCGTACAGACAGCACACGTAGTCGGGATCGAACCCGGGTCTCTGGTGCTGTGAGGCAGCAACTCTATCGCTGTGCCACTGATACAGCCCTGATACAGCATGGAAAGATTTTAGAAAGAAAACATTGCAAATGCTGGTTTACAATAAGACACAAAGTCTTGGAATAACTCAGCGGGTCAGGCAGCATCTGTGGTGAACATGGATAGGTGACGTTTCACAGAGTGCCGGAGTAACTCAGCGGGTCAGGCAGCATCTGTGGAGCGAAGGAAATGGGCAACCTTTCGGGCCGAAACCCTGAAGGAAATAGGCAACGTTTCGGGCCGAAACCCGGAAGGGTTTCGGGCCGAAACGTTGCCTATTTCCTTCGCTCCATAGATGCTGCCGGAACATGGATAGGTGACGTTTCACAGAGTGCTGGAGTAACTCAGCGGGTCAGGCAGCATCTGTGGAGAACATGGATAGGTGAGTTTTCAGAGTGCTGGAGTAACTCAATTCCTCAAATGTCCTTCCTATCTCTCCCTCCTAACCCCATTCTCCTGCCTTCTCCCCATAACATCTGACACCCGTACTAATCTATCTATTTCTGCCTTAAAAATATCCACTGACTTGGCCTCCACAGCCTTCTGTGGCAATGAGTTCCACAGATTAACTAACCTCTGACTGAAGACATTTTGCCTCATCTCCTTCCTAATAGAACGTACTTTAATTCTGAGGCTGTGACCTCTAGTCCTGGACTCTCCCACTAGTGGAAACATCCTCTCCACATCCACTCTATCCAGGCCTTTCACTATTCTGTAAGTTTCAATGAGGTCCCCCCTCAGTCTTCAAAACTCCAGTGAGTACAGGCCCAGTGCCGACAAACGATCATCATAGGTTAACCCACTCATTCCTGGGATCTTTCCTTTAACATCGTTACTTTTTTGCATATCTTTCAATCATTTGTTGTGTATCTCTCTTTTCCCTTTCCCCCGAATCTCAGTCTGAAGAAGGGTCTCTCCGGAGATGCTGCCTGTCCCGCTGAGTTACTCCAGCAATTTTCGTCTATCTTAGGTTCAAACCAGCACCTGCCGTTCCTTGCTACACTCTTCAATTCAATCAGTCTGAAGAAGGGTCTCGAAGGAATAGGTGACGTTTCGGGTCGAAACCCTTCTTCAGACTGATGTGGAGGGACCCGCCCTCCACATCAGTCTAAAGAAGGGTCTCGACGTCAGTCTGAAGAAGGGTCTCGACCCGAAACGTCACCTATTCCTTCGCTCCATAGACGCTGCCTCACCCGCTGAGTTTCTCCAGCATTTTTGTCTACCTTCGATTTTTCCAGCATCTGCAGTTCCTTCTTAAACATTATACGTGTGATAGTCTGTCCAAACGTACATGCTGACAATGGAAAATCTACCTATCAGAGAAAACAAAAACTTCCAGTTATTATTCAAAAATCACGTTTGCGAGAACGGAACCTTTAAGAATCGCCCTCAACGGTTCACTTGCTGTTGAGATAATAGTTAACGTTAATAGATCACAAGGGAGTCATCCAGTCATATTAGAGGGCACGATATTAAGCTTCAGCAAACACATCATAGAGAGGACAAAGTGGACATTAAATAAATATTAATCCAAATAGGTATCCTGATTTATACATGTGAATATGAAATGAGAACAGGCGCCTACTCAGTTGTTAGAGATAGACACAGAGTGCTGGAGTAACTCAGGCGGTCAGGCAGCATCTCTGGAGAACATGGGTAGCTGAGATCCTCCAACACTTCATGTCTATCTTATAAATTCATATGTTCATAAATCATAGGTGCAGAATGAAACCATTCGGCCCATCAAGTCTACTCCGCCATTCAATCATGGCTGATCTATCTTTCCCTCTCATCCCCATTCTCCTGCCTTCTCCCCATAACCCTTGACAAGAATGTGTCTCTGCCTTAAAAATATCCACTGACTCTGCAGCAATGAGTTCCACAGATTAACTCCCCTCTGACTAAAGAAGTTCCTCCTCACCTCCTAGTCTAAAAGAGCGCCCTTTAATTCTGAGGCTGTGACCTCTGGTCCTAGACTCTCCCACCAGTGGAAACATCCTCTCCACATCCACTATCCAGGCCTTTCATTGTTCTGTAAGTTTCAATGAGGTCCCCCCCCTCAACCTTCTAAACTCCAGCGAGTACAGGCCCAGTGCTGTCAAACGCTCATCATATGTTAACCCACTTATTCCTGGGATCATTCTTGTAAACCTCCTCTGGACCCTCTCCAGAGCCGGCACATCCTTCCTCAGATATGGGGCCCAAATTTGCTCACAGTACTCCAAATGCGGCCTGCCCAGCGCCTTATAGAGGCTCATCTCTGTTTTTGTATTCCAGTCCTCTTGATATAAATGCTAGCATTGAATTACCCTTCCTTACGAACTTATCTGCTCGCGTACTGACGAGGATGTCAGGAGCAACAGTGATGAAACAAAATACAAAACTCTCTTTATTCAATTTAGTTTTCCTCCCCTTGTAGGAGATCAAGCTCATGGAAATAAACATGAATTATTGACAGGCTTGGAATCCAAATAATGCATTAATTATTTTATTATTATTATTTAATAAGCTCTGGATGAGAATATTCCATTCATTATTCACAGTGCTTTTTTTTTAGCATTAGTATGTGGACATCATTAATAAGGCATATACAAGAAAGTAGGATATACTAGTGGGAGTTGGCTGTAGTCTGTTAGAGGGAGGGAAGTCTAACGGGATTGGGGACCTCTAGTTGATGAGCAATACCGACGCACTAGTCAGTTAAAAGAAGGAATATGTCAGGTATTAGTAGCATGTGTCGGAAGGAACTGCAGATGCATGTTTACACTCCGACAGGCCTTTCAGGTGAGGCAGAGGTTCACTTGCACCTCCTCCAACCTCATCTACTATAGCCGCTGTTCCAGGCGTAGAATCCCGTATATCGGCGAGACCAAGCGCAGGCTCCGCGATCGTTTCGCTGAACACCTCCGCACAGCCTGCCCAGACCTATGCGATCTCCAGGTTGCTCAACACTTCAACTCCCCCTCTCATTCCCACACTGACCTTTCTGTCCTGGGCCTCCTCCATTGTCAGAGTGAGGCCCAGCGCAAATTGGAGGAACAGCACCTCATATTTCGCTTGTGTAGTTTTACATCCCAGCGGCATGAACATTGACTTCTCTAACTTCAAGTAGCCCTTGCTTTCCCTCTCTCTCCATCCCCTCCCCATCCCAGTTCTCCCACCAGTCTGTCTGTCTATCCATCCATCCATCCATCCATCCATCCATCCATCCATCCATCCATCCATCCATCCATCCATCCATCTATCTATCTATCTATCTATCTATCTATCTATCTATCCATCCATCCATCCATCCATCCATCCATCCATCCATCCATCCATCCATCCATCCATCCATCCATCCATCCATCATCCATCCATCCATCCTATCTATCTATCTATCTATCTATCTATCTATCTATCTATCTATCTATCTATCTATCTATCTATCTATCTATCTATCTATCTATCTATCTATCTATCTATCTATCTATCTATCTATCTATCTATCATCTCTCCGCCCTAACAGACCCACAGATAATTATGCCCCACGTTGACTCATGATAAAATCAAGTGTTGAATCCTGTCGTATGTCTACTGAAAATCAAATGCCCATAATGAAGATGATTAGCACATTCTGGCTCACGTTTTCTCTATGTGAGTTTTCCCTATAATTGCTCTCCATTCTCTTAGTAAATCATTTCTTATGTGTTCTTGACACGAGGTCTAAGTTTGCTTTATTGCCAGTTTAAACCTGTCCTCATTATTTCCGATGTTCCCGGCCAGTTTGAAAATAATAATCTGCATTTCACTTTGTGAAATTCCTTAAAGACATTCGCAAGTCTGAAGAAGGGTCCAAACGACCCGAAACGCCACCTGTCTATGTTCTCCAGACTTGCTGTCTTCACCAACTCCTCCTCTCCAGAGACGCTGCCCGTCCCGCTGAGTTACTCCAGCATTCTGCGTCTATCTTTGGTGCGAACCAGCATCTGTAAGCGGACTCGAAACGTTGCCTATTCCTTCTCTCCATAGATGCTGCCTCACCCGCTGATATTCGCCCGCATCTTTGTCTGGAACTCTTCACTTCCAGTCCTTCACTGTCCTTCACTGTGAAACCAAGGTCAGAACTTTGGTATTCCCAATGTTATGTTTAGTTTAGGACGGAACTGCAGGTGCTGCTTTACACCGAAGATAGACACAAAAAGCTGGAGCAACTCAGCGGGACAGGCAGCATCTCTGGAGAGGACTGAAGAAGAACGGTCTCGACCCGAAACATCACCCATACCTTCGATCAAGAGATGCTGCTTGTCCCGCTGAGTTACTCCAGCATTTTGTGTCTATCTTATATTTAATTTAGTTTAGTTTACTTTAGTTTAGTTTAGAGATACAGCACGGAAACAGGCCCTTTGGCCCTCCCAGTCCGCACTGACCAGTGATCACCCCGTACATTAGCACTATCCTACACACTAGTTACAATTTTCAAATTTACCAAGCCAATTAACCTACAAACCTACAGTACACGTCTTTGGAGTGTTGGGGGAAACCCGAGCACCCGGAGAAAAACACACGGCCACAGGGAGAACGGGCAAACTCCGTGCAGACAGCACCCGTAGTCAGGATCGAACCCGGGTCTCTGGCACAGTGAGACAGCAACTCTACCGCTGCGCCGCCGTGCCGATCTCCCTGATCAATTGTCGTATTACCATTTTGAAAAGCTTTCATCCTCCAGCATTATTTGAAGATGCTATTGAATCTGGGCTATCTTCAAAACTAAAAAGATGAATAGCCTTACCGTGGCGTTACACATTACAGATGTTAATTATGCTGACTTAAGCAATTTGCAGTCTCACCTTAAAAATCAAATCCTTCTTCCCGTAGCGTAGCTCCTTAAGTTGTGACTGGATCCTCTTGGACTGCGGAAGCAAGATAAGAAGGGATGGAAAATATCAGCACTAATTTCAATGCCTGAAGATACCTTTAAAGGGCCTGTCCCACTTACCCGATTTTTTTCGGCGACTTGCCGGCACCCGTCACAGCCGCAGCAGGTGGCCGAAAATGTTCAACATGTTGAAAATCCAGCGGCGACCAGAAAAAGGCACGACTCTTTGGGCGACTACTCGCCACCATACAGGCGTCACCTCGCGACATCTCGACACGTGACGCCTGTATGGTGGTGAGTAGTCGCCCAAAGAGTGATACCTTTTTCTGGTCGACGCTGGATTTTCCACAGGTTGAAGATTTTCGGCCACCTGCTGCGACTGTGACGGGTGCCGGCAAGTCGCCGAAAAAGTCGCGTAAGTGGGACAAGCCCTTTAGCCTGTATAAGTAGTGTCGACCGAAACATCCCAAATTACACATACCTCCTCAGCATGGATACCACACTGCTTGTTCCCGGAGAGAAGTTTGTTTTTCAGACTTTTATTCTGTGTAAGAGAATCACTTCATTATTTAAATGTATTAAATTATTAAAACATGCAAGTAGGATAAATATTTAATGATCACTTTGCATAGGTTAAGTTATCAATCCCGCGTTTTACGAATGAGTCAGTCCTGAACTTCATGGCTGTTCTGTTCAGTTTATTTCTTGGTTTAAAACCTGAGTCTGCCCTTTTTCTCATTTCCGCTTGGTGGAGTTAGGGTTCGTTAGTTTAGCTTTCTTTAGTCAGAGGGTGGTGAATCTGTGGAATTCAAGGCTGTGGAGGCCAAGTCAACGAGAGAGAGATTTAGCTCTTCGGGCTAACGGAATCAAGGGATATGGGGAGAAAGCAGGATCGGGAAAGCAGGAAAGCAGGATTGATTCTGGATGATCAGCCAAGATCATATAGAATGGCGGAGCAGGCTCGAAGGGCCGAATGGCCTACTCCTGCTCCCATTTTCTATGTTTCTATTTTTAAGGCAGAGATAGAGAGATTTTTGATTAGTACGGGTGTTAGGGTATGTGGGGAGAAGGCAGGAGAATGGGGTTAGGAGGGAGAGATAGATCAGCCATGATTGAATGGCGGAGTAGACTTGATGGACTGAATGGCCTAAAGGGCCTGTCCCACTGTACGAGTTTACCCAAGAGCTCTCCCGAGTTTAAAAAAAAGTCAAACTCGTGGTAAGTACGTAGAATGTACGTAGCGGGTACGTCAGAGCTCGGGGACGTCTCTTAGCGGCTCGTACCGCTAATGGCAGGTAGTCGGGAAACGCGGTAAGCTCGTGAAGACTCATGAAGATTTTTCAACATGTTGAAAAATGTCCACGAGAGCCCCGAGTACCCACGAGCGGCTATTACCGTAATTCTCCGAGTTCGAATCAGGGGAAACTCGGGCGAGTTTCTTGAATTAGCTCGTACATTGGGACAGGCCCCTTTAACTCTGCTCCTATCACTTATGATCTTATGTTATATCGTATTAGACTAATTAATTACTTTGAAGGTCTTCATGCTGTCTGATTATAGCCAACCTCAAGCTCTCATAACGCCTTCTCCGCCTTTTCTTCATTGTAGTCTGCGCTGTAACCCTATTATCTTTAGTTTAGTTCGGAGATACGGCGTGGAAACAGGGCCCATCGGCCCACGCCGACCAGCACGTTAACACTATCCTACACACACTCGGGACAATTTTACATGGATACCAAGCCAAATAACCTGGAAACCTGCAGACCTTTGGAGTGTGGAAAATCTCTGAGAAAACCTACGCAGGTCACGGGGAGAACGTGCAAACTCCGTACAGACAGCACCCGTGGTCGGGATCGAACCCAGGTCTCTGGCACTCTGAGGCAGCAACTCCAAAGCCACCCTAATCTGAATAGTTCTCCTTTAGATCACTTCCAATAGGGCTGGCATTAAAAAAAAAATCTTTACTTCTCAATTAGTTAGTCATACAACACGGAAACAGGCCCTTCAGCCCACAGCGACCAACATGCCCCATCTCCACTAGTCCCACCTGCCCACATTTGGCCCATATCCCTCCAAACCTTCCCTGTCCATCTACCAAATATAATTTAAATGTTCTTCCAGTCCCAGTCTCAACTACCTCCTGGGGCAGCTCGTTCCACACACCCACCACCCTCTGTGTGAAAAGGTTGCCCCTCAGGTTCCTCTTAATCTTTCCCCTCTCACCTTAAAGGTTAATTCCCGGGATGGCGGGACTGTCATAAAAAGGGACCACATCACCCCGATCCTGGCCACTCTCCACTGGCTCCCTGTGCGGTTCCGTATAAACTTCAAGATCCTCCTCCATGTCTACAAAGCCCTCAATGGGCTTGCCCCCACCTACATAAAAAGTCTCCACCACTCCACCTCCAGGTCCCTCAGATCGGCCGACTTGGGGTTGCTGAATATCCCGCGGTCTAGGCATAAGCTCAGGGGCGACCGCGCCTTTGCAGTTGCAGCCCCTAGACTGTGGAACAGCATCCCCCTTCCATCAGAACTGCCCCCTCCATCAACTCCTTTAAGTCAAGACTAAAAACGTATCTATACTCCCAAGCCTTTCCTGACGTCCTCTGAGCGAGGGCTACGTGTATATATGTATGTAGTTTGTTTGTTTATATTATTGTTAATATTATATTATATTAAAACGAGAGTTGTTTTTTAAATGTGCTATATAAATAAATGTGACTTGACTTGACGATACGCTGAGAGAATGGAGCGGCTGGGCTTGTACACTCTGGAGTTTAGAAGAATGAGAGGGGATCTTATTGAAACATGTAAAATTATTAAGGGTTTGGACACGCTAGAGGCAGGAAACATGTTCCCGATGTTGGGGGAGTCCAGAACCAGGGGCCACAGTTTAAGAATAAGGGGTGAGCCATTTAGAACAGAGATGAGGAAACACTTTTTCACACAGAGAGTTGTGAGTCTGTGGAATTCTGTGGAATTTTGTGGAGGCCGGTTCTCTGGATACTTTCAAGAGAGAGCTAGATAGGGCTCTCGAAGATAGCGGAGTCAGGGGATATGGGGAGAAGGCAGGAACGGGGTTACTGATTGTGGATGGTCAGCCGTGATCACATTGAATGGCGGTGCTGGCTGGAAGGGACGAATGGTCTACTCCTGGAACTATTGTCTATTGTCTATTGTCCAGGGACCGTATACCGACCGTCCGTCCGTAGCGGTGACGACGGAGGGTCAAGGCCCCAAACACGGGCGAACAATAGGAGGAAGACCGACTGAAATTTATTGCCTTCCATCACGGTATTCACTGTGGTGGATGTTTACACTAAGTTCCGTTGTGTTAATTTAATTGCATGGCTGCGTGGTAACTCAAATATCACTGCACCTTAATTGGTGTACGTGACAATAAATGTGAACGTGAACTTGAACTGGAAGGACACCTCTCCGCTATTCACCGCTGTTTTCAAACACACATTAGCATTTGCTGTTTCGTATGTGTGGTCATGACAATATCACTATGGCAACAAAAAGCTTAATTCCAGTCGAAATATCAAGCTGGTTCATACCCTGGCGTGTCATAATATGTTCCAGTAGCAAATCTACCCTTCAGATGATATTCCTTCATGACAAGGTGACTTTGAAGGGCAAATGACATGCAATTTAACCAAGGCAACAAAAAAACAATCTTTATTTCCATATGTTTGCTTGTTTAATTCTTCCGTCAAAAAATCTCAGTGAATGGAGAGGCCACTTCATCGCAACTGCAGATGAAGTTTACAAAAAAAAGACACAAAGTGCTGGAGTAACTCAGAGGGGCAGGCAACATTTCTGGAGGACACGGATAGGGTGATGTTTACTAAGCTGTTATCAAGCAACTGAACCATCCGACCACGACCAGAGAGCTGTCCGCAACTACGATCTACCTCATTGGTGACCCTCAGACCATCCTTCATCGGTCTTTGCTGGCATTACCTTGCACTAAACGTTATTCCCTTACCATGTATCTGTACAGTGTAAATGGCTCGATTGAAATCATGTATTGCCTTTCCGCTGACTGGTTAGCACGCAACAAAAAGCTTTTCACTGTACCTCGGTACACGTGACAATAACCTAAATAACTATATATGTACTAATCCAAATGTCTTTTAAACGTTGCGACAGTCCCATCCTCAACTACCTCCACTGACAGCTTGTTCCATGCACCCACTACCCTCTGTGTGAAAGACCTGCCCCACAGATTGCTATTAAACCTTTCCCCTTTCACTTTAAACCTATGTCCTTTGGTTCTTGGTCGCCCAATCTAGGTAAAGGAATCTGTGCATTCATCCAACCACCAAGTAGTTATCATTCTGTGCAATAATGATTTATGATTATTAATGTGGAATTAATGATGGCTCATCGGTAGAGTTGCTGCCCCGGGTTCCATCCTGACTACTGGTGTTGTCTGGGAGGAGTTTGTGCGTTCTCCCTGTGACCGCGTGGATTTTCTCCGGCTTCCTCCCACGCTCCAGAGACGAACAAGTTTGTAATCTTGGTGGGACGAGACTGTAGCTGAAGGTGCTCCTCAGGTTGACCAGTGTGTCATGGAGGGGGTGAGCTGTATTGTCCAGGATGCTCCGCAGTTTGAGGAGCATCCTCCCCTCCAAGACCAATCTCCCATGAATCCAACTCCAACTCCGCCCCCAGGACGTAGCCGGCCTTCCTGCTGAGTTTGTTAACGAATAGTCTAGAAGCATTCGATTTGTTGCCTGAAGAATGGTCTCCACCCGAAACATCATCTATTTCCTTCGCTCCATAGATGCTGCCTCACCCGTTGAGTTTCTCCAGCATTTTTGTCTACCTTCGATTTTCCAGCATCTGCAGTTCCTTCTTAAACATGATGAGTTGCCTATTTGGTTTTCATAATTTATGTAAAATTGTGAGTGGTCCCCAGTGTGTGTAGGATAGTGTTAGTGTGCGGGGATCGCTGGTCGGCGTGGACTCGGTGGGCCGAAGGGCCTGTTTCCACGCTGTATCTCAAAACTAAACCCACCATAAATTGAAATCTGTGCAGGAAGAAACTGCAGATGCTGGTTTACACCGAAGATGGGCACAAAATACTGGAGCAACTCAACGGGACAGGCAGCATCTCTGGAGAGAATGAATGGGTGACGTTTCATGTCTGAAGAAGGGTCTCGACCCAAAACGTCACCCATTCCTATCCAGAGATGCTGCCTGTACTCCAGCATTTTAATTCTGTAGGAAAGAACTGCAGGTGAACTATCTATAATTTAAGTCTCACCATCCTCTGTAATCAGATGTTTTAAAACCCGTTGCACAGTTACAATTATCTCATTCTGATTATGTTCGGGATGGCTGATGGCCGTGAGACTCACAATAAATCTTGGAGTTCGGTTTAGTTTTGAAATTTACATTTGTTCCAAGCCAGTTACAAACTTGTATAATTCATTGGAGTGTGGGGGGAAACCGAAGATCTCCGAGAAAACCCACGCAGGTCACGGGGAGAACGTGCAAACTCCGTACAGACAGTGCCCGATAGTCAGGATCGAACACGGGACTCTGGCGCTGTGAGGCAGCAACTCTACCGCTGCGCCACCGTGGCCACCCTAGTAAAGAAGTACTCCCATATTAATTTACGATATGATACGATAGAATATTATCCCAGGAGGGAAACTGATCTGCCAACAGTCATAAAAACACAAAACACACAAAACGTGAAATTAAAGTGACGAGTGGAAAGGATTGGGGTGTGGGGAGGGGGGTGGGGGGGGGGGGGAGAGTCAGTCTCAGTCTACCCCACGACAGAAGGGGGAGGAGTTGTACGGTTTGATAGCCACAGGGAAGAAGGATCTCCTGTGGCGTTCTGTGCTGCATCTTGGTGGAACCAGTCTGTTGCTGAAGGT
The DNA here is from genome assembly GCA_038087875.1 of Malacoraja senta. Lineage (NCBI taxonomy): Eukaryota > Metazoa > Chordata > Chondrichthyes > Rajiformes > Rajidae > Malacoraja > Malacoraja senta. The sequence continues at coordinate 17,343 of JAXLNO010003805.1, forward strand.
GCTCCTCAGGTTGACCAGTGTGTCATGGAGGGGTGAGCTGTATTGTCCAGGATGCTCCGCAGTTTGAGGAGCATCCTCCCTCCTAGACCAGCCTCCCGTGAATCCAACTCCAACTCCGCCCCCAGGACAGAGCCGGCCTTCCTGAGGCGTTTGTTAAAGAATAGTCTGGACACATTTGATTAGTTGCCCTGAAGATAACGCTTGGTTCTGATAATTTAAGTAACGGATCTATAAATATTTATGTGTATATTGAACTGAACGGTTCTGTATTTTTGCTTACAATGTTCTGTTGTGCTGCAGCAAAGCAAGAATTTAATTGTCCTATCTGGGACACATCACAATAAACTCTTGCCTTGACTTGACTTGGAAAGATGCATTGAAATGTCCTAGACAAAAGATATACCAGCAGTGTCAATAAAATACTGACATTTTCATGATAACTAATTATTGATCTGCGTTTAAAATATGATTCATAATTACTATTTGTTACAGATCGGTGTGGCCTGCCCAGAAAATCATATCATTCTTAATTTTAACATTTAACACTTCAGAAATGCCAAGTATAAAGACCAATCAATATAAATATAGAAGGCTGTACAAAGATCCTGATAGAAATGTCCGTCCATGTACCCTAATGATAAAAGGCATGGGCCAACATATAAATGACTGGCCCAACAATAACTTTGGCCCCAAAATTAATTTTGAGGCACAAACCCATTGCAGAACTAAAGTTTATCAGTTTCAACTTGTCACAGTTTAAGGATAAGGGGTTCCCATTAGGACTGAGATGAGGAAAAACGTTTTCATCCAGAGAGTTGTGAATCTGTGGAATTCTCTGCCACAGAAGGCAGTGGAGGCCGGTTCACTGGATGTTTTCAAGAGAGAGTTAGGTTTAGCTCCTTGGGGCTAACGGAATCAAGGGATATGGGGAGAAGGCAGGAATGGGGTACTGATTTTAGATGATCAGCCATGATCATGTTGAATGGCGGTGCTGGCTCGAAGGGCCGAATGACCTACTCCTGCACCTGGGATGGCAGGACTTTCATATGAAGAAAGACTGGATAGCCTAGGTGTCTGTACTCGCTAGAATTTAGAAGATTGAGGGGGGATCTTATAGAAACTTACAAGATTCTTAAGGGGTTGGACAGGCTAGATGCAGGAAGATTGTTCCTGATGTTGGGGAAGTCCAGAACAAGGGGTCACAGTTAAGGATAAGGGGAAAGTCTTTTAGGACCGAGATGAGAAAATCATTTTTCACACAGAGTGGTGAATCTGTGGAATTCACTTGCAACAAGGTAGTTGAGGCCAGTTCATTGGCTAATATTTAAGAGGGAGTTAGATGTGGCCCTTGTGGCTAAAGGGATCAGGGGGTATGGAGAGAAGGCAGGTACAGGATACTGAGTTGGATGATCAGCCATGATCATATTGAAAGCAGTGCTGGCTCGGTCCTAAAAGACTTCCCCCTTATCCTTAAACTGTGACCCCTTGTTTCTGGACTTCCCCCAACATTGGGAAACAATCTTCCTGCATCTAGCCTGTCCAACCCCTTAAGAATTTTGTAAGTTTCTACAAGATCCCCCTCAATCTTCTAAATTCCAGCGAGTACAAGCCGAGTCTATCCCAGTCTTTCCTCATATGAAAGTAGAGCAATGCCACCCCATTGTTCTATTGTGAACGGGTATGAACGTTATGTGTAAGAGGAGGAGGGGTGATGAGGGTGGCACAGTGGCACAGCGGTAGAGTTGCTGCCATACAGCGTCGGAGACCCAGGTTATTAACAAACCCTGTCACAGACATAGAGGCACGGAAACGTCCTTCGGCCCAACTTGCCCCTGCTGACCAAGATGCCCCACCGACATTGGTACCCCATCCCCCGAAGCCGTTCCCAGCTATGCAAGTTGGGAGGCCACGTTGCAGTTGTAAAGACGTTGGTGAGACCACATTTAGAATATTGTGTTCAGTTCTGGGCACCATGTCAATAAGACAATAGACAATGGGTGCAGGAGTAGGCCATTCGGCCCTTCGAGCCAGCACCGCCATTCAATGTGATCATGGCTGATCATCCACAATCAGTACCCCGTTCCTGCCTTCTCCCCATATCCCTGACTCCACTATCTTTAATAGCCCTATCTAGCTCTCTCTTGAAAGTATCCAGAGAACCAGCCTCCACCGCCCTCTGAAGCAGAGAATTCCACACTACAACTCTCTGTAAGAAAAGTGTTTCCTCGTCTCCGTTCTAAATGGCTTACCTTATTCTTAAACTGTGGCCCTGGTTCTGGACTCCCCAAACTCGGGGACATGTTTCCTGCCTCCAGCATGTCCAAACCCTTAATAATCTTATAATGTTTCAATAAGATGTGTCATAGGAAGATATTGTCAAGCTTGAAAGGGTTCAGAAAATATTTACGAGGATGTTGCCACGACTAGAAGGTGTGAGCTATAGGGAGAGGTTGAGTAGGCTGGGTCTCTATTCCTTGGAGCGCAGGAGGAGGAGGGGAGATCTTATAGAGGTGTACAAAATCATGAGAGGAATAGTCAGGTAGATGCACAGAGTCTCTGCCCAGAGTAAGGGAATCGAGGACCAGAGGACATAGGTCCAAGGTGAAGGGGAAAAGATTTAATAGAAATCTGAGGGGTAACTTTTTCACACAAAGGGTGGTGGGTTGTATGGAACGAGCTGCCAGAGGAGGTAGTTGAGGCTGGGACTGTCCCAACATTTAAGAAACAGTTAGACAGCTACATGGATAGGACAGGTTTGGAGGATATGACCAAATGCAGCTAGTGCGACTAGTGTAGCTGGGACATTGTTGGCCGGTGTGGGCAAGTTGGGGCCGAATGGCCTGGTTTCCACACTGTATCACTCTATGACTCTATTCACTATATGGGCGGCACGGTGGTGCAGCGGTAGAGTTGATGCCTCAGAGTGCCAGAGACCCGGGTTCGATCCTGACTACGGTTGCTGTCTGTACGGAGTTTGTACGTTCCCCCCGTGACCTGCGTGGGTTTTCTCCGGGATTTCCGGTTTCCTCCCACACTCTGAAGACGTACAGGTTTGTAGGTTAAAGAAGGAACTGCAGATGCTGGAAAATCGAAGGTACACAAAAATGCTGAGAAACTCAGCGGGTGCAGCAGCATCTATGGAGCGAAGGAAATAGGCAACGTTTCGGGCCGAAACCCTTCCGGGTTTCGGCCCGAAACGTTGCCTATTTCCTTCCGGGTTTCAGCCCGAAACGTTGCCTATTTCCTTCAGGGATTCGGCCCGAAACGTTGCCTATTTCCTTCAGGGTTTTGGCCCGAAACGTTGCCTATTTCCTTCGCTCCATAGATGCTGCTGCACCCGCTGAGTTTCTCCCAGCATTTTTGCGTACCTTCAGGTTTGTAGGTTAATTGACTTGGTAAAATTGTAAATTATCCCTGTGCATGTAGGATAGTGTGAGTGTGCGGGGATCGCTGGTTGGCACGGATTCGGCGGGTCGAAGGGCCTGTTTCCGTGCTGTTTCTCGAAACTAAACTAAACAGCTCCTCATTTTTCCGCTTGGGCAGCTTACACCCAGCGATATGAACATTGACTTCTCTAACTTCAAGTAGCCCTTGCTTTCCCCTCTCTTCCATCCACTCCCCCTTCCCAGTTTCCCGACCAGTCTGACAGTCCTCGATTACATTTAATCTCTGTTTGCTTTGTTGTTACCTTCTCCTAGCTATCAATGATCTAGTCTACATTTCCCCTCGATCCCCATCCCCTTTGTCTCATTTTCACACCTTACACTCCCTTATCTCTGCATCTCACTCTTCCCTGACTCGGTCTGAAGAAGGGTCTCCACCCAAAACGTCACCCATTCCTTCCATCCAGAGATGCTGCCTGTCCCGCTGAGATACTCGGGCATTTTGTGTCTATCTTCGGTTTAAACCCAGCATCTGCAGTTCCTTCCTAAACTAAACTGCAGCAGTTTTCCGAGACTTTTCTAGAGTTGCATTCAAATTAATTCACATTTCACCCAAGTGCAGAATCTTCCTTGAAGACGTGATCTTGGCCTGCGTTATGAAAAGCAATAAAATGGAGCTTAAAATATATTTATGTGATATTGGAAGCTTGGTTGGAGTTTAATCAATACAGTTGAAAAGACAAGTTTCGCGAGAATTTTCAATCCTTCACCCGCTAATTGACTTTAAATGTTCGAACATGAATGTTAAAAGGGCATGCAACATCATTTGCCGGATATATACTAGAGGTTTCATAATCAATTTCTGAGCAAAGTGAAAAAAGGAATGTCATTCAAAAACCTTTAAATCATGCTTATTGCATCTTCATGCCAAAGGAATAGTTAAGTCTGGAGATTGATATGCAGCTGTAACGCTGAGATCATTAGTGTGAAGTGGGTGTAATGAACACAATTCTTGCAAATTACGTTGCTTCACTACAGACGATAGACACAAAAGGCTGGAGTAACACAGCGGGTCAGGCAGCATCTGTGGAGAACATGGATAGGTGACGTTTCACAGAGTGCTGGAGTAACTCAGCGGGTCAGGCAGCATCTGTGGAGAACATGGATAGGTGACGTTTCACAGAGTGCTGGAGTAACTCAGCGGGTCAGGCAGCATCTGTGGAGAACATGGATAGGTGATGTTTCACAGAGTGCTGAGTAACTCAGCGGGTCAGGCAGCATCTCTGGAGAACATGGATAGGTGACGTTTCGGGCCTGTACTCGCTGGAGTTTAGAAGGTTGAGGGGGACCTCAGTTGAAACTTACCGAATAGTGAAAGGCCTGGATAGTGGATGTGGAGAGGATGTTTGCACTGGTGGAGAGTCTAAGACCAGAGGTCACAGCCTCAGAATTAAAGGGCGCTCTTTTAGAAAGGAGGGTGAGGAGGAACTTCTTTAGTCAGAGGGTAGTTAATCTGGTTAATTCATTGCCACAAAGGGCTGTGGAGGCCAAGCCTGTGGATATTTTAAGGCAGAGATAGACAGATTCTTGATTAGAACGGGTGTCAAGGGTTATGGGGAGAAGGCAGGAAAATGGGATTAGGAGGCAGAGATCAGCCATGATTGAATGGTGGAGTGGACTCGATGGGCCGAATGGCCTAATTCTACTCCTAGAACTTGTGACCCCTTTCTTTTGTAAAACAGGCATCTGCAGTTCCTTGTTTCAGCGACATGTTTTGGTAGCTGGGTGCAGCTTACTCTGTAACAAAGTAGCTGGGACACACACGGTCAATGACTTTGTGTTGAGATGACCTGGCCGTTGTTCCCCATTCCCAAAGTCCCCGTGATTTCTCATTTCCTGAATTTGTGAGTTGAGTCCAAATATATATATATCAGAAGATCTTTCCTTGACCCAGCACACCGATGCAATTGTAAAGAAGGCACATCAGCGACTCTACTTCCCGAGAAGATTACGGAGATTCGGCATGTCGAAGAGGATTCCCCTAAACTTCTACAGGTGCACGGCAGAGAGCATTTTGACTGGTTGCATCGTGGCCTGGTTCGGCAACTTGAACGTCCAGGAGCGGAAAAGACTGCAGAAAGTTGTGACCACTGCCCAGTCCATCACCGGCTCTGACCTCCCCACCGTCGAAGGGGTCTATCGTAGTCGCTGCCTCAAAAGAGCAGCCAAAATCATCAAGGACCCACACCATCTTGGCCACACACTTATCTCACCCTTGCCATCAGGAAGAAGGTACAGGAGCTTGAAAACTGTAACGTCCAGGTTCAGGAACAGCATCTTCCCCACAGCCATCAGGCTATTAAACACAACGAATAAGCTCTGAGCTCTGAACTACAAAAGACTAAATTATTATTATTATTTGCACTATATTTGTTATTTATTGAGCTTTTTCTTTTTTCTCCGGTTATATACAATGTTTACATATTCACTTATATTCTGTAGCACTGCAGCAAGTAAGAAATTATCATTGTCCCGTCGACATATGACAATAAAACACTCTTGACTCTTTTGAACCCATTACCAGATGTGGCAATTTCTGAAATACGCTGCTGCGGTTTCAATATATCAATATATATATATCAATATCAGTTTTATTCGTCACCTGCACATAAAGTGCAAGTGAAATGAATTTGCCAGCAGCGGTACAATGAAAAAGAACACACAAAAAACACAATAAAAAAATGTTAACACAAACATCCACCACAACATTCATCAATGAAACCTCCAAGATTTTGATGCCCGTGAATTCCCCCATCCCGCAACTTCAATTCTTGTTAGCGGAACATGCGAGGGCTTAATTTGTGAATAATGTGCACTAATCAGGGAGCTGCTGTGCAGAAATGAAATTTGGCCACAAGTCCCACGCGACATGAAGCCACCCTGTCAGAATCTCTGCGCAACAATACCAAGTTCCACACTCTGGTGGGAGAGCCTAGGACCAGAGGTCACAGCCTCAGAATTAAAGGACGTTCCTATAGGAAGGAGATGAGGAGGAATTTCTTCAGTCAGAGGGTGGTGAATCTGCGGAATTCTTTGCCACAGACGGCTGCGGAGGCCAAGTCAGTGGATATTTTTAAGGCAGAGATCGATAGATTCTTGATTAGTACGGGTGTCAGGGGTTATGGGGAGAAGGCAGGTTAATGGGGTTAGGAGGGAGAGATAGATCAGCTATGATTGAATGGCAGAGTAGGCTTGGTGGGCTGAATGGCCTAACTATTCCTATCACTTATGAACTTATGATCATAAGTTTTACAGCTCTAACAAGCACATGAATAATGTGGTATAATTTTGACCGAGGTGATAATACTTGTTAGCCAGGCTAGATTAATAGCCTTGCATTGTTAATTAAAATTGCTTTCTGCTCCCTGGTTACGCTAACTCCACTGCTCCGGGCTGGTGCCCTGTCAGTCCAGGGCTGTCGGTTAACCCGGTGGGACAGGCAGAGTTGGAGTTAGCGCTTCTTCTCCGCGCTGGCTGTATGCCTGGGCCCCTACTGCTCCGGGCCGGTGTCCCGTCAGTCCAGGGTCACATCTCCGTCCGACCCCAGACAGGGATGGGACACTCGGGAGCGGACGGGGGACGGTCCAGTAGCAATTCAACAGGGCTTGTAGCGCCGGAGACCCGGGTTCGATCCTGACTACGGATGAACCGCAGGTCGGTATATATACATGCAGCAGCACAGCTGCCGAGAATGTTTATCGCGAGTGACCTGTGACCTGGGCATGTGCAGACGGAATACCGAACTCGCTTATTAAAACCTGCCTGAGATCTGGAGCCGAGGAATATCGGTAGGATCAGAAAGGTAGAAACCTGTCTGTGGACATCGATAGTAAATGTACTTCAAAGTTCTGTCTCCAGATACACATCTACACATCTCCAGATATCTATTTTTGCTCACTCGAACAAAAGCAAAGATGCAGAGGTCAGTGCACCCAGTGTATAATAGTCTGCAGTGTGCTAGAAGCAGAATTCATCATGCATTTAGTTTTGTTTCGCTTCAGTTTGTCACGTGTACCGAGGTCAATTCACTGGATGTTTTCAAGAGTGAGTTAGATTTAGCTCTGAGGGCGAATGGAATCAAGGGATATGGAAGAAAGCAAGAACAGGGTACTGATTGGGGATGATCAGCCATGATCACATTGAATGGCGGTGCTGATTTGAAGAGCCGAATGGCCTTCTCCTGCACCTATTGCCTATTGTTTCCATTAGTGGGAGAGTCTAGGACTAGAGGGCACAGCCTCAGAATTAAAGGACGTTCCTTTAGGAAGGAGATGAGGAGGAATTTCATTAGCCATAGGGTGGTGAATCTGTGGAATTCTTTGCCCCAGAAGTCTGTGGATGCCAAGTCAGTGGATATTTTAAGGCAGAGATGGATAGATTCTTGATTAGTGCGGGTGTCAGGGGTTATGGGAGAAGGCAGGAGAATGGGGTTAGGAGGGAGAGATATATCTGTCATGATTGAATGGTGGAGTAGACTTGGCGGGCCGAATGGCCTAATTCTGCTCCTGTCACTCATTACCTTATGACCTGACACGCTGAGTTACTCCAGCACTTTGTGCTTTGCACAAGATTCCAGCACCTGCAGTTCCTTTTGTCCCTAAAAATATCATCAGTGTAATCTTCAATATAATCAGCGACAGAGCTTCCAAAGCCCTTGGTGGTGAATTCACTTCCTGCTGAGCGAACATATTCCTTCTCAGCATTCAGTTGCAGGAGGACCCCTTTGAAGGTAATTTCAAAGCTTGTATCCCAGTGGGATTTGTGATCAAAATCTTGTCAAACTCAATAACTTCTGTCTTCTAATCAACTCTGCAGAGTCTTGAATCAAATTAATCTGCTGGATTTCATAGCAGCTCCCGATTGATACTGCAGCGTTCCAGACCGTCAATTCAACACTAATTGAACGATCACGTTTTGAAGGCGTATTGTGCAGACACCGGAAACCTGACAGCGAGAGACCGCTACTTGGACGATCCATCTGTTCATAAAGGCCCACGCTTTGGAAAGCATGCTCTGATCGCGATATCTTCCGTGTCGTCACATCGTTCGCGTCGTAACCAGATGAGGTTGCTGGCGGTCGAGGGCGTTGGAGATCGTGTCGATCAAAGGAAACAAAGGACTTGGCGTGCAGGGGGACCGCCGGGAGGAGGTGGGGGGTGAAGGGGGGACAAAGGCGGACCCTACGTGGGGGGGGAATGGCCGGGAGAGAGGGGGGGGGTTGGTGAGGGGGGGCAAGGGGGGGTGCGGGATAATTTGTAACTTTATCAATGCCCTTTATGTGACTCTTCTTTGCATACCTTGTGTAGGCAAAACAAAGACTATCACTGCGACTTGTCACGTGGGACAATAAAGTATTCATTTCAATTCCATTCAATTCAATTCAATTCATCTCAGTTGGTTTTAGTTTTAGTTTTGGAGATACAGCGTGGAAATTGATTTAAGAGAGAGTTAGATAGAGCTCTAGGGGCTAGTGGAGTCAAGGGATATGGGGAGAAGGCAGGCACGGGTTATTGATAGGGGACGATCAGCCATGATCACAATGAATAGCGGTGCTGGCTCGAAGGGCCGAATGGCCTCCTCCTGCAGCTATGTTCTATGTTTCTATGTTTCTATGAGCCCACACCGACCAGCGATCACCCCATACACTATTTCTACCCAACACACACTAGGGACAATTTGCAGAAGCCAATTAACCTGTAAACCTGCACGTCTTTGGAGTGTGGGCGGAAACCGGAGCACCCGGAGAAAACCCACGCAGGTCACGGGGAGAACGTGCAAACTCCGTGCAGCCAGCACCCCAAGTTATGAACGAGCCCGGGTCTATGGCGCTGTGAGGCAGCAACTCTACCGCTGCGCCACCGTGCCGACCATTAAAGATTTGCTGTTCTCAATCATATCATCTAAGGAGATGAAATACTGTAGGTAGCCAAATGATTTAAAAAAACTCAAAAAGAACTGCATCAAACAAGAACAAAGGGAACTTGTTTTCTCTTTGAAGGGATCTCTAAAATCACACAGCAGCCAATGAAGAACTTTTGTAATCATTCTGCTCCTGTGGGGGGGGGGGGGGGGGGGAGGGGGGGGTGCTGGCATTGACGAATTTGATCGAGAACCAGTGAGTTTAAGGTAAGGGGGGAAAGATTTAATAAGAATCTGAGGGGTTATTTTTTGTTGGTGGGTGTATGGGATGAGCTGCTGGAGGAGGTGGTTGAGGCAGGGACTATTGCAAAGTTTGTAACATTTGGACAGGTACGTGGATAGGACAGGATTAGAGGGATATGGGTCAAACGCAGGCTGGTGGGACTAGTGTAGATGGGACATGATGGTCGATGTGAGCAAGTTGGGCCGAAGGGCCTGTTTCCATGCTGTAAGACTCTCCAGTGAGACTTTTTACTTTAGTTTAGTTTAGAGATACATCGCGGAAACAGGACCTTCGGCCCCACCGAGTCCGCGCCGACCAGCGATCCCCGCACACTAACACTGTCCCACGCACACTAGGGACAATTTACATTTAAGACAAGCCAATTAACCTACAGACCCGCACGTCTTTGGAGTGTGGGGAGGAAACCGGAGCACGCGGGTCACAGGGAGAACTTACAAACTCCGTACAGACAGCACGCGTAGTAAGGATGGAACCCGTGTCTCTGGCGCTGTGAGGCAGCGACTCTACCGCTGCGCCACTGTGCCACCACTCTATATACTAATCCAAAGAAAAGTGAAGGCCAAGTTGATAAAACTGTTAAAGAATACATATTTTATAAATTCAGGGGTTTAGATGCAACATTAACGTCGTGAACAGCTGCTTAGTCTTGTTATTACTTCCTTGCTTCATTATGGAGTTCATCCTGGGAATTATAATGTGCAATTTTCACTGGATACACAAACTAGTAAAGGTTACTGGATAGATGGTAATTCTTTGAGAAACTTTGAGGAACAGAAGTTAATCAGTGATTGGGCAAGGCAGCTATTTTAAGTTTGCTTCCAGAAGGACATTAACGGATAACACACATCTGAAGTTCATCTTCCTCAGTCCCGTAGATTTTAGTTTAGTTTAGAGATACAGCTCAGAAACACTGAGTCCGTGCTTAACAGTGACACTCACACTATCCTACACACACATGGGGCAATTTTACATTACACCAAGCCAATTAACACACAAACCTGCACGTCTTTGGAGTGTGGGAGGAAACCGAAGATCTCGGAGAAAACCCACGCAGGTCACGGGGAGAACGTACAAACTCCGTACAGACAGCACCCGTAGTCAGGATTGAACCTGGGTCTCTGGCGCTTGTGAGGCAGCAACTCTACCGCTGCGCCACCGTGCCTCCTTCTTGAATGAATAGATTCTTCATGTCCAGGATATATCTTTAGTAAACTTAAGCAGTCAACTAAATTGCAGATTCACTGGCAGGCCCCCTCAGCAAACATTGCTAATGGTTTATTAATAATCAAGGGTAATCTACCAGGTGCGTAGATCCGAGGAGAAAATATCACCAGCATTTTGTCCTGGAT
>JAXLNO010003806.1:0-56578 GCA_038087875.1 Malacoraja senta
AGGTGCTCGGATTTCCTCCCGCTGGGCGGAGACGTGCAGGTTTGCAGTTTAGTTGGCTTCTGTGGGTTGTGGGGGGTTCTGTGGATCACTGGTGGGGCCGCTGCTCCAGGCACGGATCCGATCCAGACCTGGGATGCTCCTTGAGGCCGTGTGGGTTTCCTCCAGGTGCTCCGCGCACTGGTTCTGTACTACACACAGAATTGTCCCCAGTGTGTGGGGTGGAGCTGGGGTGCCCGAGTGTCAGAGTCAGGCCCCGGCTCCCTGCCGGTGTGGGGCCTGTCCTACACATTGGGGTCAATTCTATCCGACACACTGTCAATTGTCTCTGGTGTGTAGGATGGAACGAGTGTATGGGTGATCTCTGATCGAACCACTGTGGTAGTTCTATCCTACACACTGTCAATTGTCCCGCGTGTGTAGGATGGGACGTGTATTCCATAGTCGCGAAGGTTGGGGGGGGGGGGGGGGGCGGGGGAGTGGTAATGGGAGAGAAAAGTTGGGGGGTGGATAGGGCAGGAGAAACTTTATCCTTACCATCAAGCCCTGTGAAAATGATGTACACTTCAGCATGGTGGAGCTGCAGTAAAGCTGCTGCCTCACAGCAACAGACAATAGACAATAGGTGCAGGAGTAGGCCATTCGGCCCTTCGAGCCAGCACCGCCATTCAATGTGATCATGGCTGATCAACCCCAATCAGTACCCCGTTCCTGCCTTCTCCTCATATCCCCTGACTCCGCTATCTGTAAGAGCCCTATCGAGCTCTCTCTTGAAAGTATCCAGAGAACCTGCCTCCACCGCCCTCTGAGGCAGGGAATTCCACAGATTCACAACTCTCTGTGAGAAAAAGTGTTTCCTCGTCTCCGTTCTAAATGGCTTACTCCTTATTCTTAAACTGTGGCCCCTGGTTCTGGACTCCCCCAACATCGGGAACATGTATCCTGCCTCTAGCATGTCCAAACCCTTAACAATCTTAAGATTCCCTCTCATCCTTCTAAACTAAAGTGTATAAGCCCAGCCGCTCCATTCTCTCAGCATATGACTGTCCCGCCATCCCGGGAATTAACCTTGTAAACCTATGCTGCACTCCCTCAATAGCAAGAATCTCCTTCCCGGAGACAGAGACCCTGGTTCAATCCTGACTATGGGTGCTGTCTGTACAGAGTTTGTGCATTCTCCCCATGACCTGCGTGTGTTCTCTCTGGGAGATCCGGTTTCCTGCCACATTCCAGAGACATACAAATTGTAAATTGCCCCTAGTGTGTGTAGGACAGTGTCAGTGTGCAGGGATCGCTGGCCGGCATGGACTCGGTGGGCCGAAGGGCCTGTTTCCCCGCTATATCTCTAAACTGAACTACCTGCAAGTTCAACGGTGCATAGGTCACTTCAAAACTAAACTTGGTGCAAGAAATCGTACCTTGATTTTATAAATCTTTGCTTCTTGTTGGCTCTGACTGTGACATGCTTGCTCCTTTTGGATCTGGAGAAAATCTGTGGATTTTTCCAACCTGTCCTGGTGAAAAGGTGAACAGTATTAGTGCAGGCACTGACAGATTACTGAGCAGAATAAGCACGTCAACAAAAGGCAACACAAATACAGAAAATGCCACAAAATACACGTCAGGCCAGAGCATTTCCATGGAAGTGGATTTGAGTCTTTAATATCATATTCTTCAGCCACATAGGACAGTTTAAAACACATTGCTGTCTCACAGCCCAGAGACCTGGGTTAGATCCTGACCTCTGCTGCCGTCTGTTTCAGTTTAGTTTATTGTCACGTGGACCGAGGCACAGTGAAAAGTTGTTGTTGCGCACTAACCAGTCGGCAGAAAGACAATACATGATTAATGTGTGGAGTTTGCACGTCCTCCCTGTGGCCATGTTGGTTTCTTCTGGGTGCTGCAGTTTCCTCCCCACATCCCTAAAACATGTGGGTTTGTACCCGTTTAATCGACCTGTGTAAGTTGCTCCTAGTGTGTGGGTGAGTGGCTGAGGAAGTGGGATAACATTGATCTGGTGTGAAAGGGTTATCGATAGCTGGCGTGGACTTAGAGAGCCGAAGAGTCTGTATCCATGCTGTATCTTTCAATGATTTAGTGATTCAACTTCAACCAGGCAAACTGCAAACTCAGCAAAACATGAAGTGCTGAAGTAACTCAGTGGGTCAGGCAGCATCAGTGGTGGGAACGGACAGGCGACTTTCAGCTCTGGACCCTTCTTTAGGCTGAAAACTGTAAGCATAGGGTGTGTGCAGTGAGTGCTTCTCATTCTTTCTTCTGGATGTGACTCTCAGCCATCTTTGCTCCAGATATGGAAGGGCAGGAGACAATAACAGTAGCAGGAGCAGGCCACTCAGCCCCTCAAGTCCAGCCCACTATTCAATGGGATCATGGTTGGCTATGCCGGCCTCAACTATTCTTATTTATCAACATTGTCGTTACTCCTCCAATATTTCTCAGAGCTGAAAAAATTCACATTAATGTTTTCTGGACGGGGAGGGGCTTGAGTTAAAAGAAGAGATTGGGAAGGCGATTGGCATTTTTATTTAAACAAAGTTTATAAAATTCTGAGGGACACAAACAGGGTAGATAGTCAGCATCTTTATCCTGAACTTTCAAATATTTTTTCCATTTCCAACTTAAATATGTCTGATGATCCAGCCTCCACCACCCTCAGGCACAGAATTCCAGAGATTCACCACCCTCTGAGACAAGGATGGCACAGTGGCAGTAAGATAATTGAATTCTCAATGATACTCCGAGTCCAATGGTGGCATTTAAAACTTGTTATTTAGGCATGTGGTTACATGGTATCAGAGTGAAGCATTCTAATAGGGAAAGTTTCTTGATGCAACTACCAGTTATACATTGCAGAAACAAGGAACTGCAGATGCTGGTTTACAAAAACAGCTGAAGTAACTCAGAAGGTCACACAGCACCTCTGGCGAAGTGAAGTTTCAGACCTATATTCAGACTGGACACAAAGTGTTGGATTAACTCAGCAGGTCTGAAGAAGGATCCCGACCTGAAACACCTACAATGATTCAATAATACTTTATTGTCACGTGTACCTAGGTATAGTGAAATTCTTTGTTGTTGCACACAATCGTTGTTGTGGAGTAACATTGTTGTTTTCACCCAGAAGGTGGCGGCACGGTGGTACAGCGGTAGAGTTGCTGCCTTACAGCACTGCAGCGCCGGAGACCCGGGTTCCATCCCGACTATGGGTGCTGTCTGCACCGACTTTGTACGTTCTTCCTGTGACATGCGTGGGTTTTCTCCGAGATCTTCGGTTTCCTTCCACACTCCAAAGACGTACCGGTAGGAAGGTAGATTGGCTTGGTAAATGTGAAAATTGTCCCTAGTGTGTGTAGCAGAGTGTTGATATGCAGGGATCGCTGATCAACGTGGACCTGGTGGGCTGAAGGGCCTGTTTCCGCGCTGTATCTCTGAACTAAACTAAAAACTAAATCCGGTAAATCCTACAACAGACTTCACCTTGGCAGTACACAAAGATGCACCACGTATCTGGCACTGACAAAGTTTCTATCTAGGTTCTCCAGAGATGATGTCTGACCTACTGAGTTACTCCAGCAATTTGTGAGATTTTTTTTAAACCAGCTATACATTTTGGCGGTCCCCAGCTATTACTTCCCTTTTCTTCCTATTTGTACCCTGTCATTATTCGAGATTATGTTTATTTTATGATTTGTTTAACTCCAACTAGCATGGAATATGCAGACTCTCTGCCACTGCCCCATAAATGGGAATCTCTCCCCTCTATTAGAGCAGCTTTCAGATTGTCTGACCAACCGAGTTGTATTGTTTACACCCGAGTTTACTTGCAGCCATATCTTGGCAACAAGCAATTTGTAGTTCACACTCCATCCCCCCCCCAGAGGTCACAGCCTCAGTATTAAAGCATGTTCATTTAGGAAGGAGATGAGGAAGAATTTATTTCGACAGAGGGTGGTGAATCTGTGGAATTCTTTGTCACATAAGGCTGTGGAGGCCAAGTCAATGGATATTTTTAAGGCAGAGATAGATAGATTCTTGATTAGTACAAGTGTCAGGGGTTATGGGGAGAAGACAGGAGAATGGGGTGAGGAGGGACAGATAGATCAGCCATGATTGAATGGTGGAGTTGATTCAATGGGCTAAGTGACCTAATTCTGCTCATATCACTTATGACACAACCAATTCTCAGCCAAGTCCAGAACCAGGTCCACACACAGCTCCATACTCAGGTGTACTTTACTGGAAGGTCTTCTCCTTCTTTTCAGTCCATCTTGTTACAAATGTTGGCCTCGCTGCCCTGCAAATCATCGTCCGCCCTGAAAATGACGCAAGCGTCCGGCGACAATCAGTGGGAGCCATCATTTGTCGCAATAGATGATGGTGGTAGCAGAATTAGCGCAGGATACTTCCAGTTTCCAGCCCCGCAACTGGAAGGTACATTCGTATTACTGTAACACCGGGGGACAGGTCTGCCTTTGCACAACAAAGCAATGGATACAGGCATGTATAACACAGGGGGAACAATGCTGATGAGGGCGGGTCTGTCACTGTGCTGGAAAAACTGAGCAGGTCAGGCAGCATCTGTGGAAGGAAATGGACCATCGTCGCTCTGTTTGGGACCTGGCGAGATGGGGGGGGGGGGGGGGGGGATGGGGGTGGGCGCCTGTTGCCAAGTGCATCGGCAAGCAGAGGATAGGACTGTTCAGTGACCTTTTGTAACATTGTCGGTGCCAGCAACGTGGTGAACTGCCTTGGTGAGGTCTGCTGTATGATTGTACCGGGTTGTATCCAAAACAAAACAATTCACTGTGCCCAGGTGCGTGTGACAATAAAGTATAATTTAATCTCATAATTCTTCAGACAAATCACTAGATGTTATTGCGGGTTAGCTTCCTGTGACCCAGGAAAACATTAACTTTGAAGATCAATTTTTAATCATCACTTTATCAAGTTATCTGCCAATATTATTTCACACCACATTGTATCCCATCAGCCATGTTACAAATGTGGGCAGCATTTTCTAGATGTTGGGGGTTGAAGGGGGACATCTGATAGAAGTATATAAAATTATAAGTGTCATAAATAGGGCAGACATTCAAAACCTTTTCCAAAGGGTGGAAATGCCCAAGACGAGAGGGCAGAGCTTCAAGGTCAGAGGCAGAAATATTAAAGGAAATATGTGGGGTAAGTGTTTTTGTTTACACAGAGAGGTGGTGGATATCTGACAGGGGTAACGGTGGAGACTGATATGATAGTGGCTAAGTGGCATTAAGATAAGCACATGCACAATGGAGGGATATGGATCAGGTTCAGGCAGAAGAGAGTAGTTTAACTTGCCATACTGTTCGGCACAGACATTGTGGGCTGAAGGGCCGGTACCTGTACTATATTTTTTCAATATTCTTGCTCACAGTCAATATCCCTTTTGAAGTTTCCTTGTATCAAATCACAACCTCACCTCTTCCTTCCACCAGCTTTTTCCATCGCTGCCCGTTTATCTCCCTCCTAGGTAGGAAAAGGGATGAGGTCCTGCGGAGTGAATACAGGGTGTTAGGCAAAAGGCTAAAGTGCAGGACCTCCAGGGTAATAATCTCTGGTCTGCTCCCAGTGCCACGTGCTAGTGAGGGCAAGAACAGGAAGATAGGACGTGAATGAGCAGCTGAGGAATTAGTGCAGGGGGCAGGGATTCCGATTTTTGGACCATTGGGATCTGTGCTGGGGCAGAGGTGACCTGTGGAAGAGGGATGGGTTGCAGCTGAACTGGAGGGGAACCAATATCCTGGCAAGTATGTTTACTACTGCTACTCGTGTTGGTTTTTAACTAGATTGGCAGGGGGATGTGATCCAAAGCAAGAGTAATGCAGGTCAGAGGCTGGAGGTTGATGAAAGCAAGGTCTGTTTGCAGGAGCAAAGCTGGGAGTGAGCAAGTTCTGTTGGATTCATCAGCATCTATTTCAATGCAAAAGGCGTGATGGGTTAGGTGGATGAAAACAGGGCATGGATAGGTAGGTACGTGCGACTGGAATGTTATAGCCGTTACGGAAGCCTGGTTAAGGGAGGGACAGGACTGGCAGCTTAATGTTTCAGGGACAAACACACAATGCTGGAGTAACTCAGCAGGTCAGGCAGCATCTCTGGAGATATGGATTAGATGACGTTTCTGTTCAAGACCCTTTTTCAGACCTGAATTATTTTATTCAATTGCGATTCCTTTTCTCCAGGGATGCTACCTGACCCTGAGTTATTCCAGCATTTTGTGTCTATCGTTGGTGTAAACCAACATCTCAGCAGGTCTGAAGAAGGCCCTCAACACGAAACGTCACCTATTCCTTTTCTCAAGAGATGCTGTCTGACCCGCTGAGTTACTCCAGCTTTTGTATCTCAATTCCTTCCAACACATTAACGTTTCAGGGTACAGATGCTGAAGGCGAGATAGAGATGTGGATAAAAGAGAAGGGGCAGTTGCTTTACTGATTAAGGAGAACTTCATGGCAATTATTTGGGGTGAAGTTAATGATGATTCATCCAGTGAGGCTATATGGGTGGAGCTGAGAAATAAAAAGGGGATGATCACCTTGTTGAGAGTGTACTACAGGCTGCCAAATAGCCAACATGATTAAGAGCTAATACGCCAGGCGGTTACAGGCAGTTGCGAAAATAACTTTGTCATAGTAGGGGATTTTAACCTTCCCAATATAGACTAGGAATGCCACAGCATCAAGGGCTTAGACGGGATGGAATTTGTCAAATGTGTTCAGGAAAGTCTCCTCAGCCAATATGTAGAGGCTCCTAATATGCAGAGGGCAAAGCTTGACCTACTCTTAGGAAATTTGGACGGGCAAGTAACTGAAGTGTCTGAGGGTGAACATTTTGGGACATCGACCACAATTAAATTAGATTTATGGTTATGGATAAGAGCAGGGCTGGTCTTCAAGTTAAAGTTCTGAATTGGGGCAAGACCAACTTGATGGTATTAGAAGATAGATACAAAATGCTGGAATAACACAGAAAAATATGTGCCCTTCGAGCCAGCACTGCAATTCAATATGATCATCGCTGATCTTCTAAAATCAGTACCCCGTTCCTACTTTCCCCCCATATCCCTTGATTCCTTTAGCTCAAAGAGCTAAATCTAACTCTCTTGAAAACATCCAGTGAATTGACTTCCACTGCCTTCTGTGGCAGAGCATTCCACAGATTCACAACTGTCCTGGTGAGACCACACCTGGAGTATTGTGTGCTGTTTTGGTCTCCAAATTTGAGGAAGGACATTCTTGCTATTGGGGGAGTGCAGGTAGGTTCACAAGGTTAATTCCCAGGTTGGCTGGACTGTCATGTTGAAAGAATGGAGCGACTGGGCTTGTATACACTGGAATTTAGAAAGATGAGAGGGGATCTTACTGAAACATACAGCATAAGAATATTAAGTGTTTGGACAAGCTAGCGGCTGGAAACATGTTCCTGATGTTGGGGGAGTGCAGAACCAGGGGCCACAGTTTAAGAATAAGGGATAAGCCATTTAGAACTTGGATGAAGAAAAACATTTTCACCCAGAGAGTTGTGAATCTGTGGAATTCTCTGCCTCAAATGGCAGTGGAGGCCGATTCTCTCCGATTAGCCATGACTAATAATCTGGAAAGAATGCAGGGAAGATTTACGGTGAGGTTGCCAGGATGCGGGGGCCTGAGCTACAGGGAAATATTGGACAAGCAGGCACTTTATTTTGCAGAGCGCAGGAAGCTAAGGTTATGAGTGATCTTACAAAGGTGTTTAAATTCATGAGAAATTAATAGGGAGAAATCACAGAGTCTTTTACCCATGATAGGGGCATCAAGAACCAGAGATCATAAGTTTAAGGTGAGCAGGGAAAAGAATTAATAAGAACATGAAGGGCAACATTTTTTCACTCAGAGGGTGATGGGTGTATGGAATAAATTGCCAGAGAAGGTAGTTTAGGCAGGTACAATAACAACATTTAAAGGACACTTGGGCAGGTACATGCACAGGAAAGGTTCAGCTGGACATGGACCTAATACAGGCAAATTGGACTAGCTTGGATGGGACATCTTGGACAGCAATGGATGAATTGGGTCAAAGGGCCTGTTTCTGTGCTGCATGAATGTCCATAATCCCTCCCCCCCTCCACCCCCCACACTCAATGAACCACAATCACCCCGTCACCACTCCCTGCACGACAACAACCCTATCATGGAATAGATAGTTGGATGCATAGAGTACTTCACCCGGGTTAGGGGAATCAAGAACCAGAAGACATAGGTTTAAGGTGAGAGGGGACAAATGTAATAGGAACCCGAATCAGTCACAGAGTGGTGGGTATATGGACAAGCTATCAGAGGAGGGAGTTGAGGCTGGGACATAGAAATCATACTGAAGGTAGACACAAAATGCTGGAGTAACTCAGTGGGAGAAGCAGCATCTCTGGACAGAAGGAACGGGTGACGTTCGGGTCGAGACCCTTCTTCAGACTGATGTCAGCAGAGTGGGTGGTACAGAGATAAAACGGAGACAGTAAGAACTGGGAAGGGGTAGGGAATGGGGAGAGAGGGAAAGCAAGGTCTACTTGAAGTTAGTGAAGTCATTGTTCATACCACTGGGGTCTAAACTACCCAAGCAAAATACGAGGTGCTGTTTCTCCAATTTGCGTTGGGCCTCACTCTGACAATGGAGGAGGCCCATGACAGAAAGGTCAGATTGGGAATGGGAGGGGGATTTGAAGTGCTGAGCAACCATGAAATCTGGTAGGTTTAGGCAGACTGAGCAGAGGTGTTCAGCGAAATGATCGCCGAGCCTGCGCTTGGTATTGCCGATATACAGGAGTTGATACCTGGAACAGTGGACCCAGTATGTGGTTGGAGGAGGTGCAAATGAACATCTGCCTCACCTGAAAAGACTGTCGGGGTCCTTGGACGGAGTCGAGGGAGGAGGAAAAGGGACAGGTGTTGCATCTCCTGCAGCTGCATGGGAACAGTACTTGGGGTGGTGGTGGTTTGGGTGGGAAGAGACAAGTTGAATAGAGAGTTGCGGAGGGAACGGTCTCTGCGGAAAGCAGAATGGGGTTGAGATGGGAAGATGTGGCCAGGAGTGGGATCCCGTTGGAGGTGGCGAAAATGTCGGAGGATTATATGTTGTATGCGACGGCTGATGTGGTGGAAGGTGAGGACTAGGGGACTCTGTCCTTGTTACAAATGGGGGGAGGGGGAGCAGAGCTGCGGGATATCGAGGAGACCTTAGTGAGAGCCTCATCTATAATGGAAGAGGGGAACTCCCGTTCCCTACAGAAATCATACTGTTGGGTTGCATCACAGCTTGGTTTGGGAAGAACTCTGCCCATGACTGCAAGTAATTGTAAAGAGTTGTGTAAAAGTAGCCCGCTCCATCACACAGACCATAAGACATGGGAGCAGAATTGGGTTGTTGAGTCCATCAAGTCTACTCTACCATTCAACCATGGCTGATATATTTTTCCCTCTCAACCTAATTCTCCTGCCTGTGACCTTTGACACACTTACCAATCAAGAATCTATCAATCTCTGCTTTAAAAATACCCAATGATGGCATCCACAGCTGTCTGTGGCAATAAGTTCCACAGATTCATCACCCTCTTGCTAAAGAAATGAAGACCAAGCTCCCCACTAGTGACTCCATCTACACATCACGCTGCCTCGGGAAAGCAGTCAACATAATCAAAGAATTTTCCATCCCTCTCTTTCCTTCTTCTCCTCATTGGGTCAAAGATACAGAAGCTTGAAAGTACACACTACCAGAATCATGAAGGTTTATTCCCATATGGTATCAGGCTTCTCAATGGCCCTTCCATAAACCAGGGTACAGTTAGATTTTGCTCCACCTCATTGTAGACCTTGGACTTTGTCTCTGAAACTGTTGTGCTACAATGTGGAAAACTATACTCTGCACTCTGTATCTTTCCCTTCGCTCTACATATTATACCCGAGTTTGACTTGAGTGTATTTATGTGGAGTATTATGCAGGCAGCACAGTGGCGTAGAGAGGGTTGCTGCCTTACAGCCCCAGAGATCCAGGTTCGATCTTGACTACGGATGCTGTCTGTACACAATTTGTACATTCTCCCTGTGACTGCGTGAGTTTCCCCCCACACGCCAAAGATGTACAGGTTGGTAGGTTAATTGGCTTTGGTAAGTTATAAAATTATCCTTGGTATGTAGGATAGTGTTAGTGTAAGGGGTGATTCCTGGATGGCACAGACTTGATGGGCCAAAGGGTCTGTTTCCGTGCTATATCTCTGACATCTAACGTAAATCTGATTTTGATTGGACAGCATGTAAAACAATATTTTTCACTTTACCTGGGTACATGTGACAATAATAAACCTAAACCTAAAACTCAATTTAAAAGATGGTTGGACAGGTTTTGAGGGATACAAAACACAGACAAATGAGATGAGCTTAGATGGGTTATCTGGGTTGGCATGGATACATTGGACAAAGGGGAAACATAAAAAACTGGAGTAACTCAGCGGGACACGCAGCATCTCTGGAGACAAGGAATGGAGGACGTTTCGGATTGAGACCCTTCTTCAGATGTAGGACCAAAGGGCCTGTCTCCATGCTGTTTGACTCTTTGAAGACACTTACTTTGTATAGGATGTAAGCCTCCTTGATGGGGATGATGACGTGGCCTTGGTGTTCACTGGAGCAAGAGCAAACCACACAGATGACACCCTGGCACTCCAGACAGAAGAGCTTGTGCCTCTCCTCGTGCCGCTGGCAGTAGAAGGCCGGCTGTCCCTGGCGGGGCTCCAGCTTCAGTTCCCTCACGCCTTCCACAATGTTGGCCAGCATGCGGTTGGGCTTCAACCTCTTCTCCTTGAACACCTCCCTGCACTCGGGGCAGGAGTAGAAGGCATCACCCTTCTCCCAGCTCCGTGAGATGCACAGCCGGCAGAAGTTGTGGTCGCACTCCAGGGCCACCGGCTCCTGGAAGAAATCCAGGCAGATGGAGCAGGTCAGCTCGCTGAAGAGTCTACCGAGGGGTGGTAGGGAGGCCATTATCCAAGGTCCAGCCTTCTCAGCAAACCGCTGTCAAAATCTGTGGAGTAAAACATAAACATGTAAATATAGTGTCTTCCTGCGTTGTTTCATTGTTGATTAGGTGGAACCTGTGGTGTACGTGTCCTATTTGCTCCCAGTACCAATGTTCCTCTGGAGATCAGAGCATTCAACTTAGACCAAAGCTCCAGCATGAAGGGAGTGGCGGCACAGTGACGCAGCGGTAGAGTTGCTGCCTTAAAGCACAAGAGACCTGAGTTCGATTCTATGGGTGCAGTCTGTGCGGAGTTTGCACGTTCTGTCTGTGACCACGTGGGTTTTCTCTGGGTGCTCCGGTTTCCTCTCACATTCCAAAGAAGTGCAGGTTTGTAGGTTAATTGGCTTTATTGTAAATTGTCCCTAGTGGGTAGGATAGTGCTAGTGTACGGGGTGATCACTGGTCGGCATGGACTCGGTGGGCCTGATGGCCAGTTTTCACTCTGTATCTCTAATGTCTAAAGTCCAAAGAGTGCTCCTGCCTTGTCAGAGGCACCATCTTTCACTTCCAACACAAGATGATAAATCCCAGTGTACCATCACTGAATTCATAATGATTTCCTGAGTCCAGTATCAGTGTTTAAACATTTTTATTCAAGCAAAATGGTTATTTGGTATCAGAGCAAAGCATTAAAAGATCTGCAGACCTTAACTAAAAACTTGACCCATAATCTGGATCAAACCCGGGTCTCTGGCGCTGCATTTTGCTGTGGGGCAGCAACTCTACCGCTGTGCCACTGTGACTGCGTCCAGTCAATCCATTCTTTCATCATATGTCAGTCCTGCCATCCCGGGAATTAACCTGGTGAACCTATGCTGCACTCCCTCAATGGCAAGAATGCCCTTCCTCAAATTAGGAGACCAAAGCTGCACACAATACTCCAGGTGTGGTCTCACCAGGGCCCTGTACAACTGCAGTATGACTTCCTTGCTCCTAAACTCAAATCCTCTCGTAATGAATGCCAACATGCCATTAGTTTTCGTCACTCCCTGCTCCACCTGCATGCTTACTTACAGTGACTGATGTACAAGGACCCCCAGGTTTCGTTGCATCTCCCCTTTTTAAAATCTGACATTATTCAGATAATAATTAGCCTTCTTGTTCTTGCCACCAAAGTGGATTACCTCACATTTATCCACATTATACTGCATCTGCCATGCATCTACCCACTCACCCAAACTATCCAAGTCACCCTGCAGCCTCATAGCATCCTCCTCGCAGCTCAGTGCCACCCACATTGTACTTGCACTCCTAGATCTATCTGCTCTAGAAGATGCTCTAGTAAGTTCCTGTCTAATACCATTAAAATTGGCTTTACTCCAATTCAGAATTTTAGCATGTGGGCCTGCCCTGTCTTTTTCCATGACGACTTTAATACTCATAGAACAGTGGTTGCTGCGCCTAAACATTTTGCTCATGGACACTTCAGTCACTTTCCCGATCCAATAAACCAATTCCCACAAAATTCAAGCTTCAAGTTTTCCCTGTGGCATAATTTGCTCTGCTCCAACTAATTTCAAGTAAATTAATTTCCACTGCATTTAGTTTCCAACAATTTGAAATTCGTCATCAGAGAGTCAGAATCATATGGCACAGAAACATGCCACGTGTAGGAAGGAAATGCAGATGCTGGTTTACACCAAAAATAGACACAAAATGCTGGAGTAACTCGGCGGGACAGGCCCATTTCTGGATAGAAAGAAGGGGTGACGTTTTGGGTCGAGACACTTCTTCGGGCCCCAAAACATCACCAATTCCTTCTATACAATGATGCTGGTTACCCGCTGAGTTACTCCTGCATTTTGTGTCTATCTTCGACAGAAACAAGCCATTTGCCCCAACTCGTCCAAGCCCAATAACTTGCCTCATCTAAGCTAGATCCATTTATTTGCATTTGACCCATATCCCTC
Organism: Malacoraja senta; assembly: GCA_038087875.1. Lineage (NCBI taxonomy): Eukaryota > Metazoa > Chordata > Chondrichthyes > Rajiformes > Rajidae > Malacoraja > Malacoraja senta. The sequence continues at coordinate 13,011 of JAXLNO010003806.1, forward strand.
CAATTGTTTTCTATCCATGCAACTATCAAAATGCCTTCTACATGTTGTGTTTGTACCCACCTCAATCTCTTCATCTGGAATGTCCCACCCTTGGTGTAAAAATATTTCTCCACAGGCTGCTATTGTCTAACCCGTTTCACATTAAACCGATGTCCCTATTTCTTCATTTCCATATCCAGGAAACAAAAAAACTGTACATTGTAAACACCTCCATAAAAGATAATCCTTCAGCCTCCTGCACTGCAAGGAATCATGACCTAGCCAACCTAATCTTTCCCTGCAGCTCAGGACTTCAAATGCTGCCATTAACCTTGTCAATGTTCTAGTTTAGTGATACAGCATGAAACAAGCACTCTGGCCCACTGAGTCCATGCCGACCGGCAATCATCCATATACTAGTTCTATCCTGCACTCTTGGGACGATTTACAGAAGCCAATTAACCTACAAGCCTGCACGTCATTGGAATGCGGGAGGAAACTGGATCACTGGGAAAAATCCCACACGATCACAGGGAGAACATACAGTACAAACTACGTGCAGACAGCACCCGTAGTCAAGATCAAACTGGAGTCTCTGGCGCTGTAAGGCAGCAACTCTACCGCTGCACTTCTGTGCCACTCTCTGCACTCTTTCCAGCTCAACAACATCTTATGGCTTCATTCTTATAGAAGAGTGACCAAAACTACTGCACAAGTTATCACACTGCTCCAGTTATGCCTCAGCAATGTCTTGTATAACTGCAGCAATTGGTCTGCATAGTTTGCACATGCAAGAAACCTGAAGTAAAGACAAAAAGCGTGGCATAGTGGTGCAGCAGTAGGTTTGCTGCCTGACAGCGCCAGAGACCCGGATTTGATTGCCACTCTGGGTACTGTCTGTATGTTCTCCCTGTGCCCGCATGGGTTTTCTCCGGGTGCTCCAATTTCCTCCCACATTCCAGACATGCAGGTTTGCAGATTAATGGCTTCAGCAAATTGTCCCTAGTGTGTACGGGAGAACTAGTGTAGGAGTAATCACTGGTGGGCGTGTACTCCGTGGGCCTGTTTCCATGCTGTATCTGTAAACTAAACTGCTAAAAAAGTGCTGTAAATGTGCAGATCAGGCAGTAAACGTTGAGAATGAAATCCAGAATTGATGTTACAGAACAAAGACCTTCCTTCATGGAAATTTGCAGACATCAAACCTTATCTTAAAATGCAGGAAAAATAGAGGGGTAGGGAACAATAGGGAACAGTTGAAAGGGTTTGCAGCGAATTGTTGGGGTCGGTTTATATAAAAAGTCATCAACTGCTTGAAAACAAGTTTGCGGAACACAGAGACAACGATAGCTTGTGATCTCAAGGTCACAACTGATAAGAACCCAGACAGAACTGTGAACAATTAGCGTTACATCGTAGGTTGGTACTTGATACATCCTAATCATCCTGTAGATGTAGAAGCTGCTTTATCAGCTGTGTGTTCAGAGTGCGATCTGTGTGAAAGTGTTTAGTCGAATGGTCAGTGTCTTTCGTCTGTTAGTTATGTTCAGTCTTTAGTTGTTTAGTTGTTCAGTTTAGTTTATTATCACGTGTACTGAGATACAGTGAAAAGCTTTTGTTGTGTGCAAACCAGCCAGCGGAAAGATAATACATGATTACAATCGAACCATTTGCCGTGTATAGATACACGATAAGGGAATAAATAATGTTTAGTGCAAGGTAAAGCCAGTAAGGTCTGATCAAAGATAGTGCGAGCATCTCCAATGAGGTAGATAGTAGTTCAGGACTGTTCTCTGGTTACGGTATTTTCATTCCAAAGTCATTTGTGTTTTGTTAGTTATGATATGTTCAGTTTTTAGTTAAGGTCTGCATATCTTTAAATGCTTCGCTCCGATACCGTATAACCATTGTACCCGAATAAATGTTTTAAACGCTAATACTGGACTCGGCAAATCATTGAGTATTCAGTTATCCTACAACTGTGATTGAAGTAATTGCCCGTTAATTAAATTATCCGCCTCATTCTTGATCTTTGGCCTTTCACACGCTTCCAAACACAATATAAACTGCAGGAACAACACGTCAACATTCAACTGGGGAAATGTCAGTGTTCACACGTTAATGTTAAATTCAGGAGTTTCAGATAAACAGCCTGTCCAGTCCGTGCTGGAGCCGACCAGAAAGGTCATCCTGCACATGTCAAAATCTTCAGCAAAAGCACAAAGTACAAGAGGAACTCAGCAGGTCAAGCAGCATTTGTGGAAGGAAATGGACTCTTTCTGTCTGAAAAAAATACAGACCCAAAATGTCACCAGTACATTTCCTTCTACAGAAGCTGCCTGACCCGCTTACCTCCTCTAGCACTGTGTTTGACACAAAAGTCAGAGATGTCAGAAGACAGACTCAAAATGGTGTAGTAACTCAGCGGGTCAGACAGCATCTCTGGAGAAAAGGAATAGGTGACGTTTCGGGTCAAGACCCTTTTTGAGACAGGAACAGCACCGTTCCTCCTTCCATAGCTGTTTCCTGGCCAGTTTAGGATGTCCAGCATTTAGAAATAAAGAGCTGCAGATGTTGGTTTATCAAGAGTGCTGGAGTAACAGTGCATCAGGCAGGATCCATGGATAACAACATCCCTGGAGAACATGCATAGGTGATGTTTTGGGGTTGGGAGCCTTCTTCGGAATTATTCATCCAAAGAGACAGAATAAGTCTGTAGAAGGAGGGTGGGGGGTAGAGGGGGGTAAGGAGGGTGGGAGGGGAGAGGAAGGAGGGGAGAGGATGGAGGGGAGAGGATGGAGGGGAGTGGAGGGAAAGGGGGGAGAGGAGAGAGGAGGGGAGGGGGGAGATGAGGGGAGGGGGAGAGGAGAGGAGGGGAGGGGGAGAGGAGGGGAGGGGACGAGGGGAGGGGAGAGAGGAAGGGGAGCGAGTGGAAGGGGGAGAGAGGAAGGGGGAGAGAGGAAGGGGGAGAGAGGAAGGGGGAGAGAGGAAGGGGGAGAGAGGAAGGGGGGAGAGAGGAATGGGGAGAGAGGAAGGGGGAGAGAGGAAGGGGGAGAGAGGAAGGGAGGGAGAGAGGAATGGAGGAAGAAGGGGGGGAGGGGGAGAGAGACACAGATAGAAAGTGTGTGTGTAGCGGGGGAGGGGGGGGGGGCAGAACTGAAAAAGCATCAACCAGTCATGTTTCAAATCGCGGAGATGGAATGCGGAAGGAACGTGGAGAATGCGATTGGGTGAAGGACAACGTTGATCAGGAAAGTTCATTTTAAACTGGGCAGTTTGAAGAAGGGTCTCGACCCGAAACGTCATCCATTCCTTCTCTCCAGAGATGCTGTCTGTCCCGCTGAGTTACTCCAGCATTTTGTGTCGATCTTCGGCAGTCTCTGATGCATCAGAGTAACATGTAAAGGCCTGAAACAGAACAGCGTCGTGACCTGTTTACAGAGAAGACACGTTTACACGGTTTGCTCCGTGAGGGCAGCATAGTGGAGCAGCTGCCAGAGCTGCTGCCTCACAGCGCCATGGTCCCGGGTTCGAGCCTGCCCTCGGGTGCCGTATGTGTAGCGTTTACACATTCTCCCTGTGACTGCGTGGGTTTGTGGGTTAAATTGCCTCTGTAAAATTTGCTCTCTAAATTTAGCCAACACAATTTGTAACATCTGAAAAGTTCAGCGCCTGTATCCATTCAGGCTTGCTATAGGGGGGTTGCACGTAAGGTCACTGGGTCATAGGGCTTGACGCACGGAGCCGCTTAATCCATCTGGAAGACATCCGTAACTTCCGGTACATGTTATTAATGCAAGAAACACGTACTTTCCTACCTGTTAAAAACCGCCAAAATTTTGAATTTTTTCGCTGTAAAAGATTGTGGAAGTCGGGGTAAGTGTGAGAGACATGTACCCAACTTCAGAATTCCAAGTGAAGTGAAATGAAGGTAAAGAGAAGCGAGAGCTGAAGGAACAACAACAGCTAAAGTGCTTGGTGAACATTGGCCGTGCAGATATCGGAATTGAAAATATTGGGATTTATTGCGTTTGCTCGCTGCATTTCATCAACAGTAAGGAATTATTTGGTTTTTTTCTTGATTTCTTTGGTATCTAAAAAGTCTCAGAAGTGATAAATCTGGTTGTAAATTTTGCTTCAGAGGCGTTTTCTTTTTGAATGTAAAAACCCACGAGAACCAGGGGCGATTTTAAAATTTTACAGACAGATTTATCCCTACTGAAACTTTTTAGATGCCAAAGGAATCAAGAAAAAACACAAATAATGCCTTAGTTGATGAAATGCAGTGAACAAGGCAAATGTTCGTCAAGCACTCTGGCTGTTGTTGTCCCTTCAGCTCTCGCTTCTATCTACCGTCATTTCTCCTCACTTTTTGAATTCTGAAGTAGGCTAAATGTCTCTCACGCTTATCCCGATTTCCATAATTATTTACAGCGCAAAAATTGACAATTTCTGCGGGTTTTATCGGGCCGCTACGCTGGAAACAATGGTAAGTACTTACCTGCAGTTCATCGCGTGTAATCCAGTTGGCGTTACCGTAGCAACAGTACGGGTCATGGGTCGTGACCCGACTGACGTGTAACCTCCCTATAATGATCGTTTTATACAGTGGGATCCGCTTTCTACCAGTTCCCAGAGAACTTTGTCCTGGACTGTCCCGGGTCAGTCCGAGTCCAGACTTCATGTTCAAACACGGCTTTACAGTTTGCGCCTGAGTTACTATTTAAAGCGCCATTTTACACAAGGTCGTTAAAACGTTACAGAGGCTTTCGATTCACTTCAGCCCGGCGCCCAATTGTTGCAGTTTGATCGCAAAAAGACGATCTTCGAGCGTGTAAACAATTATCGAGGGTTGAATGAACTCACTCGAACATTGGAAATAAAATAACTTTTCTCGCTGGAAGCTGCAAACCAAAGATATTTGCTGTAAACCGCTCGGGTGTGCATTTAATGTAATGCAACTGATTCCTTCTAATGCAACTGACTCCTTCTCATGGGAACGCGTGTATTTAGGTAAAGACTTGTGTACACGCCATGTTTACAGCTTGCAAGTTCCAGCTTCGGAACCCGCTGTATATATATCCCGACATGTGTTGGGTCGCGCCGTACCTGAGTGGGGCTCGGGGTTGCAGTACGAGTCGTTACAAAACCGCCCCTCAAGTTGCCTTCATCTGTGGCGAGGTTTCACTCGCTACCGGCAGCTTTTGATTCTGCCCGCATGGAGACCGGTGTTGTGTTCTCTGGAAGTTGAATGTATTGCACCACCGGCCACAGCCGACAGTGTCGCTACTGGGGGAGTTCCGTGGCGGGCAGCGCTGCAGAGCCAGTGAAAGAGTCAAACAGATGTGTAGGAAGGAACTGCAGATGTTGGTTTAAAGCGAAGAGAGACACAAAAAGTTGGAGTAACTCAGCGGGCCAGACAGCATCTCTGGAGAAAAGGAATAGGTGACATTTCGGGTCGAGACCTTTCTTCAAACTTCGCACCACGTATTTGGGTGTCTTTCCTACATATTTTATTTTTATTTTCATTGAATTTGAAGTACTGACCCAGGCCCTTCGGCCCATCTCGTCAATGTTGACCAAGATGTCCAATCTACCTAGCCGAGTTTGACCCATATCCCTCTATTCTGTTCCTATCCACATCCCTGTCCAAATGTATTTTTAAATGTTGTCACAGTACCAGCCTCAACCACCTCCTCTGGCAGCTGGTTCCAAATACCCACCATCTGCTGAAAAACCTGCCCCTCAGGTTCCTATTAATTCTTTCTCTTCTCATCTTAAATCTATGTCCCCTGGTTCTTGTAAAAACAAGGAACTGCAGATGCTGGTTTATACCACAGATAGACTCAACGTGCTGGTCAGGCAGCATCACTGGAGAAAAAGGATAGGTGACATTTCGTGTCGGGACTCAGACTGAAAGTAGGGGGTGGGGTGTGTGCCAGAGGAGAGAAAAGACCAGAACAAATCAGGGTCAACAACAAAGAACCTAAAGCAGGGTTGAACCTTGGTTGGTCTATTGTTGGCTGGGAAGGTGTGATCTCAAGAATCTGAGGTGAACTGTAGAACTGGTGAAACGACCAGGGTGGTGGAAGGGGGCTCATTTATCCAGTTCCTGAGAAACGACTGAGGCAGGATAGATAACCTGCCCAAAGGCTCATCGGACGGCGTAACCGGGAGGGAGCTGGAGACATTGCATGTGAGGAGCGTGGGCTGGTAGGGTGAACTGGGGTATTACCTCCAGCACCTTAATGGTCGGCTGCAGGAGCCGTCCCTGGGACACAGAATGTCCAGGAGAGGAGAGGGATGTTGGCTCGTGGGAAGTGCTCCAGTACATAGAGCGGGCGGACCGACCGGACTTTGAACATTGAATAATGGCGCCAAAACATGGTGGCGCCCACGTGTGTAATATATGCAAAAAGAATCATTGTGCAGTTGCACATGTGAAAAAGAAAACAGTATTGATCTCATTGAACTATTGAGCATCTGACACCTCATTCTCCTTTCTTGATCTCTTCTTCTCCATCACAGGCGACAGACTATCAACTGATCTGTACTATCAGACTATCAACTGATCTGGATGACCTTAGTGGAGCATCACAACAGCTGGGAAGGCGGATGAAGGCTATAGCAGAAAAGGGTCTCCAGTCGTCTTTGGCTCCATGCCACTGGATCCTGACCCAGATCTATCAAGGACCGTGGGGTGGCTGTCTGTGCGCCAATCTCCCCACATTAAAGAAAGTCACGTACAGGCATCCCCCATATATGGTATATCAGCCTGGATACATGCATGGTCAGCCATGACCGAAGGGGCCTAAGACAAAAGACTGCATCTGATGTTCCCGCTGTGGCACCCTGTGTGTCAACGAGAGCAAATGTAGACTAGGCAACTGTTTCACCGAACACCTGCCAGAACTACCCGATGAGGTAGTTGAGGCAGGGACCATCCCAACTTTTAAGAAACAGTTAGACAGATACATGGATAGCACAGGTTTGAAGGGTTATGGGCCAAACGTGGGCCAGTGGGACTAATGTGGCTGGAACATGTTGGCCGGTGTGGCAAGATGGGCCGAAGATTCTGTTTCCATGCAGGATCACTCTATGACTATGAACTGCTAGGTCTCGTAGCTACTGACAATTTTAACATCCCTTCACATTCCCCTATTGACCTTTCTGTCTTGGGCCCCCTCCATTGCCAGAGTGAGACAACTGGAACAGCACCACATATTTTAGAAACATAGAAACATGGAAAATAGGTGCAGGAGGAGGCCATTCGGCCCTTCGTGCCAGCAGCGTCATTCATTGTGATCATGGCTGATCGAGTAGCAAGCTTGGGTAGCATGCAACCCAATGGTATGAATATTGCATTTTCAAATTTTAGGTCACTAACCTAAAACCGCCCTACTCAACCTCTCCCTCTTGGTCAAACCCTCTAGTTGTGGCAACATCCTCGTAAATCCTTTCTGTCCTGGCAATATCCTCGTAAGTCATCTGTGCACCATTTCCAGCTTGACAACATCTTTCCTGCAACATAGAACTGAACACTATACTCTAAATGTGGTCTCACAAACGTCTTATACAACTGCAACATGACCTAATTTCTATACTCAAATGCTCTGACTGATGAAGGCTAATGTACCAAACGCCTTTTTGAACACCTTGTCGACCTGCGACTCGTAATCTTGCCATGTAGGTTCTAATCCAAATCATTGATATACAAGACAAACAGTAACAGGCCCAGCACCGAACCCTGATGCACACCGCTAGTCACAGGCCACCAGTTCAAGAAGTTACCTTCCACCATTACCTTTTGCTTCCTTCCATGTAGCCAATTTTCTATTCATTCGGCTACCTCTCCTTTGATCAATAACTTTCCAGAGCAGCCGACCATGTGATAATCTAACAATGACAGACACAGCTATCTGAACTATATGATAGCTGCATTAAAGAGACTTAAAAAAACAGCTTTTAACAAGGCACGTGGATATGTGTAGAACGGAGGGCTATGGATCATGTGCAGGCCGATGAAATTAGTTTACATTGGCATCATGTTCGGCACAGACATTGTGGGTCGAAGGGCCTGTTCCTTTGCTGTACTTTGCTGTGTTCTATGTCCACCTCCTCCCAACTGTTTCCTATAATGAGCCTATTTTATTCCCCCAATTTCACCCTCTCCATTGATGGTGAAACTTTTCTCGTGGAGAGGAAGAAAGTTGCCATGCGTTGGAACAAGATGAAGGGTGCAGAGAAGATTTACAAGGCTGCTGCCAGGACTCGAGGACCTGAGCTATAGGGAGAGGTTGAGCAGGCTAGGTCTCTCTTCCTTGGAGCGCAGGAGGATGAGGGGTAATCCTTTCAAAGAGCACAAAATCAAGAGAGGAATAGATTGGGTAGATGCACAGTCTCTTCCCCAGACTAGGGGAATCGAGAACCAGAGGATATAGGTTTAAGGTGAGGGGGGGGGGGGAGATTAAATGGGAACCAGAGGGGTAACATTTTCATACAACGGGTGGTGGGTGTGTGGAACAAGCTGCCAGAGGAGGTAGTTGAGGCCCGCATTATCACAATGTTTAAAAAACATTGAATGTCTGCAATGAAGCAGAGGAGAATCAGACTGTACCCTTGTTTATTGAAAGACCGTTCTGAACCCTGATAATGGAGACATTCCACCCAGTTTCATCCTCCACGCACTCCTCCATACTGTTCCCGTCTGTCCACCCTACCTCCTTTATTTGGGGCTCTGTGACAACCATAAATGTTTGTTCTCTTACCTAATAGTGTATGTACGGGAAGGAATAAGGTCATATGGTCATCATTGATATGAGGAGAATTAGACCATTCAGCCCATCAGGTCTACTCCGCCGTTAAGCCTTGTTTGATGTATCTCTCCCTCCTAACCCATTTCTTGCCTTCTCCCCATAACCCCTGACATCCGTACTAATCAAGAATCTATCTATCTCCGCCTTAAAACATATTATTTTTCTTGGCCTCCACAGCATACTGTGGCAAAGAATTCCACAGATTCACCACACTCAAAATAAATAAATTCCTCCTAATTTCCTTCCTTAAGGGATGTTCTTTAATTCTGAGGCTATGACCTCTAGTTCACGACTCTCCCACTAGTGGGAACGGCCTCTCCAGAGCCACTCAATCCAAGCCTTTCACTATTTGGTAAGTTTCAATGAGGTCCCGCATTCTATACCCCAGTGCCATCAAACGCTCATCACATGTTATCCCATTCATTCCTGGGATCATTCTTGTAAATCTCCTCTGGACCCTCTCCAGAGCCAGCACATCCTTCCTTCCTCAGATATGGTGCCCAAAAATGCTCACAATATTCCAAATGCGGCTTGACCAGCACCGTATAGAGCCTCAACATTACATCCCTGTTTTGTATTCTAGCCATCTTTGAAATAAATGAAATGAATCTTTATAAGATTTTATGAATGGTGGGTTAGGTCAGTGAAGAGCGGTTGAGTAGACCACTACATTCTCTTCAATTAAAAAAAATAAGATGATCTCTTTGGAACTTTTTGAAGGTGCTCGTTTGGTTGTTTGTAGGGTATATGTTTCCTGTGGCAGAGTAGTCTAGACCCAGTCAGACAGAGTGTTAGAAAATTGGGCAGGGCATTTACGACTAAGATAAGAAAACAACCCTTTCTCCTTTTAAGATGCAACGGATAGAGAAATAAAGTCTTCAGAATTCTCTACCCAGGAGGTTCAGGTCTTGTTTATTCAAAAAAGAGATTTGAAGATTTATGTGCCCTAAGAAATTAAGACACATGGAGAGTAGGATAGAAAAATGGTGCAGAGGTGGAACAGTTATATTTTATCGATAGTGAGCAGTATTAGTAGTGGTTTACCATTATCTCATATCGAGATATTGTTTCGCAAATTGCCCATGCCATTCATTCTTTACATGAGTATAATCACACCATACATCCGTACAACGAGCAATGCAAAAAGAGAAAGCGATCTGAATTCAGAATATAATGTTACAGCCACAAATAAAGTGCAAATTGAAAATGAAAGCTTCAAGGGGCATAACAAGGAAGATTGGAAGATCCGAACTATATCCTGAGCTTATAGGAGAACCATTCAGTAATCTGATAACAGCCAGGATGAAGATGTTCTTGAATCAGATGGTATGTGGTTTCAAGCTATTGTATCGATGGGAGCCCGATGGGAGAGAGGAGAAGAGGCAATGACCAGGATGTGTGGGCCTTTACCGGAGCAGCGGGAAGTGTAGATGGAATTAATGGCGGGGCGGCTGGTCTGCGTGATGGACTGGGCTGTGTGATGGACTGGGCTGGTCTGTGTGATGGACTGGGCTGTGTGATGGACTGGGCTGTGTGATGGGCTGGGCTATGTGATGGGCTGGTCTGGTCTGTGTGATGGACTGGTCTGCGTGATGGACTGGGCTGTGTGATGGACTGGGCTGTGTGATGGGCTGGGCTGGTCTGTGTGATGGACTGGGCTGTGAGATGGACTGGGTTGTGTGATGGACTGGGTTGTGTGATGGGCTGGGCTGTGTGGTGGGCTGGGCTGTGTGATGGACTGGGCTGGTCTGTGTGATGGACTGGGCTGTGTGATGGACTGGGCTGTGTGATGGACTGGACTGGGTTGTGTGATGGGCTGGGCTGTGTGATGGACTGGTCTGTGTGATGGACTGGGCTGTGTGATAGACTGGGTTGTGTGATGGACTGGGCTATGTGATGGACTGGGCTGTGTGATGGACTGGACTGTGTGATAGACTGGGTTGTGTGATGGACTGGGCTATGTGATGGACTGGGCTGTGTGATGGACTGGACTGTGTGATAGACTGGGTTGTGTGATGGACTGGGCTATGTGATGGACTGGGCTGTGTGATGGACTGGACTGTGTGATGGACTGGACTGGGCTGTGTGATGGACTGGGCTGTGTGATGGAATGGGCTGAATCCTCAACTCTCTACAATGTCTTCTGGCCTTGGGCAGCACAGTTGCCAAACCCAACTCTGAATCACACCAAGAGGATGCTTTTCATGGTGAATCTTGAGAATATCATTTGATTCCTATTCTTATTTTTCCCCCATTCTAACCATTCACACATATTTCATTTACCCTGCCGCACCATTTAGTTCTCTGTCTAGGATAGATCCTTTAATCACAATATTACTGCCTTCCTCTGTTGGCTTCTGAACAACTGAATTGCAGCTTTGTCGGCTGTTATTTTACTGGTAGAGGGATCACTTTGGTTCCACTGTGACGCCGGCATAAATTTATGTTCTCTCGCTGCCTTTGAAAGTCAACAAGAAGTCAAATCTTATTTCAAGAGGGCGAGGAGACAAAAAACAGGAATGTAATGCTGAGGCTTTATAAAGCACTGGTCAGGGCGCTTTTGGAGAATTGTGAGCCATGTTGGGCACCATATATGATGTGCTGGCTCTGGACAGGATCCAGAGGAGGGTTACAAGAATGATCCCAGGAATGAGTGGGTTAACGTATGATGAGCGTTTGCCGGCACTGGGCCTGTATTCGCTGGAGTTTGGAAGAATAGGGGGGGGGGGGGTGGGGGGTGACCACATTGGAATGAACCGAACGGTGAAAGGCTTGGATAGAATGGATGAGGTGGGGATGTTTCCACCAGTGGGAGAGTCTAGGACTGGAGGTCATCGCCACAGAATTAAAGGATGTTCCTGTGGAAAGGAGATGAGACGAATTAATTAGTCAGAGGCTGGTGAATCTGTGGAATTCACTGCCACAGAAGGTTGTGGAGGCCAAGTCAATGGATATTGTTGAAGCAGAGATAGATAGATTCTTCATTAGTGCGGGTGTCAAGGGTTATGGGGAAAAGGCAGGAGAATGTGGTTGAGGGGGAGAGATAGCTAACCCATGATTGAATGGCGGAGTAGTCTTGATGGGCTGAATAGCCTTATTTTGCTCCTATCACTGATGACATGACCTTATGAAGTCGTCGCTTGACCCTGAATCAAACATCCCTTGAATGTTGAGCCAGAGGATCGGAAGAACAGGTCTGTTTACTAAAATAATACAAATGAGAGTGATGAAGAGAGGCAGGCACAGTGGAACAGAGTTAGTGTTTATGCAGGTAAAGTAAGAAAAGGGGGATAGATAAACCCGGGACTCCGGTTCACGGCTCGGGGTCGTGCGCAGCGCAGTAGTGAGCCCGGACCTGCCCAGAGTAATCCTGTTTATTGCAGTCTCTCGGATCAATGACCGTGCGCGAACCTGACTGTTCATTCAAATGGAAAGAACTGGAGATGTTTGTGAGTTGGAGTGTGCGGAACTGTGATGTAATTTGTGGTCCCAGTGGAGAAGGATGACTATAAATCAGGCTGCACGGTGAATCGCTTCAGTGCGGCATCTGTACCTTTGCCATAACCAGATCTTGCTCCTGTCCATCATAAAATGCAGGGAACAGAGGCGGCTGATGCGACCATCATTTGCTACCCGATTCTTGCAATTATCGGTATCCCAGGTGAGTTATTTTGTTGCCACCTCCGTCGCTTTACTTCTGATTATCTGTATTCAGGAGTATCTCCTCTTTTGAGTTTCAGTCTAGTTTCTTGTCACGTGTAGCGAGGTACAGTGAAAAGCCTTTCTTGCGTGTTAACCAGTCAGCGGAATGACAATGCATGATTACAGCCGAGCCATCCACAGTGTACAAATACATGATAGATAATAACGTGAATAACGTACAGTGCAAGATAAAGTCCAGTAAAGTCCGATTAAAGCTATGTGTAGGGAGGAACTACAGATGTTGGTTTAAACCGGTCAGACTAGAAAAGCTGAAGTAAATCGGCGGGTCAGGCAGCATCTGTGGAGAAAAGGAATAACTGACGTATTCGGGTCTGACCTTTCTTCAGACTGAGAGTCAGGGGGAAATTGAACGAGAGATATAGACGGTATTTGGGACACATGAATGGAAGGAATGCCTATTGGTTTTCTCCAGAGATGCTGTCTGTCTGATCAAAGATAGTCCGAGGGCCTCCAATGATGTAGAAAGTAGCTATGAAGCTGCAACCTGACTTAGACCCAATGCCCGATCGATGAAGGCAATTGGTCTGTTGTTGAATATCCAACATCGTTCCCCTTCACACAGCCAATGATGTCGGCCCTGCAATATTGACTGCACCAGTTACAATGTTCCCGGTTAGGTTATTCCCAGCGTTCCCGTGACCAAAGACACGTTATCGATGCTGGGGGGTTCTCTCTGGTAATGACCTGCCTTGTCATCTTGTTACAGCAAACGTTCTCTCTCTCGTGGTCCTGTCCCGGAGAATGTGCGGCCTCTCCAAAGTGGTCATCCGTTACATGCTAACTATGGCAGTCGCAGACACAATGGTCTGTATATTTAATGTCATCGTCGGAAACGTCCTCAGCTATCATTTTCCGGATTCATTCCTCGCATACACCTGTACGTGTCGTCTTACATCCTTTATACAAATATCCTGCGTGCAATTCTCCGTCTGGTCCACAGTGTCATTCACAGTCGACCGCTTCTTCGCCATTTGTTGCCAGAAATTAAAATCAAAATACTGCACCGAGAGAACCGCCGCAGTGATTCTAACGACAGTGTGTTTGTGCAGCTTTTTGATCCATATTCCAGTTTATTTTCGGTATGAGCCCAGCTATATTGCCGGTGATATACGATGGGGCTGCCGTATCGTTACGGAATATGCTTCTTCGCCCGCATGGAAGACGTACAAATGGGTCTCCAAAATGTTGGTACCACTGCTGCCACTGCCGCTGGTACTGCTGTTAAATTCACTGACCGTCGGGCACATTGTACAGGCCAGTCGAATTCGCAGCGCCCTGAAGCGCCGCGTGGACGGTAATATCAGTGATCCTGAGATCAGAAACCGAAGAACTTCAATCATTCTGTTATTTGCCATCTCGGGGAGCTTCACTGCGCTGTGGACTCCGGTTATGATACTCGACTTGTGTTTTGAAGTCACGCATAGTTTTGCGGTCAACGCCCCGAGGTCCCTTTATCTTGCGATTAGAATAGCGCTTCTGCTCATGTATTTGAGTTCCTGTACAAACACTTGTATTTATGCACTTGTCCAGAGGAGGTTCCGGGAGGAAGCGAAGAAAGTGATAACATATCCATTTATTATTATTGTCCGGTTTTTGAAAATAAATTAGATCGTTGAATCGAGGCTCGTTGCCTGGTTTCTTGCTTTACCAGCCGTGTAACTGCCCTTCCCCTTCCCGTACCGACTTATCTGTCCTTGGCCTCCTTCGTTGCCAGAGAGAGGCCACACGCAAACTGGAGGAACAGCACCTCATATTCTGCTGGGTTAGCCTAGCACCCAACGGTATGAAGATTGGTGTGTAGCAAGGAACCGCAAATGCGCGTTCAAACCGAAGATAGACTCAAAATGCTGGAGTAACTCAGCGGGACAGGCAGCATCTCTGCAGAGAAGGAATGAGAAACGTCACCCTTTCCTTTTCTCCAGAGATGCTGCCTGTCCCGCTGAGTTCCTCCCGCACTTTGTGTCTTTCGGTATGAAGATTGATTTCTCCACTTTTAACTAGTATCCCCCTCTCTTTCATGTGCCCCCTGACCCGATACGACACCCGTTCGTCCCACTACCCCCCCCCCCACCCCATGGCCCCTTCCATCAACATCCCTCCCTCTGGCTTTACATTTCACTCCTTTTCTTTCCAGACCTAACAGAATTTTGTCTCCTTTTCATCTTTAGCCGTTGTCATTATTGCCAACCATTGGCCAATCACCCTTCCTCTCACCCGAATCCACGTAATACTGGTGTTGGGAGGAACTGCAGAAGCTAGTTTCTCGGAAGAAAAAAATATGTGACGTTTCGGCTCGGAACTTTTCTTCAGACTGAAAGAAACGTCACCTGTTAATTTTGTTCAGAGATGCTGCTTGACCCGCTGAGTTACTCCAGCACTTTATGTCTATCCACCTATTACTTGCCAGGATTTATTCCGGCCCCACGTCTCTTTTACAGATTTATGCCTTTACTACAATCAGAATGAAGAGGGGCTGGACCGAAATTGTAATCTGTCAATTCCCTCCACAGATGCTGCCTGACCCACTGAGTTCCTTCAGCACGTTGTATTCCGATCCTAAAACATCGTGCTATTAGTTTAAAGCCGAAGATTTGGATGACCGGACAGTGTAAGGTTCCAAACAATGGAGCGTAATGTTCATTATAGTTTCATCCATTTTGCCCTGTTAATCAAACGGGTTAAACTTAAACAGAAAAACCTGGAAATACTCAGCAGGTCGGGCGGGCCTTTGAGAAACAGAGTCAATATTCCACGTTGAAAGGCTACTCCAGATCTTACCAGTAAGAGAGATAGAGGAAAAATCCAAAACATGGCATGGTAGACTCTGAATATCTAAAACTAGAACAATTTTGATTGAATATTTTCCTAAAAGATTGACTCGGTTTCTATTCTCACAGCTGCTGCCTGACCCATCGAATATTTCCTGCATTTTGGGTTTACATTTTCAAGTTTCAGCATTTGCAGATTTGTGTTTAGATTATCACTTTTCAAACGGCAATATTCCAATCTCAGTCCCCAGCGTTAAATATATGTTACAATCAGATGACAATTTAGCGGACGTTCTGTACGAATAGCAGAATCATTGAAATGTACAAAGAAAAAGCATAAAATGGAGATACACGGAACTACAGGTGCCAAAATGTTGAACAAAACATAAAGTGCTAGAGGAACTCACTGGGTCAGGCCACACCCGTGGAGGGAATGGATAGACAAGGTTTCGGGTCGGGATAATTGTTCGGAATGGAGAGCAATCAGCCCATCGCATCTATACTGGCCCAAAAGACTGTGCTAATCCCAATTAGCTGTTGATGGTCCCGGCCAGACCGGTAAGGGCTCTTCAACAGTTGAAATCTGAAGGGCACAAGATTGTTTCTGAAACGTGGTGACACTTTGTGTTCTACATCAGAAGTGTACTATTATTAGGATAAATGGTTGAACATATTTATGTGTGACTGTGGTTATGTATAACATGATTTTACTGAAATGATAGCAAAACAAATAATGTCACTGTATCTGCCTACTTGTGACAATAAAGTGCCATGGAACCACTGAGTTTCGGATCACCATCATTTATTGAGTGAATACAAGTATTTTTAATTATCTATCTACCAACGTCCACTCGTTACAGGGGCACGGCTACATTTTCACCTCTTTGTTTTCCCAAGAGATAACGGGTGATGTTTAATAACGTTCTTATAACACAGTCAACTTAAAATGGAATTACGAAAAGAACAATAAATGGTGGCAACACTCGGCAGGTCAGGCAGCATCTATGAAACCAGAAATATAAATTATGTTACGGGACGAAATTCCTTGGTCAGAACTGATAGGAGATGGGAATCTCGCCAGAGAGAGGTGCAGAACTTTAAGACATTGGTATTCCTGGAAAGAGCACTGACAATGAATTAAACATTGAAGGAAAGACGTGAAGCAGTGCAGAATCTGACGATGCCGCTACGAGATTCGAAACCATGCTGGGTATATGTTGAAATGTACTAATAAGAATAGTACAGGTGAATAATTTACACCTAACCGAGATGCAGAGAGCCTGAAACGGTAGCATCGGGTTATTATCTACCCATTACATTAAGTACTGGAGATGTGGTCAGAACAGTAGAAGCCATGACGAGGGGAATGGATAGGGTGAATGCACAATGTATTTTACCCAGATTAGGGGAATCAAGAACCAGAGGACATAGGTTTACGGTTAGAGAGGAAATATTTAATAGGAACCTGAGGGGGCAACATTTACACTGAGACGCTGACATATATGGAACGATCTGCCAAAGGAGGTCGCAGAAGCAGGTACGAAACTGTAACAACATTTTAAAGAGCGTAAGAAGTTCAAGTTCAAGGTCAAGTTCAAGTGAGTTTATTGTCATGTGTGCCTGATAGGACAATGAAAGTCTTGCTTTGCTTCAGCAGAACAGAACATAGTAGGCATTGACTACAAAACAGATCAGTGTGTCCATATATCATTATATAAATGTATACACACATGAATAAATAAACTGATAAAGTGCAAATAACAGATAATGGGCTATTAATGCTCATAGTTTTGTCCGAGCCAAGTTTAATAGCCTGATGGCTGAGGGGAAGTAGCTATTCCTGAACCTGGTCGTTGCAGTCTTCAGGCTCCCGTACCTTCTATCTGAAGGTAGCGGGGAGATGAGTGTGTGGCCAGGATGGTGTGGGTCCTTAATGATACTGCCAGCCTTTTTGAGGCAGCGACTGCGATAGACCCCCTCGATGGAAGGGAGGTCAGAGCCGATGATGGACTGGGCAGTGTTTACTACTCTTTGTAGTCTTTTCCTCTCCAGGGCGCTCAAGTTGCCGAATCAAGTTGCAACCGGTCAGCATGCTCTCTACTGTGCACCTGTAGAAGTTAGAGAGCGTCCTCCTTGACAAACCGACTCTCCGTAATCTTCTCAGGAAGTAGAGGCGCTGATGTGCTTTCTTAATAGTACCATCAGTGTCTCGGAACAGGAAAGATATTCAGAGATGTGCACGCCCAGGAATTTAAAGCTCTTGACCCTTTCAACCATCGACCCATTGAAATAAACGGGACTGTGGGTCCCCATCCTACTCCTTCTAAAGTCCACAATCAGTTCCTTGGTTTTGCTGGTGTTGAGGGCCAGGTTATTGTGCTGGCACCATATGGTCAGTTGCTCGATCTCTCTTCTGTACTCTTGACTCATCCCCATCAGTGATACGTCCCACAACAGTGGTGTCCTCAGCGAACTTGATAATCGAGTTCGCACTATGACCAGCTACGCAGTCATGAGTATAGAATGAGTACAGCAGGGGACTGAGCACGCAGCCTTGAGGTGCTCTTGTGCTGATTGTTATCGAGTCTGATACATTCCCACCAATACGAACAGACTGTGGTCTGAGAATGAGGATCCAATTGCAGAGGAATGCGCAGATACCCAGTTCTGCGAGTTTGGTAACCAGCTTGGAGGGGATGATTGCATTAAATGCCGAGCTGTAATCGATGAATAACAGACTGACATATGAGTTTTTGTTGTCCAAGTGGTCCAGAGCGGAGTGGAGGGCCAGCGAGATCGCATCCACCGTTGACCTGTTGTGGCGGTAAGCGAACTGCAGTGGGTCCAGGTTTTTGTCGAGGTAGGAGTTGATTTGCGCCATGATCAACCTCTCAAAGCACTTCATCACCACAGGCGTTAGTGCCACAGGTCGATAGTCATTGAGGCACGTCACCTTGCACTTCTTGGGCACTGGTATAATTGATGCCCTTTTGAAGCAGGTGGGAACCTCAGACCTCAGAATTGAGAGGTTGAGAATGTCCGTAAAAATCCAGCCAGTTGGTCCGCTCAGGTTTTTAGAACACGACCAGGTATACCATCAGGTCCAGGCGCTTTTCGAGAGTTCACCCCTCTGAAGGATCATCTGACGTCGGCCTCTGTGACTGAGACTGAAATACCATCACAGCGAATGGGGGCTCGGGAAGGCACATCGGTGTTCTCCCTATCAAAACGTGCGTAAAACGCATTGAGCTCATCAGGGAGTGATGTTTCGCCGACATTCGAGCTGCCTCCTGATTTCGCCTTGTAGGAGATGTTGCATTCAGGCCCCGCCACAGCTGCCGAACATCTGTCTCAACCTGCAGTTTGGAGCAGAAGTCCCTTTTGGCCTTTTTGGTGGCCTTACCAAGGTCGTATCTGGACTTCTTGTAGACCACTGTATCATCAGACATGAATGCCCGGTGTCTGAACTTTAGAAGAGTGCGGATCTCATAGTCCATCCAAGGTTTCTGATTGAAGGAACTGCAGATGCTGATTTACAGCATTTCTGGAGAAAAATAATTAGTGAGGTTTCGGGTCGAGAACCTTTCTTTGACTGGGAGACAGGGGAAAGGGAAAGGAAAGATATAGAAAGTAAATATAACGGATGAATGAAGGATATATAAAAAGCAACGATGCTCATGGAAATGTGGAACCCACCATGGTCCACTGTTGGTTGTGGGTAGGTGATAACAAGTTATACAGACTGTGAAACTCAACAGGACGGCAGTGAAACTAGTACGACGACTAGGGTGGGGGAGCAACGGAGAGAGAAGGCATGCACGGGGTTACTTGAAGTTACATACATGTATATTCATGCCGCTGGGTGGTAAGCTGCCGAAGCGAAATATGAGGTGCTATTTCTCTAATTTGTATTTGGCCTCACTCTGATAATGGAGGCCTGGAATAGAAAGGTCAATATGGGAAGGGGCGTAAACGTGTTTGGCAACTGGGAGGTCACGTATGTCGAGGCGGTCTGAGCGAAGGTGCTCAGCAAAACGATCGCCGAGGCTGTGCTTGGTCTCGCCGATATATAGGAATCCACACCTGAAACAACCGATACTGTAGATGATGCAAGTGAAACCCCAACTGAGATGCAAGTCTCAAGGGAAAGGTTTGTCGGAGTCCCTGGACAGAGTCGAGGGAGGAGAGATTGGGACAGGTGTTGTATCCCCTGCGGTTGCGGGGGAAGGTGCCTGGGGTGGGGTTGGTTTGGTTTGGAAGGGATGAGTTAACCAGAGAGTTGCGGAGTGAATATAGAAACATATAAGCAGGTTCAGAAATATGCCATTCGGCCCTTCGAGCCATCACAGCCAGTCAATATGATCATAGCTGATCATCCAAAATCAGTACCCCGTTCCTGCTTTCTCCCCATTTCCCTTCATTACGTTAGCCCTAAGAGCTATATTTACCTCTCTCTTGAAAACATCCAGTGAATTTGCCCCCACTGCCATCTGTGGCACAGAATTCAACGGATTCACAACTCTCTGGGTGAAAACGTTTTTCTACATCTCAGTCCTAAATGGCCTACCCCTTATTCTTAAACTGTGACCCCTGGTTCTGCACTCACCCAACATCGGGAACATTTTTCCTGCATCTACCCTCTCCAATCCCTTAATAATGTAGTATGTTTCTATAAGACACCCTCTCATCCTTCTAAATTCCAGTGAATATAAGCCCGATAGACCCATTCTTTCATCATATGTCAGTTCCGCCATCCTGGGAATTAACCTCGTGAACCTACGTTGCACCCTCTCAATAGTCCTTCCTCAAATAAAGAGACCAAAACTGCACACAATACTCCAGTCGTGGTCTCACAATGGCCCTGTACAACTGCAGTAGGACCTCCTTGCTCCTATACTCAAACCTTCTAGCTGTGAAGGCCAACATACCATCTGCTTTCTTCACTGCCTGCTGTACCTGCATGCTTACTTTCAGTGACTGATGTACAAGGACACCCAGGTCTCGTTGCACCTCCCCTTTTCCTAATCTGACACAATTCAGATAATAATCTGCCTTCTTGTTCTTGCCACCAAAGTGCACAGCTTCACATTTATCCACATTATACTGCATCTGCGCACCAACCCACCTATCGAAGTCACCCTGCAGCCTCATAGCATTCTCCTCACAATCACACTGCCACCCAGTGTTTTTGTCATCCACAAACTTGGAGACGTTACATTTAACTTTTTCACCCAGAGAGTTGTAAATCTGTGGAATTCTCTGCCACGGGAGGCAGCGGAGGCCAATTCACTGGATATTTGCAATAGAGATTTAGCTCTTCAGGTTAAAGGAATCAAGAGATATGGGGAAAACAAGCAGGGACGCGGTAATGATTTTGGATGATCAGCCATAATCATATTGAAAGGCAGTACCGGCTCGAAGGGTTGAATAGCCTACTCCTGCACATATTTTCTATGTTTCTATGTAATTCCTTCATCTAAATCGTTAATGGTAGATAATAAATCATATGAATGGATAGAAACGCTTAGAATGATTTGGGCCAAACACGACCAAATGGAACCTGCTGAGATGGGGTATCTTGGTCGGCATGGACGAATTGGCTGAAAGGACTGTTTCCATGCTGTATGTCTCTATGAGTCTTGTTTCATGGTATTTAAATAGTCATACAGGCAGGACATTTGCTATTTTTTATGCATTATTAAGGAATTAAAGTAACTATATGTACAGAAAAATCGTATGGTTTGGAAACAGAGCACCCAAATAGAACAATGCCGCCAAGTAAGAATTGATTAATGAAAATCAATCCATCTGTATTAATTAGAAAAAACCCATCGTGTTGATATCAAACAAATTTAAATTCCAACGAAACATTGAATGGGCCGATATATGAACTATGAAGATACATGAAGATAAAGAATGTGGAATTATTCAATCAAATATAATATTGCAATTTTTGCTCAGTATCATAGCAAGTAGTAATAAAGACCTAGAAGACATTGTTTTAAATGGGGAGAGAATTCAGAAATCGGAAATGCAAAGGGGTTTGGAAGTGCCAGTGCAGGATTCCAAAAATGTTAACATCAGTAAAACCAATGAACTGATTGTAGACTTTGGAAGAGGAAGGACGAGGACCCACAATCCTGTTTATATCAACGGGACGATGGTGGAGAGAGTCAAAAATTTCAAATTCCTGGGCGTGCATATTTCCGAAGATCTTTCCTGGACCCAGCACACTAAATAAAGCACATCAACGCCTCTACCTCCCTAGAAGATTAAGGGACTTCGGTATGTCAAAGCGGATTCTCTTGAACTTCGACAGCTCTACAGCAGAGAGCATATTGACTGGTCGCATAATGGCCTGGTTCGCCAACTTGAACGTCCAGGAGCTGAAAAGACTGCACAAAGTTGTGAACACTGCCCAGTCCATCACCGGCTCTGACATACCCACCATCGAAGAGATTTATTGGAGTCGCTGCCTCAAAAAAGGCAGCCAATATCATCAGAGACCCACACCATCCTGGCCACACATTCATTTCACCCCTGCCATCAGTAAGAAGGTACAGGGGCCTGAAAACTGTAACGTTCAAGTTCAGGACCAGCTTCTTCCCTGCAGCCATCAGGCTATTAAACACCACAACCTCAAATAAGCTCTAAACTACAATAGACTATTATTATTATTATTATTATTATTATTATTATTATTATTATTATTATTATTATTATTATTATTATTATTATTATTATTCGACTATTGTTTGTTTTTTGAGTATGTGTATATATATATATATAAATAGGACTGGCCCACTGTGTCATCCCAGTGCCGTCAAACCCTGATTATAGACTCAAGAGTCGTCAAGAGTCAAGAGTGTTTCATTGTCATGTGTCCCAGATAGATCATTGAAATTGTTACTTGCTGCAGCTCAACAGGATATGTAAACATAGTGCACTGTAAACAATATGAGAAACGAGAGAGGAAAATAATATACACTTACTCACAAGTACACACACACACACACACATATATATATATGTGTGTGTGTGTGTGTGTACTTGTGAGTAAGTGTATATCATCCCGGCGAGAGGGCCTGAACATCGCGCCGCCCGTAGCGGCGACTGCGGATGGCTCAAAGGCCCCGACCACGGGTGAACAACAAAGAGCATCAAAGAGGAGGACGGTAGAACGTTTCGCCTTCCCTCACAGTGGGAAACTTTGATTCCGCTGTGTGGGGGATGCTTATGTTAAAGACTATCGTGTTCTGTTCTTTTCTTTACTCGTATGGCTGTATGGTGACAGCATTTCGTTGTCTCTGTACTTCTACTCTGCACAATGACAGGAAAGTTGAATCTAATCTAAATCTTAAAAAATTACATCGAGTTTTTAACCCCATCCAAGGGCGGTTAATAATCTCACTTTATCTGCTGTCCGTTTTCTCCGTGTGTCAAAATGTGTTTATATCCCACGGGTAGAATTAAATCAGCTTAATAAAAGAATGCGGTAGAATGAATACAGGGACAAATATTAAATATTTTAAATATAATTTGGTCAGATATGAGCAAACCAGTAGAATTCGTGTTTTTTCTTCACTGTTTCTTCACGACCAATCTGTCGTCGTTGTATTTATTAAAGTGTTATTATTACTGCATGTTTACACGGTGAGCTTCATTTGAATGAGGAACGTTATCGCATCCAGTAATATAGACAGTCAAATAATTTGACCCTAATTCAGAAACAAATATCGTCACCTTTAACACGGTGACCCATCACCGTAATTTGATGCTTTGGAAATATTTAGTTCAGAAAAAACAAGGTCTCCGATCAGCAGCAATAAACATGCCACAATGTAGCTTGTTTGTTCAAATGTCTGTAATAATACGTGTCTTGAGATTCAGTTTAGGAATAAATAAAGAACAATTTTGAAGGAAAAATATTTCTTAGTCCGTGAAGCTTTCGAACCAGACTGCATCCAGTTAATATGGAACAACCGATAATAATACGGATAGAAAAAATCTACTATCCTATACTTGGAACAATTGGTGTACCCGGTAAGATATTTTATTTTAGTTAAGCTCGTTAATGCTTAAAAATTTAAATTTACCTGTCGTTGGTATAATTATCTATACGTCGATGTGTTTATTTTGTGCACGTAAAATTATGTCTTATTTGCTGATAATTCTGGTCGATTGCTAACGTGACCACCTGAGATAAAGTATAAAGGATGTTTAATGTAAATTTTGTTTACGTATTTTTTATTCTTGAATGACAATATTATAATTTTGTGTCTGAACGAAATACGTTGTTATTATATGATTGTACAACCAAATCAACCATTATTAGAAGAAGAAGAATGGTTAATATTAACCGTTCTGAATAACCATGACGCTGCTTTCATATGAAGAAAGACTGGATAGACTCGGCTTGTACTCGCTAGAATTTAGAAGATTGAGGGGGGATCTTATAGAAACTTACAAAATTCTTAAGGGTTTGGACAGGCTAGATGCAGGAAGATTGTTCCCGATGTTGGGGAAGTCCAGAACAAGGGGTCACAGTTTAAGGATAAGGGGGAAAATCTTTTAGGACTGAGATGAGAAAAACATTTTTCACACAGAGAGTGGTGAATCTGTGGAATTCTCTGCCACATAATGTAGTTGAGGCCAGTTCATTGGCTATATTTAAGAGGGAGTTAGATGTGGCCCTTGTGGCTAAAGGGATCAGGGGGTATGGAGAGAAAGCAGGTACAGGATACTGAGTTGGATGATCAACCATGATCATATTGAATGGCGGTGCAGGCTCGAAGGGCCGAATGGCCTTATCCTGCACCTATTTTCTATGTTTCTATGTTTCTAAATGGGACCCCCACCGCCCACAATAAATGCCCAGACCCAGGTATTGCCTCTTCTGTCACCCTAAGATCATATCGGACTTACAGATTTGTCAGGGCAATGACAGACCTGACTTGTCGCCAACCAAACCAAGCAGCAGCCAGGCTGAACACCCTTCTCGTCCACCCAATAATATGTAGCGCTAAACGCGATTGGACCTAACCTGCATCACTTTCCGCTGTTCACTGATGTCAACTGAGAAGAAACTCGGGCAGATATAAAACTAAATAAAAAATTGCTGTGTTTGCTTTTGCGTTCGCGCGAACAACATTTAGCTGGGACATCTGGGAGTCGTGCGAAAATACTTCATTCTTGGGGTGCGTTACCGAGTGCTTGTTCTGAGCGTCACAACAGTAGATTACGGAGAAAAGGCTGATCTATACCACGTGATCACGAGACGTCCTCATCTTTATGGCGCTGTGGAAGTGAACGAAGGAGAGGGAATTAACTATAAGGAAAGGTTAGACAATCTTGGGTTATTTTCCCTCGAGTTGGTGGGGAGGGGGTGAGGAAAGACCTGATATAAATGTGCAAAAATGATGCGACGCATATATAGGCTAGACAGTAACTCTTTGTTCCCAAGAAAAAGTATTAAAGACTAGAGGGCAAGGTTTTACGGTGACACTGTCAAGGTTTGAATGAGATGTGCGGGGTTGTATTTTTAACATAACGATGAGTACCTGCAACGCGCTGCCAGGGATGGTGGAAGAGACCGACATCCAAGTGGAGCTTAAGTGGCTTGTAGACACATGGACATGCAGTGAATAGAGGAAATTGGATCATATGTGAGCAGAGGAGATTAGTTTAACTTGACATTATAGTCGTCACTGAGGAGCGAATGGTCTATTCCTGTCAAGTACAGCTCCTGCCAGCAAGTGTATGAACAGGAGGGGGAGGGTGAAATATTGCAATTGGAAGTGTTCACATCAATCTCCAATGTTAGCTAACTATCTTAAACACACCATTCCCCTCCACTCCTTCCGCCCCTCTCTTCCCTGTGGTCACGTGGACTCGGACACTTTATTCCAACATGACTCCCATAGTTCACGTGCATCCGTCCCACTTACACGGGTAAACTCCACACCTGAACAACTCATCAGCCACGCATTCATATGTCCTTTCCTCCGATGCCTATCCTTGCTAGCCTGTGACACCAGGAGTAATCCGGAGATTACGTTTTACCGAACTCTCAATGTGTACTCTAGAGGACCTCATCCCTTTCCCTCCCTCTGCCATTTATGCCAATGTGCGAAAAGACTTCCTGCTGCAACCGCGACCCCTGGCACCAGGGAGCCAACACACCTCTTCTGTTTAGTTTCTTGTCACGTTTACCCAGGTACAGTGGATTTTTCTGTTGCATGCTAACCAGTCAGCAGGAGAACAATAAACGATTACAATCGATTCATTTACAGTGTACATAATAAGGGAACAACGTTTAGGGCAAGGTAAAGCCAGCAACGTCAAATCAAGGATAACCCGAGAGTCATCAAAGAGGTAAATAGTAGTTCAGCACGGCCCCCTGTTTGTGGTAGGATGATTTAGTTGCCTGTTAACATCTGGGAAGAAACTGTCCCGTAATCTGGTGGTGTGTGTTTTCACACTTCTATACATTTTGCCTGATGGGAAAGGGAAGCAGAGGAAGTGGCCAGGGTGCGACTCGCCTTTGATTATGCAGCAGATCTTGCCGATGTGGCGTGAGGTATAAAGTGAATCAACAGAAGGGAGGTTGGTTTGTGTGGTGGCCTCGGCTGTATCTACAATTCGCTGCAATTTCTTGCGGTCCAGGATGGAGCTTTTCCCAAACCAAGCTGTGATGCATCCTGGGTAGACAAAGTGCTGGAGAACCTCAGCGGGTGTGGGTGAGGCAGCATCTATGGAGCGAAGGAAATAGGCAACGTCCGGGTGGAAAGCCTTCTTCAGATGTATCCTGATCTCGTTTGCTGCCACAGAATCTCCTATCACTTACGATCACCTTCACCCTGGTGCTTTATTCTTCCCCGCTGTGACTCAGAGCCCGCGGCCACAAAGCTGACTGCACCTGGTGCTCTCCCCTGACCGGACATTTCCTCCCAACAGTATCTAGGGGATATTTTCGGGGGAAATGCCCACAGGGGATTCCTGTACGTTCTGTCTACCTCATGTCATGGTACTCAAAGGACTCTCTGTATATCAATGCTCCTATGGGGTCTTCAATGTACTCTATATTATGCTCTAGCATTTGACATTCCCAAATGCAACACGTCACACTTGTCTGGGCTGATCATCATCTTCCATTTCTCCGTTCATTTTCCCAACTGATCTATATCCCGCCGTGATGAACAGACGCCGTAAAAGGAACACGCAGGCATTTTCATTTAACGCACGTAATTACAATGTACTGCAGAAACCAAATGTTGAACGATACGTTATCTATCCGGCCGGTGGATGTTATGTTTATATTGTTTTGTCTTTTGCAGCTAATTTGGTTGCAATCGTCATTCTGTTCCGTGGACATTGTGGTCTCTCCAAATGCATCATCGTTATCTGCTGGGGATGGCAGTCACTGACTTAATGGCTCTTACATTTCAAGTCATCTTATACCAGATAATCAATGGTTATTTCCCGTATTCGTTCTTCAATCACACTTCGGTTTGTAAAGTTAATCTCACCTTACTGTTCGTTTCCCTTGACTGCTCCGTCTGGTTAACTGTGGCTTTCACTTTCGATCGATACGTTGCTATTTGCCACCAATCCTTAAGAGCAAGATGTTGCACTGAAAGGAATGCTACTGCAGTTATAGTGGTGGTGCTTTGCTCCAGTATTGTAGAACAACATCCCATACTATTTCATATATGAACCTCGGGAGGTAATTGATAACGTGTAGCGGGCGTGCTATGTAAAATCAAGCTTCAACACATTACACATTTGGACAGTTTTTCTGTGGGTGGAAACAATATTGGCCCCATTTGCACCCTGCGTGTTGATCTTGCTGCTAAATTCGGAGAGTCGGTTTGTCAAGGAGGACTCTCTCTAACTTCTACAGGTGCACAGTAGAGAGCATGCTGACCGGTTGCATCGTGGCTTGGTTCGGCAACTTGAGCGCCCCGGAGAGGAAAAGACTACAAAGAGTAGTAAACACTGCCCAGTCCATCATCGGCTCTGACCTCCCTTCCATCGAGGGGATCTATCGCAGTCGCTGCCTCAAAAAGGCTGGCAGCATCATCAAGGACCCACACCATCCTGGCCACACACTCATCTCCCTGCTACCTTCGTGTAGAAGGTACAGGAGCCTGAAGACTGCAACGTCCAGGTTCAGGAATAGCTACTTCCCCACAGCCATCAGGCTATTAAACTTGGCTCGGACAAAACTATGAACATTAATAGCCCATTATCTGATATTTGCACTTTATCAGTTTATTTATTCATGTGTGTATATATTTATATAATGATATATGGACACACTGATCTGTTTTGTAGTCAATGCCTTCTCTGTTCTGTTGTGCTGAAGCAAAGCAAGAATTTCATTGTCCTATAAGGGACACATGACAATAAACTCACTTGAACTTGAACTTGAACTTGAAATTCCCTGACCATCAGACACATTATACTGGCTAATCGAATGAGGAGCGTTCTACGAGGAAGCAGCAGTACTGCGAAAAACACAGACCCAGAGATGGAGAACCGTAGGAACTCCATAGTCTTGCTGCTCGCCATTTCCGGCAGTTTCATCCTCTTGTGGATGGTTAATTTGTTTCATATGCGTACAATTCACTGACACAATTTTTGGAAGCTAATTACAACGAGCCCTTCACCATTGCGGAGCTCTCGGGATATATGCTGAAGTTTTTGAGTTCTTGCACGAACACCTTTATTTATGTTGTGTCTCAGAGAAAATTCAGAGAAGAATTGAAAAATGTAACCAAATTACCTGTGGTTCTCGTTGCGGAAGTAGCCGACCATATTAAATGACTTCACAAACTGACAGCCCATTTAACTTCGATAATATTCCCGAAATGAACAGCAAGAATAGAAAAAGAATGCCCTAAGGAACATTAATGATCTAATGAGGCCGAATTGTGTTTGATCTTTGCACTTTAGTGTTACAAACTGTTGGAACATTGTGAGGAAATGTGAACACCTTGCAAATGTGATTCCACAAATTAAAGCGGATGGTGACCAAGGGGGCGGATGGTGGATCCATTCTGACGACCTTATGGGACTAGTGCTGCGAAAGGCCAATTCAACGTCCTTCTGATTGTTGAAAATATAAAAATAAAGTTTAAGTCATCATAAGACACGTCACTCACATAATTATGACAATGTCTTTGACTGTTCTATATCAGCTAACAAATAAATACCAAGAATTTTTTTTTTTAAAGCGCTGACCTCCTTAATCTAGAGCAACTACCGGGGTTATCTTAAACACGCCCTCCATCTGGTGCAACAACCAGTAGCAAGCTGCAAAATCTCACTTGTCCCCCAACTCAGGCAGGCGAAACCCCCCACTCCGTGCCCAGTGACGAAAACAACGGGTCAGGCAGCGTCTGTGAAGGGAATAGACAGCCGGCGTTTCGGGTCGGTTACCTTCTTCAAACTGATTGAAGAAAGCTGGAGAAAGTGGGGACGATATAGAGCCTGTTAATGACAAAGGCAAGAGGTGAAAAATGGACCAGGGTGGCAGATTAGGAGAGAGGAGCAGAGGCGGAATATAAAGCGGGAAAGGAGGGGGAGGGGGAATTTACCTCGGTGCTTTGCTCGCAAGGATAACAACACGATATACAGTAGACAATTAAAAATAAAACATTATAATTTAAACATGTGATGAATACAATAAAATACTAGAGCAAAAGGAGGCTACAGACTATTGGCTGTTGGGTAGAGCTACTGCTCGTGGAAATAAAGCTGTTTTATGTGGCGGCTTTGACAGTCCGGAGTCACCTTCCACAGGGAAGTGCCTCAAATAGTTTGTGGCCAAGGTGAGAGGGGTCAGAGTTGATCTTACCCGCTCGCTTCCTGCCCCTTGCAGTGTCCAGTTCGTTGATGGGAGGAAGGTTACAGCCAACAACCTTCTTACCTGATCCAACGATGCGCTGCAGCCTCCGCCTGTCATGCTTGGTGGTTGAGCCAAACCAGACCATGATGGAGAAGGTGAGGACAGACTCTCTGATGGCAGTATAAAACGGGACACGTCATCATTGCCTGTGGCCTCATTATTTCTGTTAGACTGTGGACACGTCAATTCGAACAAATAAAGCTCTGACGTGACTGGTAAACTTGACGCCACACATCGTCAGAGACCCGGGTTGGATTCTGATCTCGGGTGCTGTCTGTGTGGATTGTCCCTATGACCGCGTGGGTTTCCTCCGGGAGCTTTGGTACATCGCACTTCATAAAGACGTGCGGGTTTGTTGATTGATTGGGTTCTATAAGTTCCCCCTAGTGCGCATGGAGTGAACGCGAAAGTGCGATTACATGGAACTATTATGAATGAATGATCGATGGTCGCGGTGGACTCGGTGGGCCGAAGGGGTTGTTCAACCATGTGGTATCATTCAATTAATCAAAGCATTCAAGGCATTTCTGTTACTGCGGTTTTTAGTACGTAAGCTGATCTGATATGCACGGCTGTGTATATTGCTCTCTCATTGAAATCTTAATAAAGACTGATGGTTCACTCCAGACTTTGTAATGGATCTTCTACAAACATGGTGTCAGAATGTTTGAACCAATTCTGCAGCCTATTGGCCTGAGTTTATTTTTGTTTTGTTTTGTTTTGGTGCCAGGTATTCCGGTTCGTGCCATGATATGGGCCTGGTCACCTTCGGTAAAGCTGTGCACCAGCTGTCCACCATCCAGAGTCCTGTTCAACAACTACACTCACAGTACATGGATCTTTTTGACAATAAACTGGGCAAGCTCCCTACCAAGTACACTATTATAGCCGACCCGGATATCGCACCACTCGTTCGATCCCCCCACCGAATCCCCCACGCAATGAGGGACCGCGTCAAAAACGAACTGGACAGAATGGAAGCATTGGGCGTGGTTGCCCCTGTCAATGACCCACCTGTCTGGGTTTCCACCATGGTCACAGGCACCAAGAAGAATAAAGACGAAATAAGGATTTGTATAAACCCCAGGGACTTAAACACTGCCATCAAACGTCCACACCACCCAATGCGGACAGTGGAAGAATACGTGACACACCTGGGAAAAAGCAACGGTATTCTCAGTCCTAGATGCAAAGAACTCATTCTGGCAGATTCCGCTAGACCACGCATCCTCCATGCTAACCATATTTGGAACACCTTTCACAAGCTATCGTGTTTTACGCATGCCGTTTGGTATCGATTCAGCTAGTGAGGTCTTCCAGCGCAGCATGGAACAGCTCCTTGCCGGGTACAATAGACAATAGACTATAGGTGCAGGAGTGGCCATTCGGCCCTTTGTGCCAGCATCGCCATTCAATGTGATCAAGGCTGATCATCCCCAATCAGTACCCCGTTCCTGGCTTCTCCCCATATCCCCATGACTCCGCTAACTTTATGAGCCCTATCGAGCTCTCCCTTGAAAGTATCCATGTGCTGTAATTGTGGACGACATCCTGGTCGCCGGGCGCGATGTCCATGAACACGGCTCTAACCTCAAATTAGTGCTAGATCGTGCCAGTGAGGTAGACCTCAAGCTCAACCCGCGCAAGTGCAGGTTTCAAGTCAACGAGGTGAAGTACGTGGGTCACGTATTTACCAGCTACGGCCTCAATGCGACATCTCCAAGACCATTGCCATCAGCGAGATGTCGGCACCTACAGACCTAACTGCTCTGCAACGATTTCTCGGCATGGTAAACTACCTGGGAAAGTTCATCCCAAACTTCAGCGAACTCTCAGCCCCGCTGCGGCAGCTAACTCACAAGGACTCGCACTGGTCCTGGCACGAGCAACAACAGAGGTCGGTCGCCACCCTCAAACAACAAATGTCTTGCACTCCCACCCTCACAGACTTCGATGTCGAGCAGCCCGTCACCCTAACTTGCGATGTCTCCCAGTACGGGCTGGATGCTGCCTGCCTACAAGACGACGGTAAGGGTCCCCGACCTGTCCCCTCTGCCACCCGCACCATGTCTGACACACAACAGCGCTACGCTCAGATCGGAAAGGAACTGCTAGCCGTAACTTTCGCCTGCAAGAAATTCAAGGACTTTATCTTTGGGAACCCGGTCACAATTGAAACCGACCACCAGCATCTGGTCAGCATCCTGATCAAACCAATACACGCGGCCCTGCGCGCTTACAACACATGATGATGGAACTACAAAGGTATAACATGAAACTGATTCACAAACGTGGAAAGATCATGTATTTAGCCGACAGCCTGTCACGGGCCCCGCGCAGCACCTGCGAGAAGCACCTGTCAGACGACGATGGGTATGTGGTCATGATGGTCTCTTACCTTCCTTCCGCGTGTTTAGACCTTGCAACACAAACGGCTGCGGACGAAACGCTACTCGATGCTCTTAGGCTGTGGGCCGAGCATCAGAAATGTGTCTAGAATCCAGTTTTCGTGACCCAAGTCACCAAACTACATGACATTTTCCACAGATTTAGATGAAATATAAGTGAGAAGGATGTCATAACTCGTCAATGCCAAAAGCTGCACATTAATTAATTAAACTAATTAGAAAATAAGATCGGGAAAGTAAGCGCCATCTAGTGGCCAATGCCCATATTACACCATGGGCAGCCGATTTCCGTGTTGCAGTCCATTTAAACTATATATGATTATACCTATATATATATATGTAGTCCATGTACTTCATGAATGAATGAGTGAATGAACGAGTGAGTGAGTGAATTGTTGTTGTTGTATTCAATTTATTGTCATTATCTCATTTTAGAGACAACGAAATGGATTTTCCTTACAGTCAAGTAACATAAAAATAAATAATAAATAAATAAACATTTTTTTTTAAAAGCACAAACACAGAAGTCCACACACAACATAATCCCACAGCGGCACCAAAGTTAAGGAAGGTACCATAGTCCAGCCAGCCTCCCCGCCGATCTTCCCAGATGTTCCCCCGTGGTCGCGGCCTCCCGAGGACCCGCAGTCGCCGCCACGGGCGGCCCGATGCCCAAGCCCTCTCGCCGGGAACGGTGGAACCCCGACGCCGAACCCCGACGGAGAACATCCTCAGCGGCCCGGACCTCCAGATCATCCGGACTCCGCGATGTTGGTCAGCGCCGCCCGCGTTGGGAGCTCCGCGAACCACAGCTCCGCGATGTCGGTGCAGCAGGCCCAGCACTCCGGAGCTCCCAACGCGGGCGGCGCTGACCAACATCGCGGAGTCCTGCGACTCCACCCGGCTCGGCCTGCGGACTCCGGTGGGAGGTGGCTGATCTGGAGGTCCGGGCCGCTGAGGATGTTCTCCGTCGGGGTTCGGCGTCGGGGTTCCACCGTTCCCGACGAGAGGGCCTGGACCTCCAGATAAGCCACCTCCCACCGGAGTCCGCAGGCCGAGCCGGGTGGAGTCGCTGGACTCCGCGATGTTGGTCAGCGCCGCTCGCGTTGGGAGCTCCGCGAACCACAGCTCCGCGCTGTCGGTGCAGCAGGCCCAGCACTCCGGAGCTCCAAACGGCGATCCCCGGTAAGGCATCGCCCGCCCCGCGATGTTTCCAACGTTGCTCCGCTGCTGCCAGAGCGGGGGGGGGGGGGCGAGGACGCGACTCGAATAATAGTCGCATCCTCTCAAGGAAGCGACTGAAGGACGGTATCCCCCTTATCGTACCCTCTTTCCCCACATAAAAACATTTTAAAAAAACCCACAAAAACGCTCTTGAAACATAACAAAAACATAACAAAAATACAAAAAGATACCGGACTGAAGGCGGAGGCAGCTAGCAACAGGTGAATGTATGAATGAATGTGAATGAATGAGTGAATGAATGAGTGAATGTACAGCCTCCAAATCTCATTTTTTCACATTATAAAGGTGCAATTAAATTAATTAGTGCATACAGATTAATTTTCAATAATTCAGACTTTAGATCTTACCTTTTCAGTTCCAGTTGATTCACAAAATTTGACAGCAGCACCTCAGGCAGGGACATTGCTTTCAAGACTTTCTTCCACTTAGCTGCACATTCTTCAGACTTCTTCGTGCTTTTCTCACTAAATTCAATTACCCTGCTGCAAGTTTCCACGACATGTATTCCACAGAACTAGAAAAAATCTTCATCGGAATCTCCAGTAAAACAGGCATCAGTGAAGCCCTCTCAGTGCTCCCTGCCTGAAACAAAGCGCGTGATTGGCCAACTGGCATACAACTCAAAGTTAAACGTGCTTTGATTGGACTAAAAATACCCGAAAATGTTCAGTTTTTTCTCTAATTTAATGAAAATGTGCAAGTCTTGTTCATGACGAGTTTCCGGGGTGATTGATATGGTTTTTTTACACAATATGTGAACATTTCATATAGTTTGGTTACTTCGGTCACGAAACTGAAATAAAGCTCCTCGGCCCACAGCCTATCTCCACTGTCATCCGTCACGGTTGGCCAGACATACAATACCAGCTGCCTCCCCCAATTCGCCCCTTCTACCCGGTTCGCGACGAACTAGTTCTCCAGGATGACACTGTGGAGAAGGGACACAAGGCAGTCATTCCGGCATCTCTGCGCGCCAAATATTTTTAGGCCGTCCACAGGGGCCACCCCGGAGCAGAAGCAACTATCCAGCGTGTAAAGAGTACGTTCTTCTGGCCTGGGATGGACAATTTTGTGAGTGAGAAAGTCAATGC
Source organism: Malacoraja senta (assembly GCA_038087875.1). Classification (NCBI taxonomy): domain Eukaryota; kingdom Metazoa; phylum Chordata; class Chondrichthyes; order Rajiformes; family Rajidae; genus Malacoraja; species Malacoraja senta. The sequence continues at coordinate 46,953 of JAXLNO010003806.1, forward strand.
CTGCGCGGTTTGCAACAGCCTAGCTCCGCACCAGCCCAAACAACCGCGTCTCTCACACCCCACACTGGACTTACCCTGGTCCACAGTAGCGACGGACATTTTCGAGTGGCATGGCTAACAGTACCTGGTCCTAGTCGATTCATAGTCGAGGTGGTTTGGGATCGATTTGCTCAATAGTCCAACCTCCGCCATGGTCATCCAGAATCTTACGCGCCACTTCGCTGTCCACGGGGCACCGATCCAGCTGCTGTCTGACAATGGCAGTCAATTCTCCAGACAACTCTTCAGGGGTTTCGCTAAACGCTGAGATTTCGCCACATTACCAGCAGCCCCGAATACCCTCAGCCCAACGGCCTGGCTGAACCCGCGGTAAGAAGCGCCAAACAATTAATGGAAGGGTCACATAGGGCCGGCTCCGATGTCCAGCTCGACTTGCTTAACCTGTGGAACATCTCCCGCGGCCCGATTCTGGGATCCCCTGCCCAGCGCCTCATGTCAAGGCAAACTCGCACTGATCTACATATGGCCAAGCAGATGCTACAGCCACAAGTTCAATTCCAGCTCCAGCAACGCCGAGATGCTCAGGAGAAACATTAGGACAAGACCAGCGCACCGCTCCCGCCACTTACCAAAGGGCAATCCGTACGTTTGCAGTCGCCCAGAAACTATGGCCGCCTGGGTGTCGTTCTGGGGTCCACCGCGGAGCCGCGCTCCTACCTGGTCAATGTTGACAACGGCATCTACAGACAGCACTGCCACGACAATACCCTGACGAACCGGCCGTGACTCCTTCACGGTCCAGCGGGATTGCTCCCGTGGTTCCACGGCCGCCGCCTGACCCGAGTCCGATTGTCTCACCGACCGCCTCACCACTTCAGCCGCTGCCATTACAGTCCACGCTTTCGCCCACACCGTCGTCAAGACCAATACATTCACCTGTTCAATCGCCAGTGAAGGAAGAAGACGGGTATTACCGGACACGTACAGGACGTGTTTACAAGCCGAACCAGAGAATTGGTAAACGCACCGGCTATGTCTGAACTGTGTATGTCCGGCTTCATTTTGCGCGCTTGCCCGATGTGTAAGTAAAGTGCACTCACCCTATACTGGTGTTAACTATATATTCCGCCAAGTGTTTTTTATCATGCATTGCTTCTTTAAGAGGAAGGATGTTGATTAACCATATTAATCCATGCCTATATAATCTACACTACACATATTATGCATGCCACACATTCCACCATATTCCAGTCCGGGTTTTGAGCATCAGTAGTGCTGTGCTATGGACAGCCTGTCGGTATATTACTGCGGTTTTTAGTACGTAAGCGGATCTAATGTGCACGGCTGTGTATAATGCTCTCTCATTGAAGTCTTAATAAAGATTGATGGTTCACTCTAGACTTTGTAATGGATCTTCTACAAACAATTTCCACTGTGGGACTCTCTACAGTCTTTTATAAACGGAATATTCTGCAAGGACATTTGAACTTCCCAGTATAGCGGAATCATAGTCATAGAGTCATCGATTGATACAGCGTGGAAACAGGCCCTTCGGCCCAACTTGCCCAAGCCGGCCAACATGTCCCAGCTCCACTAGTTCCACCTGTCCGCGATGGGTCCATATTCCCCCAAACCTGTCCTATCCATGTATCTGTCTAACTGGTTCTTAAGTGTTGGGATAGTCCGAGCCTCAACTACCTCATCTGACAGTTTGTTCCATACACCCACCACACTTTGTGTGAAAAAGTTACCCATCAGATTCCTATTCAATATTTCCCCCTTCACCTTAAACTTATATCTTCTGGTCCTCGATTCACCTCCTCTACGGAAGCGACTCTGTGCATCTGCCCGATCTATTCCTCTCATGATTTTATACACCTGTATAAGATCACCCATCATCCTCCTGCGCTCCAACGAATAAAGTCCCAACCAACTCGATTTGTTCCTGAAGCTCAGACCCTCTAGTCCTGGCAACATCGTCGTAAATGTTCTCTGTACCCTTTCCAGCTAGACAACGTCGTTCCTGTAACATGGTGCCCAAAACTACACATAATACTCTAAATGCTGCCTCACCAACGCCTTATAGAACTGCAACATTACCACAAAACTTCTATAGTCAATACTCTTACTGATGAAGGCCAATGTGCTAAAAGCGTTTTTGACCACCTTATCTACCTGCGACTCCACCTTCAAGTATTCACTGGTACCTTCGCGTTTGAATGTTGGTTTTCTCCAGGACTTGACTCTTTGTGCCCGCATTCGAGTTTTCTCCATTCCTGAGAATCCTGACACGGTTAACTTGAGTCCCATCAGCTACAACTCATCAGGGGTTTGATTCATTCCAAATATAATGTTTCCTCCACAGTGAGGACGTTTATGTTTAGATCCACGTTAGAATGAACTAAAGCAAAAATTTGCGCCGGTGTGGGTGCCCTTCAGTCTTGGTAAACTCCGGAATACTTAGCATTTACTGGTGCAGTTCTGCATTTTGTAATAGTTTTATTTAAAATCCACCCAAAATGTATCCAAATTAATATTTAGAAACACAGAAACATCGAAAATATGTGCATGAGTAGGCTATTCGGCCCTTCAATCCAGCACCGCCATTCAATTTGATCATGGCTGATCATCCAAAATCAGTGCCCCGTTCCAGCTTTCTCCCCATATCCCTTGATTCCGTTCGCTCTGAGAGCTATATCTAACTTTCCCTTGAATACATCCAGTGAATTGGCCTCCATTGCCTTTTGTGGCAGAGAATTCCACAGATTCACAACTCTCTGGGTGAAAACGCTTTTCCTCATCTCAGTCCTAAATGGCCTACCCCTTAATCTTAAACGTTGACCCCTGGTTCTGGACTCCCCCAACATCGGGAAAATTGTTATGCATCTGGCCTGTCCAACCCCTTAAGAATTGTATTTGTTTCTATAAGATCCTCTCTCATCCTTCTAAAATCCAGTAAATATAAGCCCAGTCGATCCATTCTATCAACGTAGATCAGTCCCGCCATCCCGGGAATTAACCCGGTGAACCTACGCTGTACTCCCTCAATAGCAAGAATGTCCTTTCACAAATTCGGAGACGAAAACTGCGCACAATACTCCAGGTGTGGTCTCACCAGCACACTGTTCAATAGATAAAAAGTAACAAGCAGAACTTGAATTCCCTAAATTTAATATACCTTATTCAAGATATTTTATCAGGCGTCTTCAATCTGATTTTAACCGGTGATGTTTATGCCTATTCGTCGTTAACTTATTTTACCTAGTACTACACTACTGCAGGTAGGAATTGTTTTTCACTACCAACACTTTGCTGTTGAATGACAAATGTTGTAAATCTGAATTAGGACATTGAATCAAAATGTATTTCTTTAGTCATATCTGGGTCGTGCTCAATGCATTGTTGATCGGAGCTTGTAAATCGCGAGAGCATCCATTGTCTCAATGAAGTGGCAAGTATTCACGATGTTATATTTATGTGGGATAATCTCTGCTTTGCTGTCAGATAGGAGATAAATGGAGCATGTTTAAATATGGAGCAAATTATTCAGAAATAGACACTGTGTTGGAGTAATTCAGTGGGTCAGCGCGCATCTGTGGAGAACATAAATACGCGGCATTTAGGGCCGGGACCTTCTTCAGACATTGCAGTGGGTGGGGGGGGGGGGTGAGTGGGTGAAACGAAGAGACGTGTTACGGGGCAATACCGAACATGTCACATGTGGATACGGCGTCGCAGTAGTTTTGATTGGTAGATGATTGCACAAAGGACAGAGATGAAAACACAAACATTGAAAGACAAAGACAAAAGGGAAGAGGATGATTTACACATCATGCATCTGGTATTTGACATATGTGTTGAATCACGACCTCGTCGGTTTCATCAACTTGCGTTGAGCAATGCAACACTAATAGTAACTGTAACCCCAGCGATTGTAACTGTGGATAACACCTGTAACAGTGGCCAGCACAATATAGACTTCCATAGATGATTCTGTATTCCTCTCACCACACACGTACAGACATACAGAGAGAGAGAGAGAGAGAGAGGGAGAGAGAGAGAGAGAGAGAGAGAGAGAGAGACACAAACGCACACGCACACACACACAGAATTGCACAGACGTACACATACGCACACACACACACACACACACACACACACACACGCACACACAAACACACACACACACAGACACACACACACACACACACACACGCACACACACACACACACACACACAGACACACACACACACACACACACACACACACACACACACACACACACACACACACACACACACACACACACACTACTACAGCAATGCCCAATACGATGCTTAACAAAGACACTTCAACACCGTCTACAAAAGAGTACGATGGAGTACCGCAGCGGAACTGGCATCTTTGGAAAGAATGGACAGCTGGCATGTCGGACTTTGGGGCCATTCTTCAGATTCCAGCACCTTCACAATTTTCAAGGTTGCAGCATCTCAGTTTCTTGTGTCTTGTTTCACATGGGACCCAAGGGGGGATAGCTGAATGAATAGAAAATTGGCTTCATAGAAGGAAGCAGAGGATGATGGTGGAATGATGTTTTTCTGACAGGAGGCCTGAAAAACAATTGATGGAAATTAATACAGAGAAACGTGAGGGGAAAAATTTAATAGGAACCCCGTGGCTGACTTTTTTACACAAAGGATGGCGGGCAACGTTTAATAAACATTTGGACTGGTACATGGATAGGGCACGTTTCGAGGGGTATGGGCCAAACACATGTAGGTGCGACTCGTGTAGATGGGGCATGTTGGTCAGCATTGGTAGGTTGGGCTGAAGGGCCTGTTTCCACGCTGATTTACTCTGACTCTGTGTCTGGGCATCTTGCAGCCGGAAGATTCAACACTGAATACTCCAACTTCAAATAACTAGTTCTTTATTTCTGTCGGAATCAAAATTAACCATTTCCGTTTCTCCTCAATTTGTCACATTGTTGCCATGTTTTATTCGGCTACTCTTGCCTGCCCAGCACATCTCTCAGTTTAACTATCTGCAACACATTGTACAGATAATGAAACAAATGTTCTTGTCCCTGCCCCTGCTAAACCATGTGGACGCGGCCTATCGGAGATGGTACATTAGTTCTGACGAGCGGAAAGGGGAAAGGAACCACTTTCCTGTTAATACGTTTCAGTTTTGACTGTCACCTTTTTTATTTATCAATGATTTCTCTGTTTTCGTTTGAATAAGTTGTAGCAGCTTCCCAAGTTTCTGAATTCCAAAATTTCCGATGTTCTCGTTTTTCTAAACCAGGAATACCCATGTGCAAATCTAAAAGCCTATTAAACGCCGCTTTCATATCTGCCTCGACCTCCACCCCTGGCAGCGCGGTCCAGGCACCCATCACCCTGTGTGTAAAGGAACTTTCCCCGCCCGTTTCCTTTAAACCTTCCAATGTCTCCGTCAACCAATGCCCTCTAATCTTCCACATTTCAAACCTGGAAATAGTTCTTGACTGATTATCTTATCGATGTTTGTCATAATTTTATACATTTCTGTCAGGAAAATGTGCGCCAGAAAGATCTTCATGTATCTTCATTATCTTCATTAGTGATTGTAAGGGTCAAGAGCTTTAAATTCCTGGGCGTGCACATCTCTGAAGATCTTTCCTGGTCCGAGAACACTGATGCTACTATTAAGAAAGCACATCAGCGCCTCTACTTCCTGAGAAGATTACGGAGAGTCGGTTTGTCAAGGAGGACTCTCTCTAACTTCTACAGGTGCACAGTAGAGAGCATGCTGACCGGTTGCTTCGTGGCTTGGTTCGGCGACTTGAGCGCCCTGGAGAGGAAAAGACAACAAAGAGTAGTAAACACTGCCCAGTCCATCATCGGCTCTGACCTCCCTTCCATCGAGGGGATCTATCGCAGTCGCTGCCTCAAAAAGGCTGGCAGTATCATCAAGGACCCACACCATCCTGGCCACACACTCATATCCCTACTACCTTCAGATAGAAGGTACAGGAGCCTGAAGACTGCAACGACCAGGTTCAGGACTAGCTACTTCCCCACAGCCATCAGGCTATTAAACTTGGCTCGGAGAAAACTATGAACATTAATAGCCCATTATCTGTTATTTGCACTTAATCAGTTTATTTATTCATGTGTGTATATATTTATATAATGATATATGGACACACTGATCTGTTTTGTAGTCAATGCCTTCTATGTTCTGTTGTGCTGAAGCAAAGCAAGAATTTCATTGTCCAATCAGGGACACATGACAATAAACTCACTTGAACTTGAACTTGAACTTGATAAGTCGGCAGGGATTGAATGTAGACAGCGGGCATATAACCCTTGACTATGAGGGCAGCAGGATGAATGCAGGTGTAACTCATGATTAAATCAGGGGAGGGATGTGGAGAGCCTCAACTGTCTGGAGACCTGGCAGGTGTGACAGGAGCCCACTCCCACGGACACCTCCTGGCGGCCTCCTAGGCTGATCCGGATGCTGTTGATGAAAACCACGGATGAGGGAAGGGTCCAGGATGTCACGGGCAGGGATCCAGCTCCTCTCCTCTGGTCCGAAGCCCTCCCAGTCAATCAGGTACCGGATGCCTCTGCCACGCCGCCGGGACTTCAGCAGTCGCTTCACCATGTACGTGGGACCACCGTCAATGATGCGGGGTGGCGGAGGTAGCACAGGAGCGGGACACAGGGAGCTGGAAGATTCAGGCTTAACCCGGGATACATGGAAGGTGGGGAGAATACACATAGACCGGGGCAGTCTAAGGCGGACAGCAGAGCGGTTGATGACACTGAGAACAGTGAATGGACCAATAAACAGGGATGTCAACTTACTGGACTCAACGCGGAGGACGTGGTCTCGGGTGGACATCCAGACCCTCTGCCCAGGGCGGTAGCGAGGGGCAGGGGTCCGGTGATGATCCGCCCGTCGTCTCTACCTGGAAGCGGTGCGGAGCGGGGCAGAACGGGCCTCCCTCCAGGTCCGACGACCGCGGCGCACAAACCGCTGGGCAGAGGGAACGGAGACCTTCTCCTCTTGGTCTGGGAACAGAGGTGGCTGGTAACCTCGGGAGCAGTGGGATGGAGACAGACCGGTGGTAGAACTGGGCCGGGAATTGTGGACATATTCAATCCACACCAACTTACTAGACCAGGAGGTAGGATTAGCGGACACCAGGCAACGTAGGGTGGTCTCTGGGTCCTGGTTGTCTCTGGGTCCTGGTTGTCTCTCTCCCACTGGCCATTAGATTGTGGATGGAACCCAGATGAGAGGCTGACGGAGGAGCCAACCAGGGAGCAGAAAGCCTTCCAGATACAAGACCGAAGATAGACACAAAATGCTGGAGGAACTGATCGGTACAAGCAGCGTCTCTGGAGAGAAGGAATGGCGGACGCTTCGGGTCGAGACCGTCTGAAGAAGGGCCTCGACTCGAAACGTCACCCATTCCTTCTCCCCAGAGATGCTGCCTGTCCCGCTGAGTTACTCCAGCATTTTGTGTCTGTCTTCAGACGTTGCCTTAAGTTTAGTTTAGTTTAGATATGCAGTGCGGAAACAGGCCCTTCGGCCCACCGAGAGCGCACTGACCAGTGACGCATTACACTATCATTAATTAACATTAACAAGGGCTGTAGAGTTGCTGCCTTACACCGCCACAGACCCCCGTTCTCCCCGTGACCTGCGTGGGTTTTCTCCAGGTGCTCCGGTTTCCTCCCACACAACACAATGACGTTCAGGTTTGTAGGTTAATTGGCTTGAGATAATTGAAAGTGTGTGTAGGATAGTGTTAATGTGCGGGGATCACTGGTCGGCGTGGACTCGGTGGGCCGAAGGGCCTGTTTCCGCGCTCTGTCTCTCAATTAAACTAAATTCAAAACTATCCTACACACACGAGGGACAATTGACAATGTTTCCAAGTCAATTAACCTGCAAACCTGTACGGGAGTATGGGAGGAAAACAAAGATCCCGGAGAAAACCCTGGCGGTCACGGGAGAACATACAAACTCCGTACAGACAGCACCGGTATACGGGATTGAACACTGATCTCTGACGATGTAAGGCAGCAACTCTGCCGCTGCGCCACCGCGCCGAGACCCGGGTGTCCGACGGATGTGGTGAATGAAGATTGTGACAGTCCGTGGCCGGCGCAATGAAAGCGCCACTGGTCACTGCCACGCCCATTGGTCAATGCCCCGCCCACTGGTCAATGCTCCGCCCACTGGTCAATGCCCCGCCCATTGGTCAATGCCCCGCCCACTGGTCAATGCCCCGCCCACTGCTCACTGCCCCGCCCCTGTCCACTCTTCCCAGTCCCTTCTACTTTTCCCCACCCACTGACCACTGCCCCGCCTGATGTCCGTTGCTGCTCCCCAGCGTAAGCTTGTCCCCGTCCACTCTGCTTCACCCCTTGTCCACTCCGCCCCGCCCAATACCCACTCAGCCGCAACACGTGTCCAGGCCCCAGCTCACCCCGCATGTCCACCATCAAGAATGTCTATCATTCTATCCCTCGCCCTCACTTCGGTAAATGCGACCATACCCTGTGCTGTTTCTTCCTGCCTACAGGCAGCAATTATAGAGCGCACCCCCAGAGGTGAGGACAGTACAGAGCTGGTCGGGGGGCGGGGGGGGGGGGGAACAACTACAGGGCTGTTTGGAGTCTGTAGACTGGGCAATGTTCAAGGACTCGGCAACGGACCTGAACGAATACGCCACAGTCGTTACAAACTTCAATAAGAAATGTGTGGAGGACTGCATCCCTACAAAAACCTTCCGAGTGTTTCCCAATCGGAAACCTTGGATGAACTTTGAGATCTGCACTCTTCTGAAGACCAGACACCGGGCATTCATGTCTGATGATACAGTGGTCTACAAGAAGTCCAGATACGACCTTGGTAAGGCCATCAAAAAGGCCAAAAGGGACCTGCTTCAAACTGGAGGTTGAGACAGATGTCCGGCAGCTGTGGCGGGGCCTGAATGCAATCACCTCCTACAAGGCGAAACCAGGAGGCAGCTCGAATGTCGGCGAAACATCACTCCCTGATGAGCTCAATGCGTTTTACGCACGCTTTGATAGGGAGAACACCTATGTGCCTTCCCGAGCCCACATTCGCTGTGATGGTATTTCAGTCTCAGTCACCGAGGCCGACGTCAGAAGATCCTTCAGAGGGGTGAACCCATCGAAAAGCGCCTGGACCCGGTCGTGTTCTAAAAACCTGTGCGGACAAACTGGCTGGAGTTTTTACGGACATTTTCAACCTCTCACTTCAGAGATCTGAGGTCCCCACCTGCTTTAAAAGGGCATCAATTATACCGGTGCCCAAGAAGAGTAAGGTGACGTGCCTCAATGACTATCGACCTGTGGCACTAACGCCTGTGGTGATGAAGTGCTTTGAGAGGTTGATCATGGAGCAAATCAACTCCTACCTCGACAAAAACCTGGACCCACTGCAGTTCGCTTACCGCCACAACAGATCAACAGTGGATGCGATCTCGCTGGCCCTCCACTCCGCTCTGGACCACTTGGACAACAAAAACTCATATGTCAGACTGTTATTGATTGATTACAGCTCGGCATTTAACACAATCATCCCCTCCAAGCT
>JAXLNO010003807.1:0-2500 GCA_038087875.1 Malacoraja senta
CATCAACACCAGGCTCGAGTTTGTTTAATAATATTAAAATCTAATAATTTATTAAAAGGAGGAAAGGGGGAGAGAGAGAGAGGGGGGGAGAGAGGAGAGGGGGGGGAGAGAAAGGGGGAGAAAGAGGAGGGGGAGAAAAGAGAGGGGGAGAGAGTGGGGGGGAAGAGAAGGAGGGGGGAAGAGGAGGGGCGGAGAGAGGAGGGGGAGAGAGGAGGGGGGGAGGGAGAGAGGAGGGGGGGAGAGAGGAGGGGGGAGAGATGATGCAACGAAACTTGGGTGTCATGGTACACCAGTCATTAAAATAGGCATGCAGGTGCAGCAGGCAGTGAAGAAGGCGAATGGTATGTTAGCAATTATACCAAAAGGATTTGAGTATGGGAGCAGGGAGGTTCTACTGCAGTTGTACAGGTCTTGGTGAGACCACACCTGGTGTATTGCGTACAGTTTTGGTCTCCTAATCTGAGGACAGACATTCTTGCCATAGAGGGAGTACAGGGAAGGTTCACCAGACTGATTCCTGGGATGTCAGGACTTTCATATGAAGAAAGATTGGATAGACTCAGTTTGTACTCGCTAGAATTTGGAAGATTGGGGGGGGGGGGGGGACATAGAAACGTACAAAATTCTTAAGGGGTTGGACAGGCTTGATGCAGAAAGAATGTTCCCGATGTTGGGGAAGTCCAGAACAAGAGATCACAGTTTAAGGATAAGGGCGAAACCTTTTAGGACCGAGAAGAGGAAAAAAGTGAATCTCTGCAATTCTCTGTCACAGAAGGTAGTTGAGGCCAGATCATTGGCTATATTTAAGAGGAAGTTAGATGTGGCCCTTGTGGGGGGAGAGAGGGGGGGGAGATAGAGGGGGGAGAGAGAGAGGGGCTCGTGTCGGGGGCTGCCCAGAACCTCGGCTGCGGCGGTGGCACAGCGCCGGAGCGCTATCGCGGAGCAGAGCAGGCGATGCCTTGCCCGGGTCGCCGCGCTGGAACTCGGTGAGCTGAGACCGCAGGTGAAACATCGCGGAGCTGCGGGTCTGCGGGCGGCGGCGCTGAACTTTAACAACGGGAGCCTGGGATCTCTCGCCGAGATCGCCATCAGTGGAGCTCCATCGAGCGCGGCCTGTCGGCTTCGGAAGCCACGGTCTACAGTAAGGAGGCGGCCGTTCCAGGTGTCCCAAGCCGCTCAGAGGATTCTTCCGACGCCGGAGCACCATCACCCGGCGAAGAAGGACTTGAAAATCGGGCCCCGTAGCGGCGACTGATGAGGCCTCAATACGCCCGACTACAGGTGGACATGGGATGGGGACTGGACTTTGTGCCTTCCCTCACAGTGGGAACCATTGTGGGGGGGGGGTGTTTTTATGTTTATTGTTAAATTCTTTAATGTTGTGTCTTAGCTTTATCCGTGTGCTGCATGGCAAGACAAATGTCACTACACCAATGGTGTACGTGACAAATAAATGTCCTTTGTCCTTTGCTCCTCGTGGCAGCATGGTGTTGCGGGCTATCAGTTCCGCCTGTCCCTTACTCCCCCAAGCTGGCTGCCTCCCATTCCCCTTACTCCCCGAAGCTGGCTGCCTCCCATCCACCTTACTTCCCCAAGCTGGCCTGTCTCCCACCGCACTGTCATGGGATATGGGCCGGCAGCGCACACACATACACGGGGCCGGGTGGAGCGGGGTCGCGGCTCCGGGCGGCGGACACACGGGGCCATAAACCCGCAACATCCCCGTCACCTGCAGCAGAGTTGGGGACAGTCTGGTCCCTCCACCCACCCGACCTGCACCGGCACCACGATCCCCCTACCAGGGTGATTCACCCCCGACCCCCACACCATGGTGATTGACATACCCCCCGACCAACACACTGGAGTGATTCACCCCCCCCCCCCGACCCACGCACTGAGTGATTCTCCCCCCGACCCCCCGACCCACACACTGGTGATTCACCCCCCACTCCACGGACCCCCACATGGGATGATTCACCCCCCAGAACCTCACACAGTGGTGATTCACCCCCGCTCAATGGAGTGATTCACCCCCCCCCACGACCCCCACAATGGGGTGATTCACCCCCCCCCCCGGACCCCCACAATTGGTGGATTCACCCGGGTGCCGGGCTGCCTGTCGCCCTGCTGCCGCCAAACACCAAACGATATTGCCAAGTGCAGGAACTATCTTTGAAGTAGTGGGGAGGTGTCCGACTGCCCTATGGCGACAAATATGCATGGAGGCAAGAATAATTTCTTATCATTTCTGGAGATGGTTGGCATTTTCTTTCATTATTGATAGTGCAACCTTAATTCTGAAGAATTCCAAAGAGCACAGTTCTCAAAGTCGTCTCTTAAAGAAAGCAGACATTGTTAAAAGTAAACCAAAGCAATCTTTTAATCAATTTGCCAGAGGGGAGTGGCGAGATCTACAAAGAGCACACACGTTGCTCAGTGCTTCTCGGGCTCCACTCAAAGAACAAAGGAAAGTTTGTGTAATTATACATTTTCTTATCAA
>JAXLNO010003807.1:7500-31173 GCA_038087875.1 Malacoraja senta
TGAATTGGCCAAGATAGACTGGCAAGTGATTCTTAAAGGGTTGAAGGTGGATATGCAATGGAAGGCATTTAAAGACTGCATGGATGAACTACAACAATTGTTCATCCCAGTTTGGCAAAAGAATAAATCAGGGAAGGTAGCGCATCCGTGGATAACAAGGGAAATCAGGGATAGTATCAAGAAAAAAGATGAAGCATACAAATTGGCCAGAAAAAGCAGCATACCAGAGGACTGGGAGAAATTCAGAGTCCAGCAGAGGAGGACAAACGGCTTAATTAGGAAAGGGAAAATAGGTTATGAACTAAAACTGGCAGGGAACATAAAAACTGACTGCAAACGTTTTTATAGATATGTGAAATGATAAAGATTAGTTAAAACAAATGTAGGTCCCTTGCAGTCAGAAACAGGTGAATTGATCATGGGGAACAAGGATATGGCAGACCAATTGAATAACTACTTTGGTTCTGTCTTCACTGAGGAAGACATAAATAATCTTCCGGAAATAGCAGGGGACCGGGGGTCAAATGAGATGGAGGAACTGAGTGTAATCCCGGTTAGCCGGGAAGTGGTGTTAGGTAAATTGAATGGATTAAAGGCCGATAAATCCCCTGGGCCAGACAGGCTGCATCCCAGAGTACTTAAGGAAGTAGCCCCAGAAATGGTGAATGCATTAGTGATAATTTCTCTAATTCGTTCCTCTAACTGCCTTTGTTCTTTCTTATTCCTTTTATTTAAAAAAGCTTGGTATGAGATTATAGATCCTCTAATAACTGCTTTGAATGATTCCCATAGTAGCACTGGTGAAGTATCTGGGGTATCATTATTCTTTTTAAAAAGTTCCATCTGTTGTTTTAAATATATTTCCCCGTGTGGGTCATTTAAGATTTGAGGATTAAACCTCCAAAACGATTTATTAGAAGGCATTCCTTCTAATTTAAAAAAAAAGTTAACGGGGAGTGATCAGAAATTATACTATTGTGATATTTTGGATTCATTGTATAGGGAATTAGTTTTGTGTCCACTAAGAAATAGTCGATACGTGAATAAGTTTTGTGTATCATTGAATGAAACTTTTGAGAAACTTTTGAGAAACTTTTGAGAATTTTTTGAGACCGTATTGAAGGGAGAGAGGGAGAAAGGGAGAGAGGGAGAGAGGGAAGAGAGGGAAGAGAGGGAAGAGAGAGAGAGAGAGAGAGAGAGAGAGAGAGAGAGAGAGAGAGAGAGAGAGAGAGAGAGAGAGAGACAGAGAGAGAGCGAGAGAGAGCGAGAGAGGGAGGGAGGTAGAGAGGGAGGGAATGAGTGTGAGAGAAAGTTTGGGAGAGTTTTGAGAAACTTTTGAGAAACTTTTGAGAAACTTTTGAGAAAGTTTTGAGGGGAGAGAGGGACATAGGGACGTGTGGGGAGAGAGAGAGAGAGAGAGAAGAGAGGGAGGGAGGGAAGAGAGAGAGGGAAGAGAGAGAGGGAAGAGAGGGAAGAAAGGGAATAGAGGGAAGAGAGAGAGAGAGAGACAGAGAGACAGAGACAGAGAGAGAGAGAGAGATAGAGAGAGAGAGAGAGAGAGAGAGAGAGAGAGAGAGAGGGGGGGGGAAGAGATGGACGAGGGAGAGAGAAGTATTCACCTCTCCCTCCCTCTCTGGTCATCACGATGGCGCAGCGGTATGGTTGCCGCCTCACGGCGCCAGAGACCCCGGTTCCATCTCGACCATGGGCGCCGTCTGTACGGAGTTTGCACGTTCTCTCCCCTTGATCTCCGTGGGTCTTCTCCGGGCGCTCCGGTTTCCTCCCACCAGGGCCGGATTTACGTGTGAGCCAGACAAGCTTAAGCTTAGGGCCTCGAGATCTAGGGGGCCTCGGCGCGCTCCACCAAGGTGTATACAACTTTTGACATAGTGGCGTTGTCACAAACCCTACCATCGGTGGCGTTGTGCTTGCGATTCCGGAGGCTTTGGTGTTGTGGGGGGGGGGGGGTTAAAATGCAGGTGAGGTTTTTATTCGTTGTGGAGAGGACCTCCTACTCATTGCCCGTTGACCCTGGCAGACTCCAACTCCCATGGGTTTGACTGCGCTGGGTCCTAGTACACGTTGTCCTAACCCTGGTACCCTCAGTGGCTGTTCCACTGGGTCTTCCCCATCCCCCTCAAGCCATGTGACCCCAGGTCTTCCCCACCCACATTACAGTCCTCATACCCCCCTACCACCTGACCACCCACCACCCCCATCAGATATCATAGAAACATAGAAAATAGGTGCAAGAGTAGGCCATTCGGCCCTTCGAGCCTGCACCGCCATTCAATATGATCATGGCTGATCATCCAACTCAGAATCCTGTACCTGCCGTCTCTCCATACCCCCTGATACCTTTAGCCACATGGGCCACATCTAACTCCCTCTTAAATATAGCCAATGAACTGGCGTCAACTACCTTCCGTGGCAGAGAATTCCACAGATTCACCACTCTCTGTGTGAAAACTGTTTTTCTCATCTCGGTCCTAAAAGATGTCCCCCTTATCCTTAAACTGTGACAAGGCTATCCAGTCTTTCTTCATATGAAAGTCCTGCCATCCCAGGAATCAGTCTGGTGAACCTTCTCTGTACTCCCTCTATGGCAAGAATGTCTTTCCTCAGATTAGGAGACCAAAACTGTACGCAATACCCCAGGTGTGGTCTCACCAAGACCCTGTACAACTGCAGTATAACCTCCCTGTACCTATACTCAAATCCTTTTGCTATGAATGCTAACATACCATTCGCTTTCTTCACTGCCTGCTGCACCTGCATGCCTACTTTCAATGACTGGTGTACCATGACACCCAGGTCTCGTTGCATCTCCCCTTTTCGTAATCGCCCACCATCGCCTCAGTCCACTCACCTGCCTTCCTCCGGCACCAACCCCCATCCCTGCCGTGTGTTCACCATCCCCCCTGACCTCCCCCTCTCAGATACCGAACGGTCTGTCCTCAGCAGAGGCCTCACCTTTGTCCCCCTCCGTCCCCGCCTCAATGAGTTCCACGCCCACCACGATTTGGAACTCTTCTTCCGTCGCCTCCGCCTCACACCGTTCTTCCATGGGAAGGAGTCCTCGTCCCCATTGATGATCCCTTTTCTCATCTCCAACGGACCCCATCCTCTTGGACCTCCCCTCATGGCCATTGGGATGATCGATGATGGAGTTGAAGGGAAAGAGAGTAAAGGGAGGGTTAATGACCCCAGAATTAACGGGAAAGGAAGCTCACAAAGCGATAGGAGAGGTTGGCCATGTGTAATATGGATCTATGTGAAAGGTGAGATGCGTAAGGAATTAAAAGTATTATATATAAATGCGCGAAGTATAAGAAGTAAGTAGTTGAGCTTGAGGCTCAGTTAGAGGTTGGTAGATATGACATCGTGGGGATTACTGAGACGTGGCTGCAGGAGGATCGGGCCTGTGAACCTAATATTCAGGGTTATACGTCCTATAGAAAGGACAGGTAGGTGGGCAGAGGAGGGGGGTAGCTCTGCTGGTGAGGGATGGAATTCAGTCCCTTGCGAGGGAAAACATAGGGACTGATGAGGTAGAGTCACTGTGGATTGAGTTGAGGAATTGTAAATTGAAGAAGACACTAATTGGTGTTATTTACAGACCCCCAAATAGTAGCCGGGATGTAGGGTGTAAGTTGCAGCAGGAGTTGAAACTGGCATGTAACAAAGGTAATGCCACTGTGGTGATGGGGGATTTCAATATGCAGGTAGACTGGGAAAATCAGGTTGGTTCAGGACCCCAAGAAAGAGAGTTTGTAGAATGCCTCCGAGATGGATTCTCAGAGCAGCTTGTAATGGAGCCGACCAGAGAAAAGGCAATTCTGGATTTAGTGTTGTCCAATGAACCAGATATGATAAGAGAACTCGAGGTAGTGATCATAATATGATTAGTTTTAATCTGCAATTTGAGAAGGAGAAGGTTAAATCGGATGCAGTTGAACAAAGGGGACTATGAAGGCATCAGAGGGGGGCTGGCCAAGGTAGACTGGAAAGGGATCCTAGCAGGAATTATGGTGGATAAGCAATGGCAGGAATTTCTGGGCATAATCCGGAAGCTGGCCAGGAATATAAAGAAGGACAGTAAAAGCTTCTTTAGATGTGTTCAGGGAAAAAGAATAGCAAAGTCAAATGTGGGTCCCTTGAAGGCAGACATGGGTGAAATTATTATGGGCAACAAGGAAATGGCAGAAGAGTTGAATAGGTACTTCGGATCTGTCTTCACTAAGGAAGACACAAACAATCTCACAGAGGATCTAAGGGGGTAGAGGAACTGAAAGAAATTTTCATTAGGCGAGAAATAGTATTGGGTAGGCTAATGGGACTGAAGGATGATAAATCCCCTGGGCCTGATGGTCTGCATCCCAGGGTCCTCAGGGAGGTGGCTCTAGAAATAGTGGACGCATTGGTGATCATTTTCCAATGTTCAATAGATTCAGGAACAGTTCCCGTGGATTGGAGGACAGCTAATGTTATCCCATTTTTCAAGAAAGGAGCGAGAGAGAAAACGGGAAATTACAAACCAGCCTGACTTCGGTGGTGGGAAAGATGCTGGAGTCAATTATTAAAGAGGTAATAATGGGGCATTTGGATAGCAGTAAAAGGATTAGTCCAAGTCAACATGGATTTATGAAAGGGAAATCATGCTTGACTAATCTTCTGGAATTTTTTGAGGATGTGACAAGTAAAATGGATGAAGGGGTGCCAGTGGATGTAGTGTATCTAGACTTTCAGAAAGCCTTTGATAAGGTCCCACATAGGAGATTAGTGGGCAAAATTAGGGCACATGGTATTGGGGGTAGAGTGCTGACACGGATAGAAAATTGGTTGGCAGACAGGAAACAAAGAGTAGGAATTAACGGGTCCCTTTCAGAATGGCAGGCAGTGGCTAGTGGGGTAATAATAATAATAATAATAATAGATTTTATTTATATAGCGCTTTTCAGGACTCAAAGTACAGCAAGGCTCGGTGCTGGGACCGCAGCTATTTACAATATACATCAATGATTTGGATGAAGGGATTCAAAGTAACATTAGCAAATTTGCAGATGACACAAAGCTGGGTGGCAGTGTGAACTGTGAGGAGGATGCAATGAGAATGCAAGGTGACTTGGACAGGTTGGGTGAGTGGGCAGATGCATGGCAGATGAAATTTAATGCAGATAAATGTGAGGTTATCCACTTTGGTAGCAAAAACAGGAGGCAGATTGCTATTTAATGGCATCAAGTTGGGAAAAGGGGAAGTACAACAGGATCTGTGGGTCCTTGTTCATCAGTCTATGAAAGTAAGCATGCAGGTACAGCAGGCAGTGAAGAAAGCAAATTACCTGTTGGCCTTTATAACAAGAGGAATCGAATATAGGAGCAAAGAGGTCCTTCTGCAGTTGCACAGAGCTCTAGTGAGACCACACCTGGAGTATTGTGTGCAGTTTTGGTCCCCTAATTTGAGGAAGGACATTCTTGCTATTGAGGGAGTGCAGCGTAGGTTTACAAGGTTAATTCCCGGGGTGGCGGGACTGTCATATGCTGAGAGAATGGAGCAGCTGGGCTTGTACACTCTGGAGTTTAGAGAGGATGAGAGGGGATCTCAGTGAAACATATAAGATTGTTAAGGGTTTGGACACGCTAGAGGCAGGAAACATGTTCCCGATGTTGGGGGAGTCCAGAACCAGGGGCCACAGTTTAAGAATAAGGAGTAAGCCATTTAGAACGGAGACGAGGAAGCACTTTTTCTCACAGAGAGTGGTGAGTCTGTGGAATTCTCTGCCTCAGAGGGCGGTGGAGGCAGGTTCTTTGGATCCTTTCAAGAGAGAGCTAGATAGGGCTCCTAAAAATAGCGGAATCAGAGGATATGGGGAGAAGGCAGGAACGGGGTACTGATTGTGGATGATCAGCCATGATCACATTGAATGGCGGTGCTGGCTCGAAGGGCCGAATGGCCTACTCCTGCACATATTGTCTGTTGTCTATTGTCTATTGACTGAGATCACCTGGAAATCTCTTTGCATCCTCTTTGCTTCTCCTAATTACTCTCAGTTTCATGTCATCAAACTTAGAAATATTAAATTTACTTCCTTGTCAAAATCATTAATGTACATTGAAAATAACAGGCTCAAGCAATGGTTTCAATGATGGCTCATTAGTCACCATGTGCCACCCAAAAGAAGTCTCGGTTCCTAGCCTGCTAAAGAATTTTCAATCCATCCCAGTTGAACATTGCCTAATCCACATATTTTAATATTCCTTGTTGATCTTTTATGCATGGTTTTATCAAAGACCTACTGAAAATCCAACACATCCACTTCTTCTCCCTGAAGTAAAAAACCCAAAACAAATTCCTGGAGGAACTCAGCGGCTCAGGCAGCATCTGTGGAGGAAAATTATTCATCCAACAATTTTTTTTTTCAAGATCAAAACATTGTTTTGGAAAACAGAAACAACAAACAAGGTTATATATTGAAATATTTTCATACAGCAGGTAGGAAACAGGAAATTTGAAATGTGGGAAAGAATAAAGTGCATTTGAATCGTCAAGAGAAACACCGCTATTTTAGATTTTAATTAGTCGGATGTAGCAAAAATACTGAAATTTGTTCCCTTTTTAGTGAAGACACCATCATTGTAATAGGAGAACACATTTCACAATAATATTTGAAGAAGTACATCAGTTTTGCAAACTACATTTCAATCATTTAATCCCGTTCATTTAATCCACTATTACCAATGAAGAATAATGTCTGAAGTTTACTGACCTTCTGCAGAGGAACTTGTGTGGAATTCTGGAGAAGCAGCAACGTGGCTTTGAGCCCAGCACAGCACAAGCTGAGGTTCCCTCACACTGCACAGTAACTGACACTGCCTCTTGTCAAACTAAATGACACTCCCCCTCCAGCTCAGGGTTCCGGCACCACTGGTGTTGATACAAATGGGTTCAGATATAGAATTATACTACAAATAAAGATTCCATCAGGAATCGAACTTGCACCTTTGCGATTTTGAACATTTCGAATGGATCTCAAATGGGAGAGCTCCAGGTGCTTTGCTGCATCCTGCTGGGCCTGATGTTCCACGAGAGAGTACATGCAATCCAGGGAGGTCCTGCCATTTCATGATGAAAAAAACTCCATAGAGGGTTGTGTTCATTAAACATGCTGGCAATTGCATTGCACCCATTAGGATAAACTGAACCATTCCCGGAGAGAGGATTGGCCCTGGTGAAAGGAGAAAGAACATACTGTTTCCTCACTTGCCTCTTCATGGGAAGGAGCCCACAGATTCCACCATGGGAAGCTTTCACTGTCCTAATGAATGCCCACCATTATTGGTCAGCTGAGCAAAATCTGAAATGACATTAAAAGAAGCAAGAGTACAGAGTGTACACTGGATGTGGACCTCAGCATCCATCATTGGGAGTGGCTTGGTCACACGACCACTCACTGAGATGGCCAAACCCTGAAGGGTGTGTCTGCCAGGTTCTTTATACAGCAGGTAGAGAATTAGCCAACACAAGGGATTGACCTACTTGACCTCCTCCTCTCCTGTCCACCTGCAAGAGGTGAATCTGTTGACCATGGCTTTGGCAGAAATCAGAAGACCTTTGCACAGTTCTCATTGAGGACAATGTTTTGTCATTACACCAAAGTCATCCCATATTGCTCTGACTGGCACAACAGTTATTGATGTCATCTTCCCAAAGGAGCTGCAGAGGCTGAGACATTGACTATGTTCAAGGTAGATGATGATTGACTATAAACTCAACAGAAGTCAGGAGACGTGGGGAAAGTGGGAACATGGTGTTGAGACCAATATTGGATCTGCTGTATGGGCCTGATAAATTGTGCTGCCTCAGACTTTATTCCTTGGAATGCAAGAGGCTGAGATAGTTGAATTATTGAGGGGAATAGATAGGCTGAATGAACAGAGCCTTTTACCCAGTGTGGGGGTATCAAGAACCAGAGGACACGGGTTTGAGGTGAGATGATAAGGTTTAATATGAACACGAAGGACATCCTTTACATTCAAAGGATAAAGGACTCAAACAAGAGGAGTTGAGTATAGAAGCAAAGATGTCCTTCTGCAGTTGTACAGCGCCCAAGTGAGACCACACCTGCAGTATTGTGTGCAGTTTTGGTCCCCTAATTTGAGGAAGGACATGCTTGCTATTGAGGGAGTGCAGCATAGGTTTACAAGGGTTAATTCCCGGGATGACGGGACTGTCATATGCTGAGAGAATGGAGCGGCTGGGCTTGTATACTCTGGAATTCGTCAAGGATAGGGAATCTTATTGAAACATATTAGATTATTAAGGGTTTGGACACACTAGAGGCATGATACGTGTTCCTGATGTTGGGAGAGTCCAGAACCAGGGACCACAGTTTAAGAATAAGCGGCAAGCCATTTAGAACGGAGTTGAGGAAAAACCTTTTCACACAGGGGGTTGTGAATATGTAGAATTCTCTGCCTTAAAGGGCGGTGGAGGCCGGTTCACTGGATGCTTTCAATAGAGAGCTAGATATGGCTCTTGAAGATAGTAGAGTCAGGGGATGTGGGGAGAAGGCAGGAACAGGGTACTGATTGTGGATGATTAGCCATGATCGCATTGAATGGCGGTGCTGGCTTGAAGGACCGTATGGCCTACTCCTGCACCTATTGTCTATAAAGGGTAGTAGGTATATGTGATGAGCTGCCAGAGGAGGTAGTTGAAGCAAGTGCTAACATTTCAATTAAAATACACTTGAACAGGTTCATGGAAAGGAAAGGTTTAGAGGGATATGGGGCAAATGGAACTACGTTTGATGAGGAAACTAGGTCAGCATGGACGTGTTGCAGCTGTTTCTGTGCTGTACGACTCTGTGGTTCCATGACTCTGACTAAGTCCTGATAGCAGTGTGAGAGCATCTTCACCAAAAGTATTGCAGAACTTCAAGAAGGCAGCTCACCACCATCTTCTCCAAGGCAGTTAGGGACGGATAATAAATATATTGACTTTGATGCTGATATTAGTAAAAACTAATTGGAATAAATCCTCTCCTTTGCACCGTACTGTAGATTATCTGCCACAATTTATCCCAATCACTGACAAACACAGATACTTGAGCTTCTCTGTCTTTTAGTTACTATCCTTATAATAAATGCATCCTCAGCATACACAGATATATTCTGTTCTCACGTATTTAAAAAAATGACACGAATGGAATTACAAGGAATTACTTTTAAATGTAAAGGGTAAATAGAGAAGTTGGTATCTGAAGATAACATCAGCGTAAAAGAGGAAGGATCTGTGTTAGGTCATGTTTACACTTCTGCTTGCTCCAGATAAGACAGGGTGATGATCCCAGTGTTTAGAATGTGAGAGTGACAGACAGTGTGGGTTGGAGGGGGAGATGAGATGAATTATGAAGAGACATGTTCAGGAGCTAGGGAAAAATTTCAAAACAGAGGGTGAGCAGCAGTAAAAATGAACTATATTTCTCTGCAGAATTCACACAGTATGAATAATATTTTTATTAGAGACCAGTACATATCATATTGAAAACAATTCATGTATTTCATTTCTACATTACTAATATTATCAAACGTTATTCGTGTTGTCTCCAATAGTTTTTTTCTTTTTATATAGATAGAAAATAAGAAAGTAGTGGAAGGAAAGAAAAGGGAGAGAAAAAAAGGAGATAATAAAGAAGAATGGAATAACTTACTAAAAGTACATCATTAGAGATATATTCGTACATTTCAAAGTATAACTTTTCATCTAATCCTTAGCTCGAGTTTTAGTCAGGTTCTCGTGTCGAACCAGTCTGACCCTTCAGATAATCAATAAATGGAGACCATGTTCTGATAAATAATTCGTGTTTGTCCATTAGGACAAGTCTAATTCTTTCCAAATGTAAGGTGTCCGACATTTCTATGATCCACATTTTAATTGTGGGGGTTATAGGACCTTTCCAAAATTTTAGTATTAATTTTTTTCCAGTTATTATACTATAATCAATAAAGTTTCTTTGAGTTGTTGTAAATGTTTGATTTTGTTCTAATATTCCTAAAATTATTAATTTTGAATCAGGATCCAATTGGGTGTTGACAACTATAGATATTATTCTAAAAATATTTGCCCAGAATTTTTTAATTTGTATACAATTCGCAAATGTATGAGTTTAGTTAGCATCTAAATGTTGACATTTATCACAAATAGGGGAGATATGTGGAAAGATTCTATTTAGATTTGTTTTAGAATAATGTAATCTCTGTAGTACTTTGAATTATATTAGAGAGTGTCTGGCATTTAATGAACATTGATGTATATGTTGTAAGCTTTCTTCCCAAATATCTTTCGTTATTGTTTGATTTAGTTCCTTTTCCCACGTTTGCCTATATAAGTCCGTCGATGGTATCTCACTATCTAATAAGGTATTATATATGTGAGATATTAATTTTTCTGTATTAGGATGTTTATTCAAACAGTCATCAAGGATTTATGAATCTCTAGTTCTGAAGTTTTGAGTATTTGCTTTAACGTAATCTCTAAGTTGTAGATATCTGAAAAAATCATTTAAATGGAGTCCATAAGTTTGTTGCAGCTCCTGAAATGAAAGAAATGTGCCTTTCTTATAAAGTTGTCCCATCGTTTTAATTCCATAATGTTTCCATTGTATGAAACCTTTATCTAACCAAGCAGGTTTGAATAAAGGGTTATTCACAATGGGAAGCAAAAGTGATAAATTATCCAATTTTAATGTATTTTTTAATTGTTTCCAAATTCGCATAACACTATATATTATAGGATTTTCCCTATAAATGTTTTTGTTCAGTTTAGAAGTAGCAAATACTATCGAGCCAATTTCAAAGGGTAAACAATCTTCCTTTTCCATTTTTAACCAATCCGGTTGGTGATCTATTTCTTCCAACCAAAAATTCATATTTTTAATGTTAACTGCCCAAAAATAAAACAAAAAATTTGGTAGAACTAAACCTTCATTTATTTTTGATTTGCACAGATGTTTTTTGCTTATCCTATGATTCTTATAATCCCAGATAAAGTCAATGAGAATGGAATCCAACTTTTTGAAAACGTTTTTTGGCAAGTATATCGGAATTGTTTGAAAAAGATATAATATTTGCGGTAAAAAATCATTTTTATGGCATTAATTTTACAAACCATTGAAATAGGAAATGTTTTCCAGTACTGAATATTCTTATGTAGTTTATTCAGTAAAGGGGGGAAATTTGATTTAAATAATGATGTATATGTCTTAGTGACATAAATTCCTAGATATTTAAATTTTTCATTTATTATTTTAAACGGGAATTGTTGTAGTATATGTGTATTATGTTCCCTTATTGGCATAATTTCACGTTTATTCCAATTAATTCTATATCCAGAGAGTAAACCAAATTGAGTTATTAAATTTAATAAATTTCGAATACTCATTTCTGGTTTTGTGATGTAAATTAATACATCATCTGCGTATAGAGAAATGTTATTCTGTCTTTAGTATTATACCCATATATTTCCGGATGAGTCCTAACTCTTTCAGCAAGTGGCTCAATAGCAAGCGCAAATAATAACGGAGACAATGGGCATCCTTGTCTACAACCTCTAGATAAATTAAATTTAGGTGATAACCTTTGATTTGTAAATATTCTAGCTGTTGGGTTAGTATATAAAAATTTTACCCATGTACAATACTTCTCGCCCAGTTGCAATTATTCCATCACCGAAAATAAATAGGGCCATTCAACCTGATCAAATGCTTTCTCAGCATCCAGTGAGATTATTGTTAGGTCTTCGTTAGTGAGTCTCTTTGAATATATTATATTAAATAATCGTCTCAAATTAAAATATGAATACCGTTTCTGAATAAAGCCTGTTTGGTCAGGGTGTATTAATTTATTCATCACTGTACTTAATCTGTGTGCTAGAATTTTAGTTAATATTTTCTGATCTGTATTTAAAAGCGCAATTGCTCTGTATGATCCTGGATCTTCAGGATCCTTATCCATCTTTGGTATAAGTGTTATTATAGGTTCGTTTAAGGTATCTGGCAATTTCTGTTGAATATAAGTACACTCATACAGTGTTTGTAAACGTGGGGAGATTAATGACACCCCAGGAACATCTGCTTCTCTTATTTGCGAAACATTTAAGGCGTTTGTACGAGGTGCATTAATTTCCTCCCAAGCATTTTATAATAAAGAGAACCGGATTAAACAACAGACACTGGAAAAGGAAATAAAGCAACTAGATATAGAAAATGCGGCAATGCCATCTATGATAAAACATAATAAAATTGCTGTATTGAAATATAAATTAAATAAAATGTACTCAGAACAAGTAATAAAACTTTACCAACACACTAAACAATTACATTTTGAATTCGGAGACAAACCACAAAAACTATAAGCAAGTCAGCTCCGAAAATTGGAGGGGGAAAAAACAATCCACAAAATTAGATCAGATACGGGAGAATTATTAATACTGCCCAAGGATATAAATGAGAGATTTCTCCAATATTATCAAAATCTTTATTCAACTTAAACGATAGAAAAGCCGGAAGGAATAGTAGAATTCTTACAAAAATGTAATCTAAAAGGTTTAGACTCAAAAGACAGAGACTTATTAGAAGCTGAAATTACGATAAAAGATATTGAAGAGTCTATTAGATCTTTAAAAAACGGTAAAGCAGCAGGCACAGATGGTTTAGGCTCTGAATTTTATAAAAACTTTTACGATTTGGTCTCCCCACGTTTACAAATTCCTTCCTGTCTTCTTAATCATAACAATTAGTCATCAACTGAAAACCAGTCATCATAAAGTGCCCCAATTAAAACACAATTGGACATCTATCCAGGAGACAAATTCATTCTTGCCACTGCTTTCATGAAGTAAACAGAACCACACCCAGAAATCAGTCTGGGGCTCCCAACCCCAAATCTCACCTATCCATGTTCTCCACAGATGCTGCCTGGCCCGCTGAGTTACTCCAGCACTCTGTGAAACGTCACCTATCCATGTTCTCCACAGATGCTGCCTGACCCGCTGAGTTACTCCAGCATTCTGTGAAACGTCACCTATCCATGTTCTCCACAGATGCTGCCTGACCCGCTGAGTTACTCCAGCACTCTGTGAAACGTCACCTATCCATGTTCTCCACAGATGCTGCCTGACCCGCTGAGTTACTCCAGCACTCTGTGAAACGTCACCTATCCATGTTCTCCACAGATGCTGCCTGACCCGCTGAGTTACTCCAGCACTTTGCGAAACGTCACCTAACCATGTTCTCCACAGATGCTGCCTGACCCGCTGAGTTTTTTTGTAAACCAGCACCTGATCTTCATACCAAATCTCTGCTGGTTTCAGGGTTTTTACTAAATTTGGCATCTGTGCAATGGGTGCACTATGGGGAAAGGTAAAGGGTCACAGAGCAATAAAGAACCATTTTGCAGTAAAGAGCACAATATCTAATTTGTAGACAGCGCTCCCAATGTGCAGTGAATTCACATAACAGGTCGTTCCAATTTGTGGTCAACACTCCCACCGTGTGGTGATCCGCTGCACTGCAGGCCAGTCCAATTTGTGGTCAACACTCGCACCGTGTGGTGATCTGTCGCACTGCAGGCCAGTCCAATTTGTCGTCAACACTCCCACCGTGTGGATTAAGAAAGAACTGCATACGCTGGAAAAATCGAAGGTTGACAAAAATGCCGGAGTAACTCAACGGGTGAGGCAGCATCTATGGAGAGAAGGAATAGTTGACGTTTCAGGTCGAGACCCTTCAGACTGAAGTTGGGGTGGGGGTGCGGGATAAAGGAAGGAAAAGGCAGAGACAGTAGGCTGTGGGAGAGCTGGGAAGGGGCAGGAGGGAGAAACCACTGAAATTGGAGAATGGGAAGATGTGGCCAATGGTGGGATCCCGTTGTAGGTGGCGAAATTGTCGGAGGATTATCTGTTGTATGTGACGGCTGCTAGGGTGGAAGGTGGGGACATGGGGGACTCTGCCCTTGTTACGTGTAGGGGGGTGGGGAATACGAGCGGAGCTGCGGGATATAGAGGAGAGCCTGATAAGAACCTCGTCTATAGTAGAAGAGGGGAAACCCCATTCCCTAAAGAATGAGGACATCTCCGATGCCCTGGTTTGGAACACTTCATCCTGGGCACAGATGTGGCCAGTGTAGTCCAGATTGCCATGGGCATCAGTGGGTTTGTAGTAGATGTCGGTCAGTAGTCTGTTACCTGTGATAGACAAAATACGCCAGAGTAGGCCATTCGGCTCTTCGAGCCAGCACCGCCATTCAATGTGATCATGGCTGATCATTCCCAATCAGGACCCCGTTCCTGCCTTCTCCCCATATCCCCTGACTCCGCTATCTTTAAGAGCCCTATCTAGCTCTCTCTCGAAAGTATCCAGAGAACCGGCCTCCACCGCCCTCTGAGGCAGAGAATTCCACAGACTCACCACTCTCTGTGAGAATAAGTGTTTCCTCGTCTCCATTCTAAATGGCTTACCCCTTATTCTTAAACTGTGTCCCCTGGTTCTGGGCTCCCCCGACATCGGGAACATGTTTCCTGCCTCTAGCGTGTCCAAACACCTTAACAATCTTATATGGTTCAATAAGATTCCCTCTCATCCTTGTAAACTCAGAGTGTACAAACCCAGCCGCTCCATTCTCTCAGCATATGACAGTCCCGCCATCCCGGGAATTAACCTTGTAAACCTACGCTGCACTAACTCAATAGCAAGAATGTCCTTCCTCAAATTAGGGGACCAAAACTGCACACAATACTCCAGATGTGGTCTCACTTGAGCTCTGTACAACTGCAGAAGGACCTCTTTGCTCCTATATTCGATTCTTCTTGTTATAAAGGCCAACATGCCATTCGCTTTCTTCACTGCCTGCTGTACCTACATGCTTACTTTCATAGACTGATGAACAAGGACCCCCCAGATCCCGTTGTACTTCCCCTTTTCCCAACTTGACGCCATTTAGATAATAATCTGCCTTCCTGTTTTTGATACCAAGGTGGATAACCTCACATTTATCCACATTAAACTTCATCTGCCGTGCATCTGCCCACTCCCCCAACCTGTCCAAGTCACCCTGCATTCTCATAGCATCCTCCTCACAGTTCACACTGCCACCCAGCTTTGTGTCATCTGCAAATTTGCTAATGTTACTTTGAATCCCTTCATCCAAATCATTGATGTATATTGTAAATAGCTGCGGTCCCAGCACCGAACCTTGCAGTACCCCACTAGTCACTGCCTGCCAATCTGAAAGGGACCCGTTAATCCCTGCTCTTTGTTTCCTGTCTGCCAACCACTTCTCCATCCATGTCAGCACTCAACCCCCAATAGCATGTGCCCTAATTTTGCCCACTAATCTCCTGTGTGGCACCTTATCAAATGCTTTCTGAAAGTCCAGGTACACTACATCAACTGGCTCTCCCTTGTCCATTTTCCTAGTTACATCCTCAAAAAATTCCAGAAGATTAGTCAAGCATGATTTCCCCTTCGTAATTCCATGCTGACTCGGACCGATCCTGTTACTGCTATCCAAATGTGCGGCTATCTCATCTTATATAATTGACTCCAGCATCTTCCCCACCACCGATGTCAGGCTAGCTGGTCTAGAATGCCGTGTTTTCTCTCTTGTGCTTTCTTAAAAAGTGGGATAACTTTAGCTACCCTCCAATCCACAGGAACTGATCCTGAGTCTATAGAACATAGGAAAATTATCACCAATGCATCCACGATTTCTAGAGCCATATAACCATATAACAATTACAGCACGGATACAGGCCATCTCGGCCCTTCTAGTCTGTGCCGAACACTTATTCACCCCTAGTCCCATCTACCTGCACTCAGACCATAACCCTCCATTCTTTTCCCGTCCACTTCCTTAAGTACGCTGGGATGCAGACCATCAGGCCCTGGGGATTTATCAGCCTTCAGTCCCATCAGTTTATCCAACAGCAATTCCTGCCTAATGTGGATTTCCTTCAGTTCCTCAGTCACCCCAGATCCTCTGGCCACTACTATACCAGGAAGATTGTTTCTGTCCTCCTTAGTGAAGACAGATCCAAAATACCTGTTCAACTCATCTGCCATTTCCATGTTCCCCATAATAAATTCACCTTTTTCGGTCTTCAAGGGTCTAACTTTGGTCTTAACTAAATTTTCCCTCTTCACATACCTAAAGAAGCTTTTACTATCCTGCTTTATATTCTTGGCTAGCTTATCTTCATACCTCATCTTTTCTCCCCGTATTGTCTTTTTGGTTATCTTCTGTTGTTCTTTAAACATTACCCAATCCTCTTGCTTCCCGCTCACCTTTGCTACGTTGTGATTCTTCGCTTTAATTTTTATAGTGTCCCTGACGTCCCTTGTCAGCCATGGTCGCCTCTTACTCCCCTTGGAATCTTTCTTCCTCCTAGGAATGAACTGATCCTGCACATTCTGTATTATTCCTAGAAACACCTGCCATTTTTGTGCCACTGTCATCTCTGCTAGTGTATTTTTCCAGTCAACCTTGGCCAGCTCCTCCCTCATGGCCCCATAGTCCCCTTTATTCAACTGCAACACTGACTCCTCCGATCTACTCTTCTCCCTCTCCAATTGTAGATTAAACCTGACCATGTTATGGTCATTGCCTCCTAATGGCTCATTAACCTCGAGGTCCTTTATCAAATCCGGTTCATTACATAACACTAAATCCAGAATTGCCCCACTGCAAACGGTTGTTGGTGGTGGTAACTGCTTTGAAATTAAGTGGTAGGTAACTGCACTTGAATTCTTTGGCCTTGCACCCTGCTTAAAATGGCATGAAACTGCATTTGAATTTGATGGCCTTGCACCCTGCTTGAAGTGGTAAGAAACTGCATTTGAATCTGGTGGCCTTGCACCCTGCTTGAAATGGAATTTCAAGGAATAGCTGTGAGTCAACTGCTCGCCCACCAGCCGTGAGTGAGCTACCAGCGCATCAGGCTTGAGTGACTGAGCTGTCACCCCAAGAATCCATTTGGCCCACAGCGGAGGGTGATGGCTAGGCGCAGGCCTGGTTCCTGTGGCTTTCTCAGCAGAGGGCCCATGTTTGTCATTAAACAGGTCAGGAGGTATTCTTGTGACGTTTTTAAAGCAGACAAATCCACCTCATGCAGCACATTTATCAGGTTCTCATACTGTCCAAGCCTGAATCTTCTTTGCAAGAGGGGCTTCATCCACTGAGACTTCATCCACTGATACCTCCTCTTGTGCTTCCTCTTCACCCTTGTTCTTGCCTGTCTGCCTTTAGGCTGCAGAAGCAAAAGGCCTGCTGCAAACAGCAGGAGTTGTATTTTTACTGCGGATTACGTGGCCCAAGTGGGACAGCCCCTTTAGTCAGCCACATTCGCCTCATCCTTCCCTCAGAATCTTTCTTCCTCTTTGGGATGAAAAGATCCTGCAACTTCCAAATTATTGTCAGAAACTTCTGCCATTGCTGTTCCACAATCATTCTTGCTTGGATCGCCTTGTACTCAACAATAGCCACCTCCTTACTTATGCCTCTGTAGTTACCTTGACTCTACAATAATGCCGTCACATCTGATTTCATCTTCTCAAACTGCAGGTTGAATTTTATCATATTATGTCACAAATTCCGAGGGGTTCCTTTACCTTAAGCTCCATAATCAAATCCAGTTCTTGCACAACACCGAATCCAGAATTGCCTTTTCCCTGGTCGGCTCAACCACAAGCCACTCGAAGAAGCCATCTCGCAGGCACACCACAAATTCCTTCTCTTGGGATCCAGTACCAGCCTGATTTTCCCAGTCTACCTGCATATTGAAATTCCCAGTAACATGGCCTTTCTTACATGCTGATTGTATCTCCTGCTGTAATTTGTACTCTTCTTCCTGACTCGTGAGCGTCAAATCAGTGGTACGGAAGGTATTGAAGAGGATTCTTCAAGATAGGATTTACTCCCATTTGGAAGAAAATGGGCTAATTAGGGATAGCCAGCATGGCTTTGTACATGGCTGGTCGTCTTATTAACTTGTTTGAGTGGGACAGGCCCTTAAGAGTGCAAAAGAGCAGAGAGGCCATCTGTGCTCATACTATAACTCAGCACTGGGCAGTGTGCCGTGGCAGAACTAAGTCATTTGAGGGACAGCAGACAACAGGTAAACCAGTGCATGAGGAGAACCCACATGCAGACAAGATCAGTGAATGTTATGTTTAGTTTAAATCCTGCTGACTTTGTTTGATTTCAGTTTAAGTGTGGATTTTTATTTTCATTTTTGTGTAAATAATTTCATTGCAGATGTGTTCATAAAGTAGTATTTATCATGCATCTGCTGGTCTGATTAGTGTTGGTAGATCTGCAAACATAGCCATTGAATTCATTGCATTGTCTGTTTTATTTGTCAGAATGTAGGCTGGTGCTTCATTTGTCAGCTGAATGATAAGAAATACTAGAAACACGTCTTTGTGTTTCATTTGCTAATTGAAGTACGGTAAGCCCTATTGCAAACCACCGTTGTTTGCTGTGGTGCTCCATTTATCAAGATGTGTAAAAATGGCCTTTATTTATTGAACAAGATGAGTAAAGACTGATTCACATTCACAGTGCGGTTTGTCTTATTTTCTGAGGTAAAATTATTTTACATTTAAAAGGCACAGCAAATGATTGTGAGATGTAAGATGTGAGTAGATCGCATCCTCCATTTGGTGTTTCATGATCAAGTCAAGTCAAGTGAGTTTATTGTCATGTGTCCCTGATAGGACAATGAAATTCTTGCTTTGCTTCAGCACAACAGACCATAGTAGGCATTGACTACAAGGCATTCTATAAACATATACACACATGAATCAATATACTGATGAAGTGCAAATAACAGTATTGGCTAATAAAGTTCAGTGTTATGTCCGAGCCAGGTTTAATAGCCTGATGGCTGTGGGGAAGTAGCTATTCCTGAACCTGGTCGTTGCAGTCTTCAGGCTCCTGTACCTTCTACCTGAAAATAGTAGGGAGATGAGTGTGTGGCCAGGATGGTGTGGGTCCTTGATGATACTGCCAGACTTTTTGAGGCAGTGACTGTGATAGATCCCCTCGATGGAAGGGAGGTCAGAGCCGATGATGGACTGGGCAGTGTTTACTACTTTTTGTAGTATTTTCCTCTCCAGGGCGCTCAAGTTGCCGAACCAAGCCACGATGCAACCGGTCAGCATGCTCTCTACTGTGCACCTGTAGAAGTTAGAGAGAGTCCTCCTTGACAAACCGACTCTCCGTAATCTCCTCGGGAAGTAGAGGCGCTGATGTGCTTTCTTGATAATGGCATCAGTGTTCTCGGACCAGGAAACATCTTCAGAGATGTGCACGCCCAGGAATTTGAAGCTCTTGACCCTTTCAACCATCGACCCGTTGATATAAACGGGACTGTAGGTCCCCATCCTACTCCTTCCAAAGTCCACAATCAGTTCCTTGGTTTTGCTGGTGTTGAGGGCCAGGTTATTGTGCTGGCACCATATGGACAGTTGCTCGATCTCTCTTCTATACTCTGACTCATCCCCATCAGTGATACGTCCCACAACAGTGGTGTCATCAGCGAACTTGATGATGGAGTTCGCACTATGTCCGGCTACGCAGTCATGAGTATAGAGTGAGTACAGCAGGGGGCTGAGCACGCAGCCTTGAGGTGCTCCCGTGCTAATTGTTATCGAGTCTGACACATTTCCACCAATACGAACAGACTGTGGTCTGAGAGTGAGGAAGTCGAGGATCCAATTGCAGAGGGATGCGCAGAGACCCAGTTCTGCGAGTTTGGTAACCAGCTTGGAGGGGATGATTGTGTTAAATGCCGAGCTGTAATCGATGAATAACAGTTTTTGTTGTCCAAGTGGTCCAGAGCGGAGTGAATGGCCAGCGAGATGGCATCCACCGTTGATCTGTTGTGGCGGTAAGCGAACTGCAGTGGGTCCAGGTTTTTGTCGAGGTAGGAGTTGATCTGCGTCATGATCAACCTCTCAAAGCACTTCATCACCACAGGTGTTAGTGCCACATGTGGATAGTCATTGAGGCACGTCACCTTACTCTTCTTGGGCACTGGTATAATTGATGCCCTTTTGAAGCAGGTGGGAACCTCATACCTCAGAAGTCAGAGGTTGAAAATGTCCGTAAAAACTCCAACCAGTTGGTCCGCACAGGTTTTTAGAACACGACCAGGTATACCATCAGGTCCAGGCGCTTTTCGAGGGTTCACCCCTCTGAAGGATTTCCTGACGTCGGCCTCTGTGACTGAGACTGAAATACCATCACGGCGAATGGGGGCTCGGCAAGGCACATCGGTGTTCTCCCTATCAAAGCGTGCGTAAAACGCATTGAGCTCATCAGGGAGTGATGTTTCGCCGACATTCGAGCTGCCTCCTGATTTCGCCTTGTAAGAGGTGATTGCATTCAGGCCCTGCCACAGCCGCCGAACATCTGTCCCTTCCTCCAGTTTGGAGCAGAAGTCCCTTTTGGCCTTTTTGATGGCTTTAGCAATGCCGTATCTGGACTTCTTGTAGGCCACTGTATCATCAGACATGAATGCCCGGTGTCTGGACTTCAGAAGAGTGCGGATCTCAAAGTTCATCCAAGGTTTCTGATTGGAAAATGCTCGGAAGGTTTTTGTAGGGATGCAGTCCTCCACACACTTCTTAATGAAGTCTGTAATGACTGTGGTGTATTCGTTCAGGTCCGTTGCCGAGTCCTTGAACATTGCCCAGTCTACAGACTCCAAACTGTCCTGGAGTTGTTCCTCTGACCCCCCATGATGAAGGAAATAGTACATTAAAGTCATGATACTATGGAATTATAGTAAAATGAAGACTTTGCAGGCATCAATTTTATTTTGAGAACATAGCACTCTCTTTTATTGTGTATAAAAGTAAACAAACGGTGAGAATCAAATGGATTCTTAAAAAGGTGTTTAACTGTCACCCACTACAAAATGTGGGAGTATGCAAACAAAACGAAAACCAGCTCAAACAGGGAAAAATCACCATTAACATACAAATAAGAATCTACATCAAAGGGTAAACTTTACGACAGACCCATGTCTCTGAGCCTCTCTCTCTCTCCCTTCATCCACAGTTGTTACTGTTTCACGGAGACAGCCGGCTCCATAACCAGATGCCAATGCAGTTAAGGCTGTTACAGCAGGCTGCAGATGTGTGAAAGTGAGTAGGGTTCTCTGGAAAAGAATTCGGAAGTACATGTTAAAAACTTTTTAGCAGAGCATAAAACGGTGCAGTTGGGTTATTCCAGCTTTTACTGTAAACTTTACGAAAATGTATGATGTATTTTCGGGCAAATCATGGACTATTCTTGCATCACATCACTCAAGGAAGATAATTAGTTTAATGGCCTTATGCGGTTGTGAATGAAAATTATTTAAACTACAATCTAACACAAAATAATAAGCTTTGAATTGTATACCTGTGCTGCCTGGTAATGTGGCTGGGCCCGGTTGCAATGTGTGCTCATTGTAGAGAGAGGGAGGGAGGGAGGGAGAGAGGGAGGGAGGGAGGGAGGGAGGGAGGGAGGGAGGGGGAGAGAGGGAGGGAGAGAGAGAGGGAGAGAGGGAGGGAGAGGGGGAAGGAGGGAGATAGGGAGGGAGGGAGAGAGGGAGGAAGAGAGGGAGGGAGGGAGGGAGGGAGGGAGAGAGAGAGGGAGGGAGAGAGAGAGGGAGGGAGGGAGGGAGAGAGAGGGAGGGGGGAGGGAAGGAGAGAGAGAGAGAGGGAGGGAGGGAGGGAGGAGAGGGAGAGAGAGAGGGGGGAGGGATGGAGGGATGGATGGAGCGCCACGCTGTGGGAGGGAGAAGAGACCTGTTTTCTTGGCTGACTTTCACCATTGAAACAATCCCCGGATACAAGCTGGTGATTCAATCTCAACATCTCCAGCTTCAAGAAACTCGGCCACAGAAAGTCCCCTCGGTCCAGAATAACAGGGACAGCGTGGAGCACCACCGCCACCTGCTGGCCGCTGCGTTCATTGTCAAAGACACAGAGTGCCGGAGTAACTCAGGGGGTCAGGCAACATCTGTGGGTAAACCACCTTCTCCAGCTCCTGTTTCTGGAGTTTATTGTAATCAGGGCCAGCATCGTGAGTCTGCGGAAGGGTCCTGACCCTAAACCACACCTGTCCGTGTATTCTAGACTTGCGGGAAGGGAGGCGAATGCAAAGCTGACCTTTATTTCAAGCGGACCAGAATATAAAATCAAGGATGTCATTCTGTGGCTCGAGAAGGCACAGGTGAGGCCACATTTGGAGTATTGTGAGCAATTTTGCTCCGCATACATGAGGAAGGATGTGTCGGTGTTGGAGAGGATCCAGAGGGTCCAGGTTTACCAGAAATATCCCAGGAAAGAGTAGGTTAACCTATGACGAGCGTTTGTCGGCGCTGGGCCTGTACTCGCTGGAGTTTAGAAGAATGAGGGGGGGACCTCATTGAAACTTCACCGAATAGTGAAAGGCCCGGATAGAGTGGATGTGGAGAGGACGTTTCCACTAGTGGGAGAGTCTAGGATCAGAGGTCACAGCCTCAGAATTAAAGGACATATAGGTAGGACAGGTTTACATACAACGCCAGCAGATAGATGTGGACAGATGTGCACAGTGGTTATGACGTATGAGTTCAGAAATCCAAGGGGGTCAGAATTATTTTCCATTTAACTTATGATTTGTGAAATGATTAAATCGTTTGATTTAACAGGATTGAAAGCCATTTTGTTGCTCTGACAGATTTGCACAGTTTGCTTTTTGGAAGAAGTGAAGGACATGTATTTTCTTAATTCATCATGGCTGAAGCAGGTGGGCTGACTCAAGGTTTCTCTTTACTGTGTGCATTTAAAGAGGAAAGGTCAACCAGTTTAATTAACATCAAGTGACCCAGGGAAAGGAGAGTTTTACTCTCAGAGGTTCATGGAGTCACAGTCACACAGCACAGAAACAGGGCCATTCTTCAGCCCACGTTGCCCACACCCACCAACATGCCCCATCTACACTAGTCACACAGCACGGAAACAGGGCCTTTCTTCAGCCCACCTTGCCCACACCGGCCAACATGCCCCATCTACACCAGTCCCAGAGTCATGGAAACAGGGCCTTCCTTCAGCCCACCTTGCCCACACCGGCCAACATGCCTCATCTACACTTCTCACAGAGCCATGGTAACAGGGCCTTCCTTCAGCCCAACTTGCCCACACCCACCAACATGCCCCATCTACATCAGTCCCAGAGTCACGGAAATAGGCCCTTTGGCACAACTTGCCCACACCGACCAACATGCCCCATCTACACCAGTCCCAGAGTCACGGAAACAGGGCTTTCCTTCAGCCAAACTTGCCCACACCGGCCAACATGCCTCATCTACACCATCCCAGAGTCACGGAAACAGGGCCTTCTTCAGCCCACCTTGCCCACACCGGCCAACATGCCCCATCTACACTAGTCACAGAGTCATGGAAACAGGGCCTTCCTTCAGCCCAACTTGCCCACACCGGCCAACATGCCCCATCTACACTAGTCACACAGTGTGGAAACAGGCCCTTCCTTCAGCCCAACTTGCCACACTCACCAACATTGCCCCATCTACACCAGTCACAGTGTCATGGAAACAGGCCCTTCATTCAGCCCACCTTG
>JAXLNO010003808.1:0-34594 GCA_038087875.1 Malacoraja senta
GCCTTCCCGAGGGAAGTGATTCAAAGAGTTTGTGGCCAGGGTGAGAGGGGTCAGAGATGATCTTGCCCGCTCGCTTTCCTGGCTTCCTAAGGACGCGGCGGTGGGACGTCGGCGTCGGCGATGGTGCCTCGCGGGTCGACCCATGGTCAACGAGGGTGCGGAGGACCGCCGTGAGAGAGAGGGGGAAGAACAATGACCAATAGGGACCCGGCGTGGGGCAACCGCTGTGAGGTGGGGGGGGGGGGTGGAGAGCAAAGGACAATGGGGACCCGGATTGGGGGGATGGGGGTGGGGGGATTGGGGGTGGGGGGGGAAATGAGGAGCCGGCGTGCTTTGTAACTTTGTCAGTGCCGTAGGTGGCCGCTATTTGTGTACATTGCATATGCAAGCAAATATTTCACTGTGTCGCCATAAAGTATTCCGTTCCATTCTTATTCCATTCAATGGACAATAGACAATAGGTGCAGGAGTAGGCAATTCGGCCCTTCGAGCCAGAGCCGCCATTCAATGTGATCATGGCTGATCATCCACAATCAGTACCCCGTTCCTGCCTTCTCCCCATATCCCCTGACTTCGCTATCTTTAAGAGCCCTATCTAGCTCTCTCTTGAAAGTATCCAGAGAACCGGCCTCCGCCGCCCTCTGAGGCAGAGAATTCCACAGACTCGCAACTCTCTGGGTGAAAAAGTGTTTCCTCGTCTCCGTTCTAAATGGCTTACCCCTTATTCATAAACTGCGGCCCCTGGTTCTGGACTCCCCCAACATCGGGAACATGTTTCCTGCCTCTAGCGTGTCCAAACCCTTAATGATCTTAAATGGTTCATTGGGTATGCAAGCAAAGAATCTCACTGCGTCTAGTCACGTGTCACCATAAAGTATTCCATTCCATTCTTATTCCATTCCATACTGATGCCTTCTCGAGGCGTGGGCCCGGAACCAAAGTCGTCAAGTCGAGTGTGTAGGAGGGAACTGCAGATGCTGGTTTAAACCGAAGATAGACACAAAAAGCTGGAGTATTAAAGGGGCCTGTCCCACTTAGGCGACTCTTTAGGCGATTGCCTGGGACTCTTTTTAATGGAATTCACCTACGACACCTGGCGATAACCTACGACAGCACCTATGTCAACCTACGGCAACCTACGACAGCAAAAATTGCCGCCACTGTCGCCGAAAAATTGTCGCCCAAAAAATCGCCTAAGTGGGACAGGCCCTTAACTCAGTGGGTCAGGCAGCATCTCTGGAGAGAAGGAATGGTTGACGTTTCGGGTCGAGACCCTTCTTCAGACTTTCAGGTTGAGATTTTTGTCACCAGCACAAGTCCAGTGAGGTTACAGGTACAAAAAAGATCTTCCTTGCAGCAGCATCACAGCGTTTCAGTTTCAGTTTAGTTTATTGTCACGTGTACCGAGGTACAGTGAAAATCTTTTGTTGCGTGCTATCCAGTCAGAGGAAAGACAAAAACATTATTACAATCGAGCCTGTTACAGTGCACTGATACATGACAAGGGAATGTGTAGGAAGGAACTGCAGATGCTGGTTTAAACTGAAGATAGTCACAAAACGCTGGAGTAACTCAGCCGGACAGGCAGCTTCTCTGGAGAGAAGGAATGGGTGACATTTCGGGTCTGAAGAATGGTCTCGACCCGAAACGTCACCCATTCGTTCTCTCCTGCCCGCTGAGTTACTCCAGCATATTGTGTCCATCGTCACCATCGATAAGGGAATAATGTTTATAGAAACATAGAAAATAGGTGCAGGAGTAGGCCATTCGGCCCTTCGAGCCTGCACCGCCATTTGATATGATCATGGCTGATCATCCAACTCAGTATCCCATCCCTGCCTTCTCTCCATACCCCCTGATCCCTTTAGCCACAAGGGCCACATTTAACTCCCTCTTAAATATAGCCAATGAACTGGCCTCAACTACCTTCTGTGGCAGAGAATTCCACAGATACACCACTCTCTGTGTAAAAAATGATTTCCTCATCTCGGTCCTAAAAGTCTTCCCTCTTATCTTTAAACTGTGACCCCTAGTTCTGGACTTCCCCAACATCGGGAATAATCTTCCTGCATCTAGCCTGTCCAACCCCTTAAGAATTTTGTAAGTTTCTATAAGATCCCCCCTCAGTCTTCTGAATTCCAACGTGTACAAGCCGAGTCTATCCAGTCTTTCCTCATATGAAAGTCCTGCCATCCCAGGAATCAGTCTGGTGAACCTTCTCTGTACTCCCTCTATGGCAAGAATGTCTTTCCTCAGATTAGGAGACCAAAACTGTACGCAATACTCCAGGTGTGGTCTCACCAAGACCCTGTACAACTGCAGTAGAACCTCCCTGCTCTTATACTCAAATCCTTTCGCTATGATT
The DNA here is from genome assembly GCA_038087875.1 of Malacoraja senta. Lineage (NCBI taxonomy): Eukaryota > Metazoa > Chordata > Chondrichthyes > Rajiformes > Rajidae > Malacoraja > Malacoraja senta. The sequence continues at coordinate 2,366 of JAXLNO010003808.1, forward strand.
GCTAACATACCATTTGCTCCTACTTTCAATGACTGGTGTACCATGACACCCAGGTCTCGTTGTATCTCCCCTTTTCCCAATCGGCCATATGGAATATGGAATACTTTATTGTCACCTGTGACAAGGCACAGTGAAATTCTTTGCTTGCATACGTAGGCAAGGTATGCAAAGAGTCGCCACCTAAAGGTCGCTGATAAAGTTACAAAGATCCCCCGTGCTGGCTCCTCCTTTGTTCTACACCCTGCCCTGGTCCGGGTCATAGGTGATAGTAGAATTAGTCCATTCGGCCCATCAAGTGTACTCCGCCAGTCAATCATGGCTGATCTATCTCTCCCTTTGAACCCCATTCTCCTGCCTTCTCCCCATAACCTCTGACACCCGTTCTCCGTTGTTCTCCCCCCCCCCACGCCAGGTCCTCCATGGTTCATTGTTCTCTTCTTCCCCCCCCCATTCCTTACGGCAGTCCCCCACGCCGAGTCCCCTAATGTTCTTCCCCCCCCATTCCTTACGGCAGTCCCCCACGCCGAGTCCCCTAATGTTCTTCCCCCCCCATTCCTTACGGCAGTCCCCCACGCCGAGTCCCCTAATGTTCTTCCCCCCCTCATGGTGGTTCCCCCGCACCCCCATCCACCGCCGAGTCAGGGTAAAGCCAGCAAAGTCCAATCAAGGATAGTCCGAGGGTCACCAATGAGGTAGATAGTAGTTCAGCACTGCTCTCTGGTTGTGGTAGGATGATTCAGTTGCCTGATAACAGCTGGGAAGAAACTGTCCCTGAATCTGGAGGTGTTTCAGAAAGAGCTGCAGATGCTAGAATAATCGAAGATAGACAAAAATGCTGGAGAAACTCAGCGGGTGAGGCAGCATCTATGGAGCGAAGGAATAGGTGACGTTTCGGGTCGAGACCCTTTTTCAGACTGATGTGGGGGTGGTGGGGGCGGGAAGAAAGGAAGAGGCGGAGACAGTGGGCTGTGGGGGAGCTGGGAAGGGGAGGGGAAGGAGGGAGAAAGCAGGGACTACCTGAAATTGGAGAAGTCAATGTTCATACCGCTGGGGTGTAAACTACCCAGGCAAAATAGGTAAATCACTTCAAAGCATATAAGATTTACACACATCTTTAATCAGCACATTAACTTGGCAGCATTACAGAGTGAGGTGTTGTCAGTTCGTCCTAGCTGCTTCAACTAACGGTGCTGGGAATGGGCGTTAGTATAAATGTTATAATGGGGTGGAGTTAGTGATGCTAGCTAAGTGTGATTGATTCACATGCTTCATCAATCTACAAAATATGAGGTGCTGCTCCTCCAATTTGCGGTGGGACTCACTCTGGCCATGGAGGAGGCCCAGGACAGAGAGGTGGGATTGGGAATGGGAGGGGGAGTTGAAGTGCTGAGCCACCGGGAGATCAGGTTGGTTAATGCGAACCGAACGGAGGTGTTGGGCGAAGCGATCGCCAAGCCTACGCTTGGTCTCACCGATGGGCGGCGCGACTTTCGTCTGCAGCGGCCTCTGCAGTCCGTCTGTCTTTTTATTATTTTTGTCTTGTTTTTATGTAGTTTTTTATTATTTTTTTTTGTCGGGGTATGTGTGTGGGGGGGGGGGGGTGGGGGTGGGGGGGGGAAACTTTGAAATCTTTCCGCTGCACGGGAGACCCGACCTTTTCTTTGTCGGGTCTCCGTTGTCGTTGGGGCTGGGCAACGTGGAGCGGCCTCCAGCAGGAACGACCTGGGGCTTCAGTTGCGGAGCTGCGGACTACTCACCGTCGCGGGGCTGGCCGAGTCCGGAGCGGGTGGAGCTGTGGTGGAGACAATCGCTGCTGCTACCCGACCGCCGGAGATTCGGAGGCTACAACCGCGGGTCTGGCGGACGGCAACACCGTAAGCCCGCGGGTCCCCTGGTGGGAGACCGCTTTTCGGGGCTTCCGCAGCGGCGACTTCTCCCGCCCGAGTTGCGGGGTTGAAGAGCACCTGGAGCGGGGCTTTACATCGTCCCCCCGCGCGGCTTGGAATGGCCACCGGACTTTGCGGGCGCACAGCCGGGGCTCTAACCACCAAGACCCGGTGCGCAACTTGCATCACCCGGCGTGGCTTTAATGGCTGCGGGACGACAATCACCATCGCCCGCCGGGGGCTTTGACTTTGACTCTGACATCGGGGGGGGGAGTGCAGTGGAGAGATACGTGTTTTTGCCTTCCATCACAGCGCTGTGATGGATGTATGTGTAAATTGTGTTGTGTCTCGGGTCTTCTTCGTTTTGTATTGTATGGCTGCAGAAACGACATTTCGTTTGGACCTCAAGGGGTCCAAATGACAAATTTGTCCAAAAAGACAAATAAATTGAATTGAATTGAATTGAATTGAAAGTAGAGCAGTTGTAGAGGTGTGCATTTTCACACTTGTTGACATCGCAGGCACTTAGACACCGACAAAGACACAAAGGCATAATTTAACTCTGCACAAGACCGTGTAAAAATTCAAGACATTAGTGTAAAAAACATAATTGGAAATAAAAACTGTAGCAGGAAGGAATTTCCGATGCTGGTTTGCACCGAAGATAGACACAAAATGCTGAAGTAACTCAGCGAGTCGGGCAGCATCTCTGGAGTAAAGGAGATGGGTGACATTTCAGGTCGAGACCCATCTTCAGACTGAGAGTCGGGGAGAGGGAGACTAGAGGTATGAAAAGGCTCAGAACAAATCAGAGCCGGCACCGATGACTCAGGAAATAATGAGCCCACAATGGTCCATTGTTGACTGCGGACCAACAAACTAAAACTAGTCCATGGAAGTGCAAGATGTGGTCCGTGGTATTCCATTGCCGAGGTAGGATTAAGTGCAGATCGGTTCAAAAATCTGATGGTTGTTGGAAAGTAACGTTTAGTTTAGTTTTTTTATAGGTACAGCGCGGAAACAGGCCCTTCGGCCCACCGAGTCCGCGCCGACCAGCGATCCCCGCACACTAACACCATCCTACATTTACATTTATACCAAAGCCAAAAAATGGGGAAAAACCCGGCGCAGGTCACGGGGAGAACGTACAAACTCCGTACAGACAGCACCCGTAGTCAGGATTGAACCTGGGTCTCTGGCGCTGCGAGGTAGCAACTCTACCGCTGCGCCACCATCCCGTGTCTCTTCCTGACTCTTGAACTCAATGCTCTGACCAAGCTCTACCGCACGCTGCTTTCCTGCTTTATCTACAGTACTTGTATAGCCAAATTTCCGTGGATTGTCACCTTGTCGTGGTGGAGAAGCTCGTGTGGTCCTGAGATCCTGAGAGCGATGCCGTCTGGAGCTATGCTCCTGGTAGGGCCACCCATGGCGGTAAGGTCGAGGGGGAGGTCTCTGACAAAGAGCAATCCAACCAAGACCTCAACGGTGGAACAGGCGGAGGTTGATGGCTGACCTTAGTGGAGCGTCACAACGGCTGGGAAGGCGGATGAAGGCTGCAGCAGAAAAGGGTCTCCGGTCGTCTTGGACTCCATGCCACTGGATCCTGACCCAGATCTGTCAAGGACCGTGGGGTGGCTGTCTGTGCACCAGTCTCCCCACGTTAAACAAAGTCACGCACAGGCGTCCCCCATGGAGCACCCTGGAGACACCCATGGTCAGCCACGACCGAAGGGGGCTAAGAAATGTGTAGCCAAAAGTTACTTACATTGGTATTGATATTGGCACTGTTGTTTTGTGCAGTCAAAAGGTTTGCCGGCATGGATATCATTCCTTCCTGTTGATGTGTAGGAAGAAACTGCAGATGCTGGTTTAAACCGAATGGGTGATGTTTCGGGTCGAGATGGGGTCGGACGAAGGGTCCCGACCCGAAACATCACCCATTCCTTCTCTCCACAGATGCTGCCTGTCCCGATGAGTTACTCCAGCATTTTGTGTCTATCTTGCTGTTGTTGTCCAGGGCAAATCATCGACCTACTGTACAAGCTGCTTAAACCATTAGGGGCCAGACCGCCTAATATAAATAATAAATGATTTTTTTAAATTTAGTCATCTTTCGCGGGAGGCAGAGTGGCGCAGCGATAGAGTTGCTGCCTTACAGCGCCAGAGACCCGGGTTCGATCCTGACTGCGGGTGCTGTCTGTACGGAGTTTGTACATTCTCCCTGTGACCACGTGGGTTTTCTCCGGGTGCTCTGGTTTCGTCCAACACTCCAAAGACCTACAGGTTTGTAAGTTTATTGTCTACTGTAAAATTGTAACTTGTCCCTCGTGTGTAGGATGGTGCTAGTGTACGGGGTGATCGCTGGTCGATGCGGACTCGGTGGGCCAAAGGGCCTTTTCCCGCGCTGTATCTCCATAACGTTTTTACCATATAAAACATTCTAAAATATTTAGTTTTTAACTTTTTAGAGCTGCTGTATTTGCAAGGATCATCATTAAAAAAAGCACTGTTTTAAAAAACCTCTTAAACACTATTCGTGTTCTAGAGTAATAAAGTCAGGCAGGCCCTTTTCCAATGTTCAATAGATTCAGGATCAGTTCCTGTGGATTGGAGGATAGCTAATGTGTATCCCACTTTTCAAGAAAGGGGCGAGAGAGAAAATGGGGAAATACAGTCCAGTTAGCCTGACTTCGGTGGTGGGAAAGACGCTGGAGTCAATTATTAAAGAGGTAATAATGGGGCATTTGGATAGCAGTAAAAGGATTAGGTCCAAGTCAAACATGGATTTATGAAAGGGAAATCATGCTTGATTAATCTTCTGGAATTTTTTGAGGATGTGACAAGTAAAATAGATGAAGGGGTGTCAGTGGATGTAGTGTATCTAGACTTTCAGAAAGCCTTTGATAAGGTCCCGCACGGGAGACTGGTGACTAAAATTAGAGCACATGGTATTGGGGGTGGGGTGTTGACATGGATAGAAAATTGGTTGGCAGTCCAGAAGCAAAGAGTAGGAGTGAACGGGTCCTTTTCAGAATGGCAGGTAGTGGCGAGTGAGTTGCCGCAAGGCTCGGTGTTGGGGCCGCAACAGTTTACCATATATATTATTGATTTGGAAGAGGGAATTAGGAGCAACACTAGCAAGTTTGCTGATGACACAAAGCTGGGTGGCAGTGTGAACTGTGAAGAGGATGTTAGGAGGTTGCAGGGTGACCTGGACAGGTTGAGCGAGTGGGCAGATGCGTGGCAGATGCAGTATAATATAGATAAATGTGAGGTTATCCACTTTGGAGGCAAAAACAAGGGGGCAGATTATTATCTCAATGGGGTTAGTTAAGGGGGAGGTGCAGCGAGACCTGGGAGTCCTTGTACACCGGTCACTGAAAGTTGGCGTGCAGGTACAGCAGGCAGTGAAGAAAGCTAATGGAATGTTGGCCTTCATAACAAGAGGATTTCAGTATAGGAGTAAAGAGGTTCTTCTGCAGTTATATCGGGCTCTGGTGAGACCACATCTGGAGTATTGTGTACAGTTTTGGTCTCCTAATTTGAGGAAGGACATCCTTGTGATTGAGGCAGTGCAGCGTAGGTTCACGAGATTGATCCCTGGGATGGCGGGACTGTCATATGAGGAAAGATTGAAAAGACTAGGCTTGTATTCACTGGAGTTTAGAAGGATGGGGGATCTTATAGAAACATATAAAATTATAAAAGGACTTGACAAGCTAGATGCAGGAAAAATGTTCCCAATGTTGGGTGAGTCCAGAACCAGGGGCCACAGTCTTAGAATAAAGGAGAGGTCATTTAAGACTGAGGTGAGAAAAAACATTTTCACCCAGAGAGTTGTGAATTTATGGAATTCCCTGCCACAGAGGGCAGTGGAGGCCAAATCACTGGATGGATTTAAGAGAGAGTTAGATGGAGCTCTAGGGGCTAGTGGAGTCAAGGGATATGGGGAGAAGGCAGGCACGGGTTATTGATTGGGGACGATCAGCCATGATCATAATGAATGGCGGTGCTGGCTCAAAGGGCCGAATGGCCTCCTCCTGCACCTATTTTCTATGTTTCTTTGACCCAACTTGCCCAAACCAACCAACATGCCCCATCTACACTAGTCTCACCTGCCTGTGTTTGGCCCATATCACTCTAAACCTATCCTATCCATGTACCTGTCTAAATGTTTCTTAAACGTTGCTATAGTACCTCAACTACCTCCTGCAGCAGCTCGTCAGATTCGCCTACCACCCTTTGCGTGAAAAAGTTAACCCTCTGATTCCTATTAAATCTTTCCCCCCTCACCTTAAACCCCTGCCCTCTGGTTCTTGATTTCTCTACTTTATCATCATCATCATCGGTGGTCATTCGAAACGAGTATGACTGTCCTCTCATGGAGGACGCCTGTGCGTGACTTTGTTTAACATGGGGAGACTGGTGCACAGACAGCCACCCCACGGTCCTTGACAGATCTGGGTCAGGATCCAGTGGCATGGAGTCCAAGACAACCGGAGACCCTTTTCTGCTGCAGCCTTCATCCGCCTTCCCAGCCGTTGTGACGCTCCACTAAGGTCAGCCATCATCCTCCGCCTGTTCCACTGTTGAGGTCTTGGTTGGATCGCTCTTTGTCAGAGACCTCCCCCTCGACCTTATCGCCATGGGTGGCCCTACCAGGAGCATAGCTCCAGACGGCATCGCTCTCTCAGGATCTCAGGTCCACACAAGCTTCTCCACCACGACAAGGTGACAATCCACGGAGAAGTCACCTACTTATTTTGTTTAGTTTAGTTTAGTTTAGAGATACAATGCGGAAACAGGCCCTTCGGCACACTCAGTCTGCCACCGACCAGCGATCCTCGCACATTAACACCATCCTACACTTTAACACTCTCCCCGTTGGATTGCAACCTTGTCGTGGTCGGGGAGCTTGTGTGTCCCAGTGACCCTAGAGCTATGCCAGCGGGAGATTCGTCTCCTGTTAGGGTCTCCCATGCCGGACAGGTGGAAGGGTAGAGGCGAGACGAAGAGCGATCCACTGGTCCTCCAGGTTGGAGGTTGAGCACAGGTTGGGCTAACAACCCTGTCTCGTAAAACAAATATGTTACGCAAACAGCAACTGAAGGAATCAACACTACCTTGTGGAGGACCTTCGTTGCTGCCCTACATGCCAGGAGGCAGAATAGGCAGTGAGTAAGTACACACTAAACACTATCCTACACACACTAGGGACAATTTACATACACCAAGCCAATTAACCTACAAACCTGTACATCTTTGGAGTGTGGAGGAAAACGAAGATCTCGGAGAAAAACCCACGCAGGTCACGGGGGAGAACGTACAAACTCCGTACAGACGGCACCCGTGGTCGGGATCGAACCCTGGGGTCTCCGCGCCGCAAGTGCTGTAAGGCAGCAACTCTACCGCTGTGCTACCGTGGCCGCCCCACTAGGCAAGAGATTCTGTGCGTCTACCCGATCTTGTCCTCTCATGATATATTATACACCTCTATGAGATTAATGACTGTTAAAATAACGGAATTATTACTTTGGATAATACCGTTAAGGGCCTGTCCCCACTTGCCGATTTTTTCGGCGACTGCCGAATCATGTCAGTTTTCGCCAAAAGATTTTGAACATTTCAAAAATCCAGCGTCGACAAAACAAATGCTGCGACACTTGAAAAAACACCGCGCGTCAATACGTCATCACGCCGCGTCACAGCCACGAATTTTTCGGTGACCTGACTACATCAGTCAATGATGCCGGCAGTCGTCGAAAAAAAATCGCCAAGTGGGACAGGCCCTTCAGGCATACAGCAGTCATAGGGTTTTCTGTTCAATTGCACGCACTGGATATTGGTATTATCGTCACGTGTACGGAGATACAGCGAGGAGTGTTGTTTGTGTGTTATCCAGATGTATCATGCTTACAGAAATACTAATCTTTCTCTTCCTTCAAGCTACAATTAGTGGTCAGCTTTGGGATCTAATCGTACTCTTTCAAAACCCAAGGACTAAATTCTTTGGAGCGCAGAAGGTTAAGAGGGGACTTGATAGAGGTCTTTAAAATTATGAGCGGGGTTAGACAGAGTGGACGTGGATAAGCTTTTTCCATTGAGAGAAGGGAAGATTCAAACAAGGGGACATGACTTGAGAATTAAGGACAGAAGTTTAGGGGGAACATTAGGGGGAACTTCTTTACTCAGAGAGTGGTAGCTGTGTGGAATGAGCTTCCAGTGGAAGTGGTGGAGGGCAGGTTCGATGTTATCCTTTAAAAATAGATTGGATGGGTATATGGACGGGAAAGGAATGGAGGGTTATGGTCTGAGTGCAGGTAGATGGGACTAGGGGGAAGTATTTATTTTTAATTAAAAAAAAAAATTTTTTTTTTAATGTTCGGCACGGACTTGAAGGGCCGAGATGGCCTGTTTCCGTGCTGTTATGGTTATATGGTTAAAGCCAACTTCCGCCCAAACTGTAATCAATTAATCCACTGAAGACTGGAGATGGAGCCTTGGAATCATTCTTATCTTTGTGCTTGTGGGCAGTGGGACAGCTGATTGATAGTTGGACAGGTTCCACCACAGATGACAAGGTTGGCAAAACCCAACATAGGATCCCTCCCGAGTTCCTGATCAGTCCGAAGAAGGGTCTCCCCCCGAAATATCACCGATCCTTTAACGCAGAGATAGATAGATTCCTGATGAGTACGGGTGTCAGCGTTATGAGGAGAAGGCAAGAGAATGGGGTTAGGAGGGAGAGATAGATCAGCCATGATTGAATGGTGGAGTAGACTTAATGGGCCGAATGGCCAAATTCTGCTCCTAACACATGAACCTATGAACTTATCCATGTTATTGAGGGAGTGCAGCGTAGGTTCACCAGGTTAACTCCCGGGATGGCGGGACTGTCATATGTTGATAGAATGGAGCGGCTGGGCTTGTATACTCTGGAATTTAGAAGGAAACTTATTGAAACATATGATTATTAAGGTTTTGGACAGGCTAGAGGCAGGAAACATGTTCCCGATGTTGGGGGAGCCCAGAACCAGGGGCCACAGTTTAAGAATAAGGGGTAAGCCATTTAGAACAGAGACGAGGAAACACTTTTTCTCACAGAGAGTTGTGAGTCTGTGGAATTCTCTGCCTCAGAGGGTGGTGGAGGCTGGGTCTCTGGATGCTTTCAAGAGAGAGCTAGATAGGGCTCTTAAAAATAGCGGTCAGAGGATATGGGGAGAAGGCAGGAACGGGGTACTGATTGGGGATGATCAGCCATGATCACATTGAATGGCGGTGCTGGCTCGAAGGGCCGAATGGCCTACTCCTGCACCTATTGTTTATTGTTCTCCAGACATACTGCCTAATCCATTGAGTTACTCCAGCACTTTGTCTCCTCCCTAGTTCTTCATTGAGTTATCTTCCTGCAGATGAGGACCCTCTTCCCATCTCAATTGGAATGTTCCCATGGCTCTACAGACAATAGGTGCTGGAGTAGGCCATTCGGCCCTTCGAGCCAGCACCGCCATTCAATGTGATCATGGCTGATCATCCCCAATCAGTACCCCGTTCCTGCCTTCTCCCCATATACCCTGACTCCGCTATCTTTGAGCCCTATCAAGATCTCTCTTGAAAGCATCCAGAGAACCGGCCTCCACTGCCCTCTGAGGCAGAGAATTCCACAGACTCACAACTCTCTCAAGACAATTTCTTTCTCATAAAAAGAGACACAAAGTGCTGGAGTAACTCAGCGCATCAGGCAGTATCTTTGGTGAACATGGATGTTTATCAGGCAACTGAACCGTCCTACCACCAACTGGAGAGCAGTCCTTACCTCCCATCTATCTCATTGGAGACCTTCAGTCGGACTTTATCTTGCACCAAATGTTATTCCCTTTAACCTGTATCTTACAGTGTGGACAGCTTGATTGTAATCATTTATCGTCTTTTCGCTGACTGGATAGAATGCAACACAAAAATGTTTCACTGTACCTCAGTTAGCATTCTACAGCCGAATTTCTGCAGATATTTGGTGGAGAGCATACTAACAGTATTGAGCATGGAAGTTGGAACAAAAGAGGACACAAAGTGCTGGAGTAACCCAGCGCATCAGGCAGCATCTTTGGAGAATGTGGATAGGTACAAGCTGGGCTTGTATACTCTGGAGTTTTGATGGATGAGAGGGGATCCCATTGAAACATATAAGATTGTTAAGGGCTTGGACACACTGGAGGCAGGAAACATGTTCCCGATGTTGGGGGGGAGTCCAGAACCGGGGGCCACAGTTTAAGAATAAGGGGTAAGCCATTTAGAACGGAGACGAGGAAACACTTTTTCTCACAGAGAGTGGTGAGTCTGTGGAATTCTCTGCCTCAAGAGGGCGGTGGAGGCCGGTTCTCTGGATGCTTTCAAGAGAGAGCTAGATAGGGCTCTTAAAAATAGCAGAGTCAGGGGATATGGGGAGAAGGCAGGAACGGGGTACTGATTGGGGATGATCAGCCATGATCACATTGAATGGCGATGCTGGCTCGAAGGGCCAAATGGCCTACTCCTGCACCTATTGTCTTTTGTCTATTGTCTATTGTGACGTTTCGGGTCGGGACCCTTCTACAAGCTGGTTGTCGGGCCTGGGGAAAGAAAGCTGGAAAGGGAGGAGGAGCAGGAGAAAGTGTGGCAGCCAATATCATCAAAGACACACACCGTCCTGACCACTCTCTGATCTCAGTGCTTCCATACGGAGGAAGTTACAGGAGCCTGAGAACCGCGACCTCCAGGTTCAAGAACAGATTCTTCCCCAGCAAATGTCACAACTAGTTCTACGTTATCCCAGATTCGCATCCACTCCCTACGCACTAGGGGCGATTTACAAAGGGCCAAAATAGCCTACAAACCCGCACGTCTTTGGTATGTGGGAGGAAACCGGAGCACCCGGAGAAAACCCACGCATGCGTTCACAGGGAAGACACAGACACACAACCCAAGCTCAGAATTGAACCCGGGTCTGCGGCGCTGTGAGGCAGCGGCTCTGCCGGTGCCATCCTACCATCGGGAAGAAGGTACAGGAGCCTGAGAACCCGTGATGTCCATGTTCAAGAACAGCTTCTTCCCAACAACCATTGGGATTTCGAACCACGCCGCACGATACTAACCACATCCCCAGCTGGAGTTTAGTTTTGAGATACAGCGTGGAAACATACTCAATAGACAATAGGTGCAGGAGTAGGCCATTCGGCCCTTCAAGCCAGCACCGCCATTCAATGTGATCATGGCTGATCATCCCCAATCAGTACCCCGTTCCTGCCTTCTCCCCATATCCCCTGACTCCGCTATCTTTAAGAGCCCTATCTAGCTCTCTTGAAATTATCCAGAGAACCGGCCTCCACCGCCCTCTGAGGCAGAGAATTCCACAATCTTCAGCCCACCGAATCCGCGACGACCAACAATCACCGCACACTAATACTATCCTACACACTAGGGGCAATTTACAATTTTACCGTAGCCAATTAAATGGCTCCGTTCTAAATGGCTTACTCCTTATTCTTAAACTGTGGACCCAGGTTCTGGACTACAAACCTGTAAGTCGATAGAGCTAAGATAGATAGAGCTCTTGAAGATAGCGGAGTCATGGGATATGGGGAGAAGGCAGGAACGGGGTACTGATTGTGGATGATCAGCCATGATCACATTGAATGGCGGTGCTGGCTCAAAGGGCCGAATGGCCAACACCTGCACCTATTGTCTATGGAGTGTGGGAGGAAACCAGACAACCCAGAGAAAACCCACGCAGTCACGGCGAGATCGTACAAACTCCGTGCAGACAGCACCCGTAGTCAGGATCAAACCCAGGTCTCTGGCGCTGCAAGGCAGCAACACTACCATTGCGCCACCGTGCTGCCACGCCTCAGCATGGAATTATTACAGACTTTGCACAACAATGGTTGCTCTGCGGGCTCTTTGATTTTTGCACGTTCATGGTCCAGTTTGCTTTGAATAATGGATAATTTATTGTATATGAGATACAGCGTGGAAACAGACCCTTCGTCCCATCGAGACTGCGCCCACCAGCGATCACCCCGTACACTCGCACTATCCTACACAGCATGGACAATTTACAATTTGTAGAAGCCAATGAATCTACAATGAACCTGCACGTCTTTGGAGTGTGGGAGGAAACCAGAGGATCCGGAGAAAACCCACGCAGGTCACGGGGAGAATGTACAAACTCTGTACAGACAGCACCCGCAGTCGGGATCGAACCCGGGTCTCTGGCGCTGTGAGGCAGCAACGCTACCACTGTGCCAGGGACAGGCAGCATCTCTGGATAGAAGGAATGGGTGACGTTTCGGGCCGAGATCCCCCTTCAGATGCTGCCTGCCCCGCTGAGTTACTTCAGCATTTTGTGTCTATCTTCGGTGTAAACCAGCATCTGCAGTTCCTTCCTACACGCAAGTAAGAATCTCATTGTTCCAGTTGATCTCTGCTGCATGTGCAATTTCATAGCCATCTCGACTCGATGGCTATGAAATATTCCAATTGTTCGGAGAGGATGAAAAGCTGGAGATGAAAGCATATCGGTCCTTTCATGGTGAGTGCTGGCCATGGTCTCAGCTGGCCATTTGAAGTGCGTGTTTAACTCTAGGTTCAATACCCTCCTCCTTTCCGCACCTTATTTTTTAATCCCTCAGTAATGGGTGGGAGTTGCTGGAAAGACCCCTCTTGTAAGCCCAGAATCCTGATTATTATTCGAGATGAGGCATATGATCGGTCCGGGTAAGTCTACTTGGTGAAAGACACATCCTGGACATGGGCGGCATGGTGGTGCAGCGGTAGAGTTCCTGCCTTAAGGGCCTGTCCCACTTACGTGTCCTTGGCACGCAAATTACGCGACCTCGTGGTCGCGTGGAGCCGCGACGGTCCCGCGCAATTTCATGCGTCCGCACAGCCGCCTGGAGCGCGTGACGTCATTTGAAGATGGACACAAAGCTGGAGTAACTCAGCGGGACCGGCAGCATCTCTGGAGAGAAGCAATGGATGATGTTTCGGGTCGAGACTCTTCTTCAGTCTGAAAAGAAGGGTCTTGACCCGAAACGTCACCCATTGCTTCTCTCCAGAGATGCTGCTGGTCCCGCTGAGTTACTCCAGCATTTTGTGTCTGTCTTCAATTTTCTTGGCCCTGCTCTGGGAGTAGAAGTGGGGGGCGGATCCGGACCGCAACGGCCGTGAGCCCCAGGCCGAGCACGGCGATCGCTTGCCTGCTTCTGCTGCTGTTGGAGGCGAGACGTTGCATCGCGCCAGGGTCTTGGGCCTGTCCCACTTTGGCCGTCAGTTCCGCGACAGGCCGTTGGCGCGCGAAGATTTCGTTCGCTACAAAAATTTCGGAGACCCGCGCACAACTACATACCCCTCCGCGCTTCTCAGTGGGACCGGCCCCGCGCGGCCATACGATACCGTGCACCTCAACGTGACCACGAGATCGCGTAATTTGCGTGCCAAGGAGATGTAAGTGGGACAGACCTTTACAGCGCTTACACTCGCCAGAGACCCGGGTTCGATCCAGAGTATGGGTGCTGTCTGTACGGAGTTTGAACGTTCTCCCGGTGACCGCATGCGTTTTCCCCGGGTGCAGCAGTTTCCTCCCACAGTCCAAAGACGTACAGGTTTGTAGGTTAATTGGTTTGGTAACTTTAACTAGAACTAAACCAAACCACAGATGGCGTTGGAGATCAGGTCCTGTGCCTGGGATGATCATAAGCGCATAAGTGACAGGAGTAGAATTAGGCCATTCGGTCCAACAAGTCTATTCTGCCATTGAATCGTGGCTGATCTATCTCTCCCTCCTGGCTAACCCCATTCCCCTACCTTCTCCCCATAACCTCTGATCCCTGTACTAATCAAGAATCTATCTATCTCTGCCTTAAAAATATCCACTGACTTGACCTCCACACCCTTCTGTTGCAAAGAATTCCACAGATTCACCGCCCTCTGACCAAAGAAATTTCTCCTCATCTCCTTCCTAAAAGAACATCCTATAATTCTGAGGCTATGACCTCTAGTCCTAGACTCTCCCACTAGACATAGACAATAGGTTCAGGTGTAGGCCATTCGGCCCTTCGAGCCAGCACCGTCATTCAATGTGATCATGGCTGATCATCCACAATCAGTACCCCGTTCTTGCCTTCTCCCCATATCGCTTGATTCCGCTAGCCCTAAGAGCTCTATCTAATTCTCTTTTTGAAAGTATCCAGAGGCAGAGAATTCCACAAATTCACAACTCACTGTGTGAAAATGCTTTTCCTCATCTCAGTTCTAAATGGACCACCCCTTATTCTTAAACTGTGGCTCCTGGTACTGGACTCCCCCAACAAGGAAAGCGCATCCACTCTATCCAAGCCTTTCACCATTCTGTATGTTTCAATGTGGTCCCCCCCCCTCATTCTTCTAAACTCCAGCAAGTAGCGATAGTTGAAAGAAAGCCTTGACCAACACCTGCCCATCCGCATCGAGGAGAGGTGAGATACGAGGAGACGACCTGCCTGACACTTCAATGGACTCTGATGTGTTGGTGGTGACAGGTAGTGTCATGGCAGGGCAAGGGTGTCGGCTTGCCGCTGCAGTTGATGTTTGAGGTTCACCCCTATCTGGAAACAGCAGCTGGAAATATTAAAAGCCGTAGCTAAGTGGTGGCCCTCCTCTGCTCTGAGTCAGAAGGATGAGGGTTCAAATCTCACAAGCGACGCCAGCACATGGGTCATGGCTGTTGGCATAGCGCCCAGCACCGAGGGGGGGGGGGGGGCTTAGTTCAGTTTAGAGATACAGCATGGAAACAGGCCCTTCGGCCCACCGGGTCCTTGCCGACCAGCAATCCCCGCACATTAACACTATCCTACACCCACTAGGGACAATTTTTACATTTACCAAGCCAATTAACCTACAAACCTGTATGTATTTGGAGTGTGGGAGGAAACCGAAGATCTCGGAAAAAGCCCACGCAGGTCACGGGGAGAACGTACGAACTCCGTACAGACAGCACCCGTAGCCGGGATCGAACCCGGGTCTCCGGCGCTGCATTCGCTGTAAGGCTGCAACTGTACCGCTGCACCACCCGTGACCGCTTGTGCTGCCTCGGCAAGGCCAGCGGCATAATCACGGACCTGCCTCGGCAAGGCCAGCAGCCTGTTTCCATCACTCCCTCTTCTCCCCTCTCCCATCAGGCAAGAGGAACAGAAGTGTCAAAACGCACACCTCCAGATTCTGGGACAGTTGCTTCCCAGCTTTAGACTTTAAACTTTAGAGATACAGCGAGGAAACAGGCCCTTTGGCCCACCGAGTCCATGCCGACCAGCCTGTACACTTGTACTATCCTACACACTAGAGATAATTTCGTTTTGTTTCACCGGCCAATTAATCTACAAGCTTAAACGTCATAAGGTCATAATTGATAGGAGTAGAATTAGGCCATTCGGCCCATTAAGTCTACTCCGCCATTCCATCATGGCTGATCTATCTATCCCCCTTAACAACATTCTCCTGCCTTCTCCCTATAACCCCTGAAATCTGTACTAATCAAAAATCTATCTGCATTGGAAATATCCACTGACTTGCCCTCCAAAGCCTTCTGTGGCAAAGAATTCCACAGATTCACCGCTCTCTGACTAGTCATTTCTCCTCATCTCCTTCCCAAAAGAATATCCTTCAATTCTGCGGCTATGACCTCTAATCCTAGATTCTCCCACTAGTGGAAACATCCTCTCCACATCCACTCTATCCAGCACTTTCACTATTCTGTATGTTTCAATGAGGTCCCCCCTTCATTCTTCTAAACTCCAGTGAGTACAGGCCCAGTGCCGACAAACGCTCGTCATAGGCCAACCTACTCATTCCTGGGATCATTCTTGTAAACCTCTCCAGAGCCAGCACATCCTTCCTCAGATATGGTGCCCAAAATTAACCATATAACAATTACAGCACGGAAACAGGCCATCTCGGCCCTTCTAGTCCATGCCGAACACTTATTCTCACCTAGTCCCATCTACCTGCACTCAGACCATAACCCTCCATTCCTTTCCCGTCCATATACCTATCCAATTTATTTGTAAATGATAAAATCGAACCTGCCTCCACCACTTCCATTGGGAGCTCATTCCACACAGCTACCACTCTCTGAGTAAAGAAGTTCCCCCTCATGTTACCCCTAAACTTCTGTCCCTTAATTCTCAAAATTGCTCTCAATATTCCAAATGCGGTCTGACCAGCGCCTTATAGAGCCCCAGCATTACATCCCTGTTTTTGTATACGAGACCTCTCGGAATAAATGCTAGAAAGACCTTTGAAATATCTTTAATCAGACTTTATCTTGCACTAAATGTTATTCCCTTTAGCCTGTATCTATGGTGGGCCGAAGGGCCAGTTTCCATGCTGTATCTCTAAACTAAACTAAAAAAAAGATGCAGAGAGCATTTGTTAAAAACAAGAGAGCTTTGACAAAGTAATTAATGGGGAAAACCTGTTACTCTTGCCTGTCCCCTCAAAGTTTTTATCGATCCCAGATTTTGGTATGTAATAATCATGCTGAGATTGCTAAAGTTAGTCTCCGTTTAGAGAATAATTATATCCTGCTGAGACCGACTGATGTTGGCAAAGATTTGTGAGGCATCAGAGGACTACAAAAGGGATATTGCCTCTGGAACGGCCAAAATGGAGCTCGACAAGGTCAAGATCACTGACATCAATATCTTGGCACCGTTACTTTCAATGGGATAGAGTACAGGAGAACATCAAAGGAAGCCAGAGGGTGTTAATAGCCAAATCGAGCGATTGGGACGTGCTTCAAAGTGTAGCTAAATGAAGGATAATCACCAGCGGCTCTACATGGAGTCTTTATAAAGATTTTGACCATGGGTTTTAACGGATTCAATGTCTTCAAATTCCTGACGCAAAGCTTACTTGCAATGACTCCAAGTAGGTATTATTTAGGGGGGGACCCTGGGGTGGGAGATTGCAGCCTTCAGGTTACCACCAGGGGCGCCAGGGAGATGGCTGCCCTGCCGGCAGTCTGTTTGTCTTTTCATTCTTTTTGTTATTTTTTAGTATGTTAAGTTTTTTGTTTTAATGTTATTCGGTTTGTTTTATGTGGGGGGAGGGGGGAGGGGATCGTGGGAAACTTTTTTTTTCAGATTCTTACCTTCCCGGAGATGTGATTAATTTTCAGATCACATTCTCCGGGCTCTGCGGCCTTCCATCGATAGAGCTGGAAGCCTCCTCGGACTGACTTTGAGCCCTATCGCAGGGTGTGGACTTAACATCGGAGCTGATCCCTTGCCTGGGATCGCTCCCACCGCGACCACCGCGGAATCAACATCAAGGGCTCGCAGTCTCGGGAGAGGCTGAGTCGGGAGCTCCAACGTCGCTGAAGGTTCGACCAGCCCCGACGCGAGGTTCGATCGTCCAGCGCGGGGGAGCTGACATCCCCCCGATGTGGGAGCGGATCGCCTCTATCCGGAGGGCCCGAACGCCGCCGGCTACGGGAGTTAAGATCATCCCGTCAACGGGAGCTCGAGGCCCACGACCGAGGAAGAACTAAGGAAGAGACTTGAACTTTATTTCACCTTCCATCACAGTGAGGAATGTGTAGGAGTCACTGTGGTGGATGTTCATGTTAAAATGTGTTTTTGTGTGTTCTGTTGCTTTTAATTGTATGACTGACCTGGCCAATGAAATTCCTCGTATGTTGCAAAACATACTTGGCGAATAAAGTGCGATTCTGATTCTGATTCACGTGGTCCACCTTGTTTCGACTTAAGGGCCTGTCCCACTTACGTGATTTTTTCGGCGATTGCCGGCACCCGTCATAGGTCGTTACAGGTCGCCGAAAATTTTCAACATGTTGAAACTCCAGTGGTGACCAGACCAAGGTACGACTCTTTGGGCGACTACTCACGACCATACAGGCTTCACCCCGCGACATGTCGCCAGGGTGTCGCCTGTATGGTCGTGAGTCGTCTCCTCAGTCGCCCAAAGAGTCGTAGCGTCCTTCTGGTCGCCGCTGAATTTTCAACATGTTGAAGATTTTTGCCGACCTATGACGGGTGCCGGCAGTCGCCGAAAAAGTCGCGTAAGTGGGACAGGCCCTTGATGCAGTCAACCCACGTACACAAATCAATAGTTCAAATAGAGCAAGTATACCTACAACTTTAGGCTGTGCACGCCATACGCAAGAAGAAGAAAGGGGGCCCTGACCCAAAACATTGTCTTAGACAATAGACAATAGGTGCAGGTGTAGGCCATTCGGCCCTTCGAGCCAGCAACGCCATTCAATGTGATCATGGCTGATCATCCCTAATCAGTACCCCGTTCCTGCCTTCTCCCCATATCCCCTGACTCCGCTATCTTTAAGAGCCCTATCTAGCTCTCTCTTGAAAGCATCCAGAGAACCGGCCTCCACCGACCTGATGCAGAGAATTCCACAGACTCACCACTCTCTGAGTTAAAAAGTGTTTCCTCGTTTCCGTTCTAAATGGGCTTACTCCTTATTCTTAAAGAGTCTTTATTGGTATGGATTTAGTATTGCCACATGGACTGGGATAGTGTGATCGTTGATTTTTCTCTTATTCATGTTCGTAAGTGATAAGCGCAGAATTAGGCCATTCAGCCCATCACTCTGCCATTAAAGCATGGCTGATCTAACTCTCCCTCCTAACCCCATTCTTATGCCTTCTCCCCATAACCCCTCTCTCCTCACCTTATTCCCTCTCTCTCCATCCCTCCCTCGCACTAGTTGTCTAGCCAGTTCCACAGGACGTATCCATATATCACTGCATTATCACCTCTTCCACAGCCAACAATGGACCATTGTGGGCTCCACCGTTCCGTGGTCATCGGTGCCGGTTCATCTGTTTTGTTCTGAATCTTTTCATACCTCTAGTTTCCCTCTCCCCCGATTCTGTCTGAAGAAGGGTTTTGACATGAAACATCACCTATTCCATCTCTCCAGAGAGGCTGCCTGGCCTGTTGAGTTACTCCAACATTTTGTATCTGTCTACAATGAGAATGTTCATATCCCTCCACAGATGCTGCCTGACCCTTCTGAGTTTAGCTTAGTTTTAGTTTAGAGACAGCGAGGAAACAGGCCCTTTGGCCCACCGTGTCCACACTGACCAGCGATCCCCGCACAAGTACACTACCCTACACACAGTAGGGACAACTTACATTCATACCAAGCCAATTAACCCACAGTCCTGTACTTCTTTGGAGTGTGGGAGGAAACTGAAGATCTCAGAGAAAACCCAGAGATAACGTACAAACTCCGTATCGGCAGCACCTGTAGTCGGGATCGAACACGGGTCTCTGAGGGGTGTAAAGCAGCAACTGTGCCACCGTGATTCCCAGAGTTACTCCAGAAGGTTATATTTTGCAGAATAACTTCAAAGGAACTCAGATGGTATTAATAGCCAAATCTAGTGATTGGGATATGCTTCAAAGAGTAGCTAACTGAAGGGTGATTGCCAATGGCTCAACATGGAGTCCTTGCAAAGATTTTGATCTGGAGATTAGTAGAATCATTGGCTTTAAACTCCCAACACAAAGCTTCTTGCGATGACTCCAGATTGCAAACTAAATATATATGTAAAACGAACAAGGTTCTGACCGGAAACATCGTCTGAACAGTAAACCCTCATTATCACAGACCTCTTTATAACGGATTTTGGTTATAGTGGACGGACCTTCGTTTAATCTCGACCCGAAACGTCATCCATTCCTTCTCTCCAGAGATGGTGCCTGTCCCGCTGAGTTACTCCAGCATTTTGTGTCTATCTTTGTCTGGTTTAGTTTAGTTCAGGAGTGTGTCAAACTCATTTTAGGTCATGGGCCAGATTGGGCAAAATGCGATTTCATGCGGGCCGGATCAGCTGTGCAAGGGTGCATGCTACCACAGCTTTCGTTGGGAGTCAGTGACAGATCACGGGACCCATCCCCCCTCCCAGCCCCGCCTGTCTCGTGTCCGCACACTGGGCGCAACCCGCGGCCCCGTCCAAACATTCCCACCCCCCCCGACTGCCGTTCCGGCCCTCTAGAACCATTTAGAACGGAGACGAGGAGCCACTTTTTCTCACAGAGAGTGGTGAGTGTGGAATTCTCTGCCTCAGAGGGCGGTGGAGGCAGGTTCTCTGGATGCTTTCAAGAGAAAGCTAGATAGGGCTCTTAAAAATAGTGGAGTCAGGGGATATGGGGAGAAGGCAGGAACGGGGTACTGATTGTGGATGATCAGCCATGATCACATTGAATGGCGGTGCTGGCTCGAAGGGCCGAATGGCCTACTCCTGCACCTATTGTCTATTGTCTATTGTTAGATAGGAAAAGAGCTAAGTTAAAATTAAGTGCAGAAACAAAATGACGAGGATATTGCCAGGACTCGAGTGACGGAGATGGAGGGAGAAGGTGGGCAGACTAGGACTTTATTCCTTGGAGCCAGGAGGTTGAGAAGAACTCATGGACTGAGATGAACTGATGAACGGAGTTTGTAATGTTCTCCCCGTGACCTGCGTGGGTTTTCCCCAGGAGCTCCGGTTTCCTCCCACACTCCAAAGACGTACAGGATTGTAGATTAACTGGCTTGATAAAATTGTAAAAAGTATCACTAGTGTGTGTAGGATAGTGTTAGTGTGCGGGGGATCGCTGGTCGGCGCGGACACGGTGGGCCGAAGGGCCTGTTTCTGCGCTGTGTCTCTAAACTGAAATTAAAAACCAACCAACATTCAACTGTTGCCACTTTGACGTTCCTATTTGGTTGATTTGATTCCCGTTAAGTTTAAGTTACGAGATCAGCAAGATAAGTTAACAGAATGAGCTGCTGTAAAACTTGAAAAAGATTGCAATATATGTTTGCTTGGATTAATAATTAATAATAAATCCCAAAGAAATTGTGAAGAGCAATAAGCAAGTGCAACCTGCTCCCACCCAGAAGGAATGTTTGCATCGCGTGATGTTTGCTTCATTCTGAAGAAGGGTCTCAACCTGAAATGTCACCATTTCCTTCTCTCCAGAGATGCTGCCTGTCCCGCCGAGTTACTCCAGCATTTTGTGTCTATCTTTGGCGTAAACCAGCATCTGCCGTTTCTTCCTATGCATTTAAAGTGCATTAAAAGTGTATTATTATTATGTGTGAAATGTTTTAAACGTCATGTGCGATGCTCCGGTATTCCCTGGGAAACGTCTTTTCGTTTTGCACTGCACAACTGTTGCTTGCAAGATGACAATAAAGGATTGAATTGAATAATACCAATTCAATCAAATGCAAATTGGGTGAGATGGGATAAGATGGAAGGCCAATTCAATGCTGGCATTTACAGTGCATTCAAGAAAGTATTCAGACCCCTTCACTTTTTCCACATTTTGTTACGTTACAGCCTTATTTTAAAATGGATTAAATTCTTTTTTTTTTATCATCAATCTACACACAATACCCCAGAATCAAGAAGCGAAAACAGGTGTTTAGAAATGTTTGCAAAGTGATTAAAAAGAAATAACTGAAATATCACATTTACATAAGTATACAGACCCATCGACTCCTTTAAGTCGAGACTTAAAACTCATCTCTACTCCCAAGCCTTTCTTGACGTCCTCTGAGCGAGGGCTATATGTATGTAGTGATGTTTGTATTTAATCTATGAACCACTGTTGCATAACGTTAGTACCTCCACTAATGTAAAGCACTTTGGCCAACCAGTTGTTTTTTTAAATGTGCTATATAAATAAAAGTGACTTGACTTTACTATGACACTCAAAATCGAGCTTAGGTTCACCCTGTTTCCATTGATTATCCTTGAGATGTTTCTACAACTTGATTGGAGTCCACACGTGGTAAATTAAATTGATTGGACATGATTTGGAAAGGCACACACCTGAGAGTGGTGAATCTCTGGAACTCTCTGCCACAGAGGGTAGTTGAGGCCAGTTCATTGCCTATATTTAAGAGGGAGTTAGATGTGGCCCTTGTGGCTAAAGGGATCAGGGGGTATGGAGAGAAGGCAGGTACGGGATACTGAGTTGGATGATCAGCCATGATCATATTGAATGGCGGTGCAGGCTCGAAGGGCCGAATGGCCTACTCCTGCACCTATTTTCTATGTATCTATGTATCTATGTATATAAGGTCCCACAGTTGACAGTGCATGTCAGAGCAAAAACCAAGCCATGAAGACGAAGGAATTGTCCGTAGACTTCCGAGACAAGCTTGTGTCGAGACACAGATCTGGGGAAGGGTATAAAACAATTTCTGCAGCATTGCAGGTCCTGAAGAGCACAGTTGCCTACTTCATTCTTAAATGGAAGAACTTTGGAATCACCAGGACTCCTCATAGACCTGGCTGCCCGGCCAAACTGAGCAATCGGGGGGAGAAGGGCCTTGGTCAGGGAGGTGACCAAGAACCCGATGGTCAGTCTGACAGAGCTCCAGAGTTCCTCTGTGGAGATGGGAGAACCTTCCAGAAGGACAACTGTATCTGCAGCACTCCACCAATCAGGCCTTTATGGTAGAGTGGCCAGACGGAAGCCACTTCTCAGTAAAAGGCACATGACAGCCCGCTTGGAGTTTGCCAAATGAGAAATAAGATTCTCTGGTCTGATGAAACCAAGATTGAACTCTTTGGCCTAAATGCCAAGTGTCACGTCTGGAGGAAACCAGGCACCGCTCATCACCTGGCCAATACCATACCTACGGTGAAGCATGGTGATGGCAGCATCATGCTGTGGGAATGTTTTTCAGTGGCAGGAACTGGGAGACTAGTCAGGATCGAGGGAAAGATGAACGGAGCAAAGTACAGAGAGATCCTTGATGAAAACCTGCTCCAGAGTGTTCTGGACCTCAGACTGGGGCGGAGGTTCACCTTCCAACAGGACAACGACCCTAAGCACACAGCCAAGACAACGCAGGAGGGGTTTTGTGACAAGTCTATGAATGCCCTTGAGTGGCCCAGCCAGAACCCAATCGAACATCTCTGGAGGGACCTGAAATAGCTGTGCATCGACGCTCCCCATCCAACCTGACATAGCTTGAGAGGATCAGCAGAGAAGAAATGGGAGAAATTACCCAAATACAGGTGTGCCAAGCTTGTAGCGTCATACCCAAGAAGACCTGAGGCTGTAATTGCTGTCAATGGTGCCTCAACAAAGTACTGAGTTAAGGGTCTGAATACTTATGTAAATGTGATATTTCACTTATTTCTTTTTAATTGCTTTGCAAAAATTTCTAAACACCTGTTTTCACTTTTTTATTATGGGGTGTTGTGTGTAGATTGATGATAAAAAAAAGAATGTAATCCATTTTAGAATAAGGCTGTAACGTAACAAAATGTAGAAAAAGTGAAGGGGTCTGAATACTTTCCGAATGCACTGTATATCAGGAGGACTGGAACACAAAAACAGAGATGTAAAGCTGAGGCTCCATAAGGCGCTGGTCAGGCCGCATTTGGAGCACTGTGAACAAATTTGGGCCCCATATCTGAGGATGTGCTGGCTCTGGAGAGGGTTCAGAGGAGGTTTACAAGAATGATTCCAGGAATGAGTGGGTTAGCATATGATGAGCGTTTGACAGCACTGGGCCTCTGCTTGCTGGAGTTTAGAAAGTTGAGGGGGGAACCTCATCGAAACTTACATAGAAAATAGGTGCAGGAGGAGGCCACTTCTCAGCTCACTTTGAGCCAGCACCGCCATTCACTGTGATCATGGCCGATCGTCCCCAATCAATAAACCCGTGCCTGCCTTCTCCCCATATCACTTGATTCCACCAGCCCCTAGAGTGGAATCAAGTGATCTGGCCTCCACTGCCCTCTGTGGCAGGGATTTCCCCAAATTCACAACTCTCTGGGTGAAAAAGAGATGGGAGGATAACAGGTCTATAGGTTAATTGACCTCTGCTAATTGTGAATTGTCTCTAATGAGTAGGATAGTGCTGGTGTACAGGGTGATCGTTGGTTGGCATGGAACCCCGTTCTCCTGCCTTCTCCACAAAACCCCTGACACCCGTACTAATCAAGAATTAACTGGCTCGTTGGTCTAGGGGTATGATTCTCGCTTAGGGTGGGAGAGGTCCCGGGTTCAAAATCCCGGACGAGCCCTTATTTGATACTTTCAAGAGAGTGCTAGATAGGGCTCTTAAAGATAATGGAGTCAGGGGATATGGGGAGAAGGCAGGAACAGGGTACTGATTTTGGATGATCAGCCATGATCACATTCATTGGTGGTGCTGGCTCGAAGGGCCCATTCCTGCACCTATTTGTCTATAATCTATCTATCTCTGCCTTAAAAATATCCATTGACTTGCCTCCACAGTTTTCTGTGGCAATGAGCTATTATTGGCACTAGTACCAAGGTACATTGAATAGCTTGGTTTTGGATGCTAGGTGAAATGAACAGAGCACAACGTGCTGGAGTGACTTAGCCGGTCTGGCGACATCTCTCGACATGGATAGACAACTTTTCCAACTCTGGCCTGTGAGGCAGCAGCTCTACCAGCTACACCACTGTTCCGCCTTAGAGAACATAAAGAGGGTGTTCATACAACAGCAACACCATAGTTTGGTTTAGTTTAGTTTAGAGATGCAGCGCGGAAACAGGCCCTTCGGCCCACCGAGTCCATGCTGACCAGCGATCCCCGCACATTAACACTATCCTACACACACACACACACACGAGGGACAATTGTTACACTACACCGATACCAATTAAACTACAGACAATATAAGTAATTGGAATGTGGGAGGAAACCGGAGATCCCGGAGAAAACCAAACACAGGTCACGGGGAGGACGTCGAAACCAGATTCAGGATGGAACCCGAGTCTCTGGCGCTGTAAGGCAGTAGCTCCACCGCTACGTCCCAAAGTCGACTTAGTCAATTCTAAAGCCAATACTCAACTCTAAAGACAGATAGAGCATAAACAAAGTATTTAGTAGCACAGAGACTTGATTAATGGCAGCAGATGGTGTTTGGGTGATATCATGGCACCCTCCCAATGTAAGTATGGTCATGCATCCTTTAAGGCACTTTGCCTCATGACCCTACCACTAACCTTTTGACCACCTTTCGGTTTGAAGCCTTCAGCTTGTGTTTTGAGTCTCAGCAGGCGGCCCCACGCCGTGTCGCCGTGCAATGGCTCCAAGCTTTTCCAGGTGTTGTGTGGTCTGAAACCGAGCCCGCGTGCTGGGCCCATGCCTTCCCTGTATCACGTTTCTCACCCACTGCGTAAACTCTTTCAAATGCTACATGTCGCTCCCCTGCTGTCTAATGGCACTTGACATCTGCTGGGAGATCAAAGGTTAACACCCAACTTTATTCAATCCAATATCCACATTATTAAACATTTAACTGCTTTTGGGCAAGCACATTTTTTTCTTTAACCTACTGGCACTAGATGCACAGAGTCTCTTACCCAGAGTAGGTGAATCGAGGACCAGAGGACGTAGGTTTAAGGTGAAGGGGAAAAGATGCAATCGGAATCCGAGCGGTCACTTTTTCACACAAAGGGTGGTGGGTGTATGGAACAAGCTGCCAGAGGAGGTAGTTGAGGCAGGGACTATCCCAACATTTAAGCAACAGTTGGACAGGTACATGGATAGGACAGGTTTGGAGGGACATGGACCAAAGACGGGCAGGTGGGACTAGTGTAGCTGGGACATTGTTGGCCAGTGTGGGCAAGTTGGGCCAAAGGGCTTGTTTCCACACTGAATCACTCCATGCCTCTACTTGTAGCGGTCGAGTTGCTGCACCAGAGACCAGGGTTCGATCCTAACTACAGGTGACGTCTGTACCGAGATTATATGTTCTCCCGTTGACCGCGTGGGTTTCCTCCCACGCTTCATAGACATATAGGTTTGTCGACTAATTGGCTTCGGTAAAATTTGTAAATTGTGCTGAGTGTGTAGGATGTTGATAGCGTACGGGGTGATCATCGGATAGCAGTAACAGGATCGTCTGAGTCAGCATGGATTTACGAAGGGGAAATCATGCTTGACTAATCTTCTGGAATTTTTTGAGGATGTAACTAGGAAAATGGGCAAGAGAGATCCAGTGGATGTAGTGTACCTGGGCTTTCAGAAAGCATTTGATGAGGTCCCACATAGGAGATTAGTGGGCAAAATTAGAGCACACGGTTTTGGGAGTAGAGTGCTGACATGGATAGAAATTTGGTTGGCAGACAGGAAACAAAGAGTAGGGATTAACGAGTCCCTTTCAGAATGGCAGGCAGTGACTAGTGGGGTACCACAAGGCTCAGTGATGGGACCACAGCTATTTACAATATACATTAATGATTTAGATGAAGGGATTAAAAGTAACATTAGCAAATTTTCAGATGACACAAAGCTGGGTGGCAGTGTGAAGTGTGAGGAGGATGCTATGAGGATGCGTGGTGACTTGGACACGTTGGGTGAGTGGGCAGATGCATGGCAGATGAAGTTTAATGTGGATAAATGTGAGGTTATCCACTTTGGTGGCAAAAACAGGAAGGCAGATTATCTGAATGGTGTCAAGTTGGGAAAAGGGGAAGTACGACGAGATCTAGGGGTCCTTGTTCATCAGTCACTGAAAGTAAGCATGCAAGGACAGCAGGCAGTGAAGAAAGCTAATGGCATGTTGGCCTTCATAACAAGAGGAGTTGAGTACAGGAGCAAAGAGGTTCTTCTGCAGTTGTACAGTGCCCTAGTGAGACCACACCTGGAGTATTGTGTGCAGTTTTGGTCTCTAAATTTGAGGAAGGACATTCTTGCTATTGAGGGAGTGCAGCGTAGGTTCACAAGGTTTATTCCCGCGATGGCTGGACTGTCATATGTTGATAAAATGGAGAGGCTGGGCTTGTACACTCTGGAGTTTAGAAGGAGAGGGGATCTTATTGAAACATACAAGATTATTAAGTGATTGGACATGATAGAGGTAGGAAACATGTTCCAGATGTTGGGGGAATCCAGAACCAGGAACCACAGTTTAAGAATTAGGCGTAGGCCATTTAGAACATAGATGAGGAAAAACCTTTTCACTCAGAGTGTTGTGAATCTGTGGAATTCTCTGCCTCAGAGGGAGGTGGATGCCTTCAAGAGAGAGTTTGATAAAGATAGTGGAGTCAGGGGATATGGGGAGAAGGCAGGAACAGGGTACTGATTGTGGATAATCAGCCATGATCATATTGAATGGCGGTGCTGGCTCAAAGGGCCGAATGGCCTACTCCTGCACCTATTGTCTTTTGGTCGGCGCAGACTCGGTGGGACGAAGGGTCTGTTTCCGCGCTGTATCTCTAAAGTCTAAAGTCACAGATGGGTAGGATACAATCACAGAGAAGGGCCTAATTTGTAGAAGATTTAGGTTTATTGTTGTCACCTGTACTGAGGTTTGGTGAAAAGCTTTGTTTCGCTTGCTATCCATTCAAATCAGATAATTCTACACTCAAATACAATCAAACCAAACCCAAGTAGGGGTGAGGCAGGTACAATAACAACTTTTAAAATGTAGAGGGTTTAGAAGGTATTGGGTCAAACACACACACACGCGAGATATATACAAAATGCTGGAATAACTCAGCGGGTCAGGCAGCATCTCTGGAGAGAAAGGATGGTTGACGTTTCAGGTCGGGACCTTCTTAAAACTTCAGAAGAAGCATCCCGACCCGAAACATCACATCGTTTATCTCCAGAGATGCTGCCTGACCCATTACTCCAACATCTTGTGTTTATCTTCAGTCTATAGGGTGCCAGGGGTTATGGGGAGAAGACATGAGAATGGAGTTGGGCAGGAGAGATAGATCAGCCATGATTGAATGGCCGAGTACTCGATGGGCCGAATGGCCTAATTCTACTCCTATCACTTGTGATATACTAGCATCTGCAGTTCCTTTCTACATGACTGGCTTAGACGAGGCATCTTGAATGGCATGAACAGGTTGAGCCAAAGGGCATGTTTCCACTCTATGACTCTCTCACTGGTATCCTCTACTCTCCAGCTACTGTTAAAGTAAAGTGCAGCTACGAGGAACAGCAGATGCCGGTTCACTAAAAATATACACAAAGTGCTGGAGTAACTTCATTTCTGCAATTTGCATGTGACCACGTAGGTTCCCTCTGTGTGCTCCAGTTTCCTCCCACATCCCCAAGACATGTAGGTTTATAGGTTAGGTGGCCTCTGTAAATTGTCCCAGTGTGTAGGGAGTGGATGAGAAAACGGGATAACATGGAACAAGTGTGAATGGGTTTCTGATGGTTGCCATGGACTTCATCAGTCATAGGAGCAGAACTAGGCCATTCGGCCCATCGAGTCTACTTCACCATTCAATCATGGCTGATCTTTTTTTCCCTCTCAACCCTGCCTTGTCCCCATAAGTCTTGACATCCTTAAGGGGCTGTCCCACTTGGGCGACCTAATTGGCGAGTTTAGAAGAGTTTAGGAGAGTTTGAAAAATGTCATGTTGAAGACCTCCTTCGACTATGTGGAAGACTAACTACGACTAACTTCGGGAAAATTGGACACAGAATAGCGGAGAGTGAAGACGACCTCCTTCGATCTCCCTTCGACTTTGATGAAGACTATCTACGACTATCTTCGATTACCTTCGACCACCCTCAATTACCTACGACTAACATGCCGACCTACTACGACTAAACCTACGATTAAAAAAATATTGATTTTTTTCCAAGGCGACCTTTTTTTACTTGCGGGCATTTTTCAACATATTGGAAAAAATGCCACGACCTAGCTGAGGCCTCGAGTACGCGGGGACTGCTCTCGAGCATGAAGGAGAGTTACAAAGACCTCCTACGACCTCGTGTCGACCCTGCTGCGAGTACGAGTCGGGGGCAAACTCGCCAGAACTCGCGGATTAGGTTGCCCAAGTGGGACTGCCCCTTTACTAATCAAGAATCTGTCAATCTCGGCTTTAAAAATACCCAATGACTTGGCCTCAGTCACCTGTGGCGATAAATTCCAGATTCACCACCCTCTGAATACATTCCTCCTCATCCCATATCCCAAAGACAGGCAGGTTTGTAGGTTAATTGCCTTCTGTAAACTGTCCTTGGTCTGTAGGATAGAACTAGTGTACCTGGTGAGCAGAGGGTCTTTTTTCATGCTGTATCTCCAAAGTAAACTGAATTCAGCAAGTCAGACGGCATCTCTGGAGGACATGGTGAGATGTCATTACAGGTTGAAGAAGGGTCCCGACATGAA
This sequence comes from Malacoraja senta, assembly GCA_038087875.1. Classification (NCBI taxonomy): domain Eukaryota; kingdom Metazoa; phylum Chordata; class Chondrichthyes; order Rajiformes; family Rajidae; genus Malacoraja; species Malacoraja senta. The sequence continues at coordinate 31,440 of JAXLNO010003808.1, forward strand.
ACGTCACCTATCTGTGTTCTCCAGAAATGCTGCCTGACCCATTAAGTTACTCCAGCGCTTTTGTGTTCTTCTATGGCCAAAGGAAGTTCTCTCTGGCATTTAAGATACTGCCTAAGGAGAAAATCAATGGTGACAATGAGGTTGTATCACCAGACTTGTAACTTAAAGGGTCTGAATAAGAGGCATGAATTAACACATCCCCAGTCAGGGAATTAAATGCTGTAATTAAATAAAAATTCCGCATAGATGGTCATCTGGTTCATTTTATTAATGTCCTTCAGGAAAAGCAGTCCTTACCTGGTCTGGTCCACAAGTGACATTAGACCCATAGCCCCTTGAAATAGCCCAGCAAACGTCCCAGTCAAAGTAACTTGCTGCAATTATTTCAGAGATAATGGATCCCCAAAATGTCCCATGACAACATTGTAGAGGGGACAATATTGATGCAGAGATAGAGTTGCGGCCTCACAGCATCAGAGACCCCAGTTCGATCCCGACCGCGGGTGCCTTCTGTACGGCGTTTGTACTCTTTTTTTTCCTGTGGCCACGTGGGATTTCTCCAGGTGCTCCGGTTTCCTCCCACAGTAGTAAGATGTACAGGTTTGTTGGTTAATTGGCCTCGTAAATTGCCGCTAGTGTGCAAGGAGTGGAGTGGATGCGAAAGTGGGATAACATGGAACTAGTGTGAGCAGGTGATCGGCGTGGACTCAGTGGGCCGAAGGGCCTGTTTCCATGCTGTATATCTAAATTAAAGTGAAAAGAAAATAACCCCCCTCTCCCCTTAATCATTTAGTGCAAACCTCCATTCCCTCCCTCATGTACATAGATACATAGAAAATAGGTGCAGGAGTAGGCCATTCAATATGATCATGGCTGATCATCCAACTCAGTATCCCGTACCTGCCTTCTCTCCATACCCCCTGATCCCTTTAGCCACAAGGGCCACATCTAACTCCCTCTTAAATATAGCCAATGAACTGGCCTCAACTACCCTCTGTGGCAGAGAGTTCCAGAGATTCACCACTCTCTGTGAGAAATAGTTTTTCCTCATCTCGGTCTTAAAGGATTTCCCCCTTGTCCTGGACTTCCCCAACATCGGGAACAATCTTCCTGCATCTAGCCTGTCCAACCCCATAAGAATTTTGTACGTTTCTATAAGATCCCTCTCAATCTCCTAAATTCTAGCGAGTATAAGCCAAGTCTATCCAGTCTTTCTTCATATGAAAGTCCTGACATCCCAGGAATCAGTCTGGTGAACATTCTCTGTACTCCCTCTATGGCTATAATGTCCTTCCTCAGATTTGGAGACCAAAACTGTACGCAATACTCCAGGTGTGGTCTCACCAAGACCCTGTACAACTGCAGTAGAACCTCCCTGCTCCTATACTCAAATCCTTTTGCTATGAAAGCTGACATACCATTCACTTTCTTCACTGCACCTGCATGCCTACTTTCAATGACTGGTGTACCATGACACCCAGGTCTCGCTGCATCTCCCCATTTCCTAATCGGCCACCATTTAGATAATAGTCTGCTTTCCTGTTTTTGCCACCAATCTCCGGCCTCCTTCTATGTAATGTATTCTGTTTGATTTCATCTTGGAGCAAGTTCCAAATCCTCACCACTTGTTAAGTGGGTGAGTCTAGAACTAGAAGTCATAGCCTCAGAAAGGAAGTTCCTTTTGGAAGGAGATGAGGAATTTCTATAGTCAGAGGGTGGTGAATCTGTGGAATTCTTTGCCATAAAAGACTGTGGAGGCATAATTGGATATTTTAAAGGCAGAGATAGATAGATTTTCGATTAGTATGGATGTCAGGATTATGGGGAGAAGACAGGAGAATGGGGTTAGGAGGGAGAGATAGATCAGCCATGATTAAATGGCAGAGTTGATTCTGCTCCCATCACTTATGACCTTATGACAATGGGTTTTATAAAAATGACTGGCTTAGTTAATTAAAATTGGTTAAAATTGATTTTTTTTCTCTAAAGTCTAAAAAAGGTGCCTTTAAATTTTAAAATCAGGTAAAATTATCCTAAAAAATAAACTTTAGCAGAAATACAATGGACATGAGAGATTGTGATTACTTTAAAAATAATTAAATGGTCAAAAAAACAAAGTGCTTGAGAAACCCAGGAGGTCAGGCAGCATCGTGGAAGGTAGACACAGAATGATGGAATAACTCAGCAAGACAGGTAGCATCACTGGATAGAAGGAATGGGCGACGTTTCAGGTCGAGATCCTTCTTCAGACTCTGTGGAAGGAATGGACAGACTATGTTTTGGGTTGGAACTCATATTGATTGGGGTAGGAAAGCTGGACAAAGAGGTTGGGGTGGGACAAAGCCTGGAAAGTAATGGTAATGTCATGGAATCCAATATTTTTCATTACTAATGCATAAAGTAACATATAAGATTGGAAGGTACACAAAAATGCTGGAGAAACTCAGCGGGTGCAGCAGCATCTATGGAGCGAAGGAGATAGGCAATGTTTCGGGCCGAAACCCTTCTTCAGACGAAGGGTTTCAGCCCGAAACGTTGCCTATCTCCTTCGCTCCATAGATGCTGCTGCACCCGCAGTTTCTCCAGCATTTTTGTATACCTTCGATTTTCCAGCATCTGCAGTTCCTTCTTAAACACATATAAGATTGGAACATTGAAACATATAAGATTGTTAAGGGCTTGGACATGCTAGAGGCAGGAAACATGTTCCCGATGTTGGGGGAGTCCAGAACCAGGGGCCACAGTTTAAGAATAAGGAGTAAGCCATTTAGAACGGAGACGAGGAAACACTTTTTCTCACAGAGAGTGGTGAGTCCGTGGAATTCTCTGCCTCAGAGGGCAGTGGAAGCAGGTTCTCTGGATGCTTTCAAGAGAGAGCTAGATAGGGCTCTTAAAAATAGCGGAGTTAGGGGATATGGGGAGAAGGCAGGAACGGGGTACTGATTGGGGATGATCAGCCATGTTCACATTGAATGGCGGTGCTGGCTCGAAGGGCCGAATGGCCTACTCCTGCACCTATTGTCTATAAAGTAATATTTAAAAATAAATCCTTGCAAAATAGAGCAATATGGATTAATGCCATTGAAACAAATGTCGCAGGTATATTGTACATGTATTGGTCACGCATGTTTTTTGATTTGGCCAGATCTCCATTC
>JAXLNO010003808.1:34794-65014 GCA_038087875.1 Malacoraja senta
GGATATGGGGAGAAAGCAGGAACGGGGTACTGATTTTGGATGATCAGCCATAATCACATTGAATGGTGGTGCTGGCTCGAAGGGCCGAATGGCCTACTCCAGCACCTATTTTCTATGTTTCTATGTCTGTAACATCCTCTCCACATCCGCTCTCCGCTCTACATCCACTGTGTCCTGTCCCATGCTGTCGATAGCTTCCGGTCACGGTGGCGCAGCGGTAGAGTTGCTGCCTTACAGTGAATACAGCGCCGTAGACCCAGGTTCGATCCTGACTACGGGCGCCATCTGTACAGAGTTTGTACATTCTCCCCGTGACCTGCGTGGGTTTTCTCCGAGATAGATACATAGAAACATAGAAAATAGGTGCAGGAGTAGTCCATTCGGCCCTTCGAACCTGCACTGCCATTCAATATGATCATGGCTGATCATCCCACTCAGTATCCTGTACCTGCCTTCTTTCCATACCCACTGATCCCTTTAGCCACGTCTAACTCCCTCTTAAATATAGCCAATGAACTGGCCTCAACTACCTTCTGTGGCAGAGAGTTCCAGAGATTCACCACTCTCTGTGTGAAAAATGTTTTTCTCATCTCGGTCCTAAAAGATTTCCCCTTTATCCTTAAACTGTGACCCCTTGTCCTGGACTTCCCCAACCTCGGGAACAATCTTCCTGCATCTAGCCTGTCCAACCCCTTAAGAATTTTGTAAGTTTCTATAAGATCCCCCCTCAATCTTCTAAATTCTAGCGAGTACAAGCCGAGTCTATCCAGTCTTTCTTCATATGGAAGTCCTGCCATCCCAGGAATCAGTCTGGTGAACCTTCTCTGTACTCCCTCTATGGCAAGAATGTCTTTCCTCAGATTTGGAGACCAAAACTGTACGCAATAGTCCAGGTGTGGTCTCACCAAGACCCTGTAGATCTTCGGTTTCCTCCCACGCTCCAGAGACGTACAGGTCTGTAGGTGATAAAGAAGGAACTGCAGATGCTGGAAAATCGAAGGTACACAAAATGCTGGAGAAACTCAGCGGGTGCAGCAGCATCTATGGAGCGAAGGAAATAGGCAACGTTTCGGGCCAAAACCCTTCTTCAGACTGATAGGGGGTGGGGAGAAGAAAGGAAAAAAGGTGGAGGAGGAGCCCGAGGGTGGGGGGATGGGAGGAGACAACCAGAGGGCTGATGATGGGGAGGAGACAGGAAGGGCTAGCAGAATTGGGAGAATTCAATGTTCAAGCCCCCAGGATGTAGACTGCCCAAGCGGAATATGAGGCGCATTTCCTCCAATTTCCGGTGTTGTTTGCTGTGGCCATGGAGAAGACCCAGGACTGAGAGGTCAGATACGGAATGGGAGGGGGAGTTGAAGTGCTGAGCCACCTCGGGCTCCTCCTCCACCTTTTTTCTTTTTTTCCTTTCTTCTCCCCACCCCCTATCAGGTCTGTAGGTGAATTGGCTTGGTAAATGTAAACGTTGTCCCTGGCGGGTGTAGGATAGCGTTAGTGTGCGGGCATTGCTGGTCGGCCCGGACCAGGTGGGCCGAAGGGCCTGTTTCCGCGCTGTATCTCTAAACTAGAGGCGGTGTTGATCATTGCCCTCAGCGATGGTCTGTGGGGCTGGCAAAGTGCTGAGGGCATGAGGTTTAGTCCCTGTCGCTGCCAAGTCTCACATCTCAAAACACAGGCCTGTTTTACACCCTGCGCTCCCAGCCAAACCTCTGCTACGGACATCAAAGGCAACGTGAATCAGAGTTGGCAAATGTCCATCGGTTCCCTTCACGTTTCAGCAGCAGAGCAAACCCTCTCGACTACCGCTGACTCCATCGACTAGTTCAGTTTAGTTTATTGTCACGTGTACTGAGGTACAGTGAAAAGCTTTTGTTGCGTGCTAACCAGTCAGCAGAAAGACACGGTTGCCAAATATTTGAACTCCCCCTCCCATTCCCACACTGACCTTTCTGGTCCTGGGCCTCCTCCACTGGTCAGAGTGAGGCCCAGCGCAAATTGGAGGAACAGCACGCACCAGAGACGTAGAGGTTTGTAGGTTAATTGGCTTGGTCTAAACGTAAATTGTCCCTAGTGTGTGCGTAGGATAGTGTTAATGTACGGGGATCGCTGGTCGATGTTGACACGGTGGGCCGAAGGGCCTGTTTCAATACACAATAGACAATAGACAAGAGACAATAGGTGCATGAGTAGGCCATTCGGCCCTTCGAGCCAGCACCGCCATTCAATGTGATCGTGGCTGATCATCCCCAATCAGTATCCCGTTCCTGCCTTGATTATTGATTATACCTTTAATAATCCTTTGCAGGAAATTACAATGCCACGACAGCTTCAAGACAGACATAACACCACAAATAGCTTCCATACTTAACAAGTTAAAATACAAGTTAAAATACAAGTTAAAATACAATTAATTTAAAAAAAGTGCAGTTATTTATGCGCATTATATAACCTTATCGCAGCTGGTAAACAGGACTTCCTATGTCTCTCCGTTTTGCACATTGGTGCAATCAGTCTCTGACTGAAGCTGCTGCTCTTGATCACCTTCAGGGCATGGAGTGGGTGAGTGGGGTTGGTCATTATAGAACCCAGTTTTTTCAGAGTTCTGGCCTCTGCCACCTGCTGGACCGTTCGTTGCTCAGCCCCGACCACTGAGCCGGCCTTCTTGATCAGTTCCTGCCTTCTCCCCATATCCCCTGACTCCGCTATCTTTAAGAGCCCTCTCTAGCTCCCTCTTGAAAGTATCCAGAGAACCGGCCTCCACCGCCCTCTGAGGCAGAGAATTCCACAGACTCACCACTCTCTGTGAGAAAAAGTGTTTCCTCGTCTCCGTTCTAAATGGCTTACCCCTTATTCTTAAACTGTGTGGCCCCTGGTTCTGGACTCCCCCAACATCGGGAACATGTGTCCTGCCCAAACCCTTAATAATCTTATATGTTTCAATGAGATACCCTCTCATCCTTCTAAACTCCAGAGTGTACAAGCCCAGCCGCTCCATTCTCTCAGCATATGACAGTCCCGCCATCCCGGGAATTAACCTTGTGAACCTACGCTGCTGTAGAGAGATATAGAACAAATGAATGAAAGATCTTCAAGAATGTAACAATGCTAAAGGAAACAGGCCGTTGTTAGCTATTTGCCAGGTGAGAACGGGAACCTGGTGCGACTTGGGTGGGGGAGGGATGAGAGAGATGGGATGCAGCAGTTACTTGAAGTGAGAGAAATCGATATTCATACCACTGGGCTGTAAGCTGCCCAAGCGAAATATGAGATGCTGTTCCTCCAACTTGCGTTTGGCCTCACTCTGACTATGGAGGAGACCGAGGACAGGAAGGTCTGTGTAGGAATGGGAAGGGGAATTAAAGTTTTGTCAACCGGGAGATCAGGTTGGTTCAGGCGGGCTGAGCGAAGGTGTTCAGCGAAACGATCGCCCAGTCTGCGTTTGGTCTCACCGATGTATAAGAGTCCACATCTTGAACGACGGATACAGTAGATGAGGTTGGAGGAGGTGCAAGTGAACCTCTGCCTCACCTGAAAGGACTGTTGGGGTCCCTGGACAGAGTCGAGGGAGGAGGTATAGGGAGAGGTGTTGCATCTTCTGCAATTGCAGGGGAATGTACCTGGGGAGGGGGTGGTTTGGGTGGGAAGGGATGGGTTAACCAGGGAGTTGCGGAGGGAACCGTCTCTGCGGGAAGGCGGAAAGGGGTGGAGATGGGAAAATGTGGGATCCCGTTGGAGGTGGCGAAAATGTCGGAGGATTATGTGTTGTATGCGACGGCTGATGGGGTGAAAGGTACGGACTAGGGAGACTCTGTCTCTGTTGCAACTCAGGGGAGGGGGAGCAAGGGGGGAGCTGTAGGGTACCAAGGAGTCTGAAGACGAGGAAACACTTTTTCTCACAGCGAGTGGTGAGTCTGTGGAATTCTCTGCCTCAGAGGGCGGTGGAGGCCGGTTCTCTGGATACTTTCAAGAGAGAGCTAGATTGGGCTCTTAAAAATAGCGGAGTCAGGGGATATGGGGAGAAGGCAGGAACGGGGTACTGATTGGGGATGATCAGCCATGATCACATTGAATGGCGGTGCTGGCTCAAAGGGCCAAATGGCCTACTCCTGCACCTATTGTCTATTGTCTATTGACGGGCCGAATGGACCCGTTTCTGCGCTGTATCTCTAAACTAAACTAAAACTAAACTCTGCCAGGAGTCACTGTACAGACAAGACCATGTGAGAAGACAAGGAAACCACAGGCAGGAATGTTTCCTTGCCGAGGATTACAGCGGGATCCAAGGCTGGAAAGGGATTAGATTCCATCTGGAAGCTGCTTGCATCTGATACACATTAAATAATATTTCACACATGGGGGCTGTTATTTTTCCACCCTTCCATGTGGCTGATCTGTCATTTAACTGTTGTACACCTGGCAGTGTTCAACATCGTTCTGTCTTCAAAGTTTACCGAGTTTCCAAAGATTTTTTTTCGTTGCTTGGGGCTTCTGAGGACTGCGAAGTGGACGGCAGGGGTGGCGCAGTGGGTAGAGCCGATGCATCACAGTGCCAGGGGCACGGGTTCGATCCTGCGTGTACAACAGCGTTCGATCCTGAACGCAATGATTCAATGATATTTTATGGTAGACGAAAATGCTGGAGGAACTCAGTGGGTGAGGCAGCATCTATGGAGCGAAGGAAATAGGTGACGTTTCAGGTCGGGACCCTTCATCAGTCTCGAGAAGGGTCTCAACCCGAAACGTCACCTATTCCTTCTCTCCTGCCTCACCCGCTGAGTTTCTCCAGCATTTTTGTCTATCTTCGATTTTTCCAGCATCTGCAGTTCTTTCTTAAGCAATGATATTTTATTGTCACATGTAGCCAGGTGCAGTGAAATGCTTCTACTTTGCATATATAGAAACATGGAAAATAGGTGCAGGAGTAGACCATTCAGCCCTTCAAGCCAAGAGTTCAAGAGAGTTTATTGTCATGTGTCCCTGATAGGACAATGAAATTCTTGCTTTGCTTCAGCACAACAGAACATAGTAGGCGTTAAAGAAGGAACTGCAGATGCTGGAAAATCGAAGGTACACAAAAATGCTGGAGAAACTCAGCGGGTGCAGCAGCATCTATGGAGCGAAGGAAATAGGTAACGTTTCGGGCCGAAACCCTTCTTCAGACTGATAGGGGGTGGGGAGAAGAAAGGAAAAAAGGAAAAAGGCGGAGGAGGAGCCCGAGGGCTGGGGGAGGGGAGGAGACAACCAGATGGCTGATGAAGGGGAGGGGACAGCAAGGGCTAGCAGAATTGGGAGAATTCATAGTAGGCATTGACTACAAAACAGATCAGTGTGTCCATATACCATTATATAAATATATACACACATGAATAGATAAACTGATAAAGTGTAAATAAACAGATTATGGGCTATTAGATTAGATTAGATTTTATTCTTGTCATTTGAACCTCAAAGAGGCTCAAACGAAACTCCGTTTCCACAGCCATACAAACAAAACAATTCTTACACGACACACAAACAATTCAATTTACAGAAAAACATCCATCACAGTGAATTTCCTCCTCACTGTGATGGAAGGCAAAGTCTTTTCTCTCCCCGGCACCATTTTTCTCCCGATGTTGAAGCCCCAGGCGGGCAATGTTAAGTCCCACGGCCGTTGAGGCCGCGCCGGGTGGTGTACGACCTCGCTCCGGGCCCAAAAGTCACCAAGTTGGAGCCCCCGGCGGGCGTTGGAATGTCCCGCGGCCATTAAAGCCGCGCCGGGCGATTTACGGCCCCGCTCCGGGTCGTTCCAACCCCGCGTCATGGGCGGGAGAAGTTGAGTTGCGGGAGCTCCGGAAAGCGGTCTCTCACCCGGACCCGCGAGCTCCCGATATCACAGTCCACAGGTCTGCAGCTGGAGCTCCGGAGTCGTGCCGCAGCAGCGAGCCACCCACGCTCCCCACGCTCCGAGGCCAGCCAGCCCCACGATGGTAAGTCCGCAGCTCCGCAGGCTCCGCGACTGGAGCCCCCAGGTCGTCCCGGTCGGAGGCCGCTCAACGGAGCTAGGCCCCAACGACAACGGAGACCCGACAGGGAAAAGGTCGGGTCTCCCGTGCAGGGAAGAGATTTTTAAAGTTTCCCCCTCCCCCCCCCCCACCACATATACACAGTTAAAAACAGTATAAAAAAACACAAACAACTACATTTAACTAGACAAAAATAAAAAAAAGACAGACAGGCTGTATTTGAGCCTGTTATTAATGTTCAGAGTTTTGTCCGTGCCACGTTTAATAGCCTGATGGCTGTGGGGAAGTAGCTATTCCTGAACCTGGTCGTTGCAGTCTTCAGGCTCCTGTACCTTCTACCTGAAGGTAGTGGGGAGATGAGTGTGTGGCCCGGATGGTGTGGGTCCTTGATGATGCTGCCAGCACCACCATTCAATATGATCATGGCTGATCATTCAGAATCAGTACCCCGTTCCTGCTTTTTCCCCATGTCCCTTGGCAACCGGGAGATCAGGTAGGTCCAGGCGGACTGGGCGAAGGTTTTCAGCGAAACCATTTCCCCAGATGCCGACAAGCCAGTAAAATCTTACCGCAGACTTCTCCCAGGCAGTACACAAGTGTCGCCACGTTTTGGAGCCGACAAAGTTACAGAAGTTCACCCAACAGTCCTATCTTCCTTAGAAGTCTTGGGAAGTTCGGCATGTTCCCAACGACTCTCACCAGCTTCTACACATGCGCCGCATCACAGCTTGGTTTGGGAACAGCTCCATCCAAGACCCACAAGAAATCGCAGAGAAATGTGGACGCAGCCCAGACCATCACACAAACCAACCTCCCTTCCATTGCTAGACACAAAACGCTGGAGTAACTCAGCGGGACAGGCAGCATCTCTGGAGAGAAGGAATGGGTGACGTTTCGGGTCGAGATCCTTCTTCAGACTCCATTGACTCCATTTACACCTCACGCTGCCTCGGCAAGGCCAGCAGCATAATCAAGGACCAGTCGCACCCTGGCCACTCCCTCTTCCCCCCACCCCCCCCCCCCCCTCCTCCCACCGGGCAAAAGACATAGAAGTGTGAAAACGCACACCTCCAGATTCAGGGACAGTTTCTTCCCAGCTGATATCAGGCAACTGAACCATCCTATCACCAACTAGAGAGCGGTCCTGACCTACTAGCTACCTCTTTTGAGACCCTCGGACTATCTTTAATCATAGTTTTTCTGGACTTTATCTTGCACTAAACATTATTCCCTTTATCCTGTATCTGTACACTGTGGACGGCTCGATTGTAATCATGTATTGTCTTTCCGTTGGCAGGTTAGCGCGCCACAAAAAAGCTTTTCACTGTACCTCGGTACACGTGACAATAAACTAAACTGAAGTAAACGTCCACCAGCACTTGATGCCCGTCTCCAAATGTGTCCCTGGGAACAGTCCGTAAATCAGAGAGTCCTCTGAACAAGGATTCCCACCCAAAATGACACCTATTTGTTTCTCCAGAGATGCTGTCTGAACTGCTGAGTAACTCCAGCATTTTGTGTCTATCCGTTGTTATTCGGGATGAATCATGGCCCAGCGGTAGAGTTGCTGCCTCACAGCGCCAGAGACCCGGGTTTAGACAATAGACAATAGGAGCAGGAGTAGGCCATTCGGCCTTTTGAGCCAGCACCGCCATTCAATGTGATCATGGCTGATCATCCCCAATCAGTACCCCGTTCCTGCCTTCTCCCCATATCCCCTGACTCCGCTATTTTTAAGAGCCCTATCTAGCTCTCTCTTGAAAGTATCCAGAGAACCTGCCTCCACCGCCCTCTGAGGCAGAGAATTCCACAGACTCACCACTCTCTGTGAGAAAAAGTGTTTCCTCGTCTCCGTTCTAAATGGCTTACCCCTTATTCTTAAACTGTGGCCCTGGTTCTGGACTCGCCCAACATCGGGAACATGTTTCCTGCCTCTAGCGTGTCCAAACCCTTAACAATCTTATATGTTTCAATCACGACTACGGGTCCTGTCTGTACGGAGTTCGTACGTTCTCCCCGTGACCTGCGTGGCTTTTCTCCGGGTGCTCCAGTTTCCTCCCACACTCCAAAGACGTACAGGTTTTGTAGGTTAATTGGCTTGGTATAAATGTAAATTGTCCCTAGTGTGTGTAGGGTAGTGTTAGTGTGCGGGGATCGCTGGTCAGCGCGGGCTCGGTGGGCCGATGGGCCTGTTTCCACGCTGTTTCTGCAAACTTAACTAAACTAAACTAAAACTGCCACAAGGACCCTTGCATGGGTCGGGACCCTTCTCCTGTGTAGATTGGGAAGGTGCGGGGGGGGGGAGCATGAATGGGAAGAGAGATTTAATCAGACGTGTGACACCAAACTGTGAGGCAAGTGAAGAGAATTATCACTGTCTACAGATCGGTCTAAGAGAGACTCAGGACCCAGTGGGCAGTGTGGTGGTCTTATGTCTGACCACTACAATGCCCTGCAATGTACACATTACAATCCACACTGTGTATAGAAACATAGAAAAATTGGTGCTGGAGTAGGCCATTCGGCCCATCGAGCCAGCACCGCCATTTAATATGACCATGGCTGATCATCCAAAATCAGGATGATTTTGGATGATCCTGCTTTCTCTCCATAATCCTTTGATTCCGTTAGCCCCAAGAGCTAACGGAATCAAGAGGAACTGCAGATGCTGGTTTACACTGAAGACAGAGACAAAATACTGGAGTAACTCAGCGGGACAGGCAGCGTCTCTGGAGAATGAATCAATGAACACGTTATTGTCACATGTGACAAGTCACAGTAAATTTACCTGCTTGCGTACCCAAGGGGGAGAAGGAGCGGGTGCTGTTTCAGGTCGAGAGTCTTAAGGGCCTGTCCCACGGGCATGCGACTCCATGCGGCAAGTGCGACCTAACCGGAAGCGGGGCCGCGCGGAGGTCGAGGTCTCTGACGTATATGGTGTCAAGACGCTGCGTACGGCGTCAAGACGCTGCGCACGCCCGTCGAGACGGTGCGTACGGCGTCGAGGCGGCTGCGGGCCGGCAGGCCGTTGCCGCGCGGAATTTTTGAACATGGTCAGTTTTTCGGAGCCCCGCGCGATGTCGGGACCAGCTCCGTACAACTCCATACGGCTCCGGCAATTGAAGTTGGACCGGCCCCGCGAGGCCGTACGGCTCAAGCGACCACGGTAGGTCGCGCTAGCCGCATGGAGTCGCATGCTCGTTTTTTGCGATTTTTCCCGGACTTGTTTCCTGCCTCTAGCGTGTCCAAACCCTTAACAATCTTATATGTTTCAATCACGACTACGGGTGCTGTCTGTACGGAGTTCGTACGTTCTCCCCGTGAACTGCGTGGCTTTTCTCCGGGTGCTCCAGTTTCCTCCCACACGCCAAAGACGTACAGGTTTGTAGGTTAATTGGCTTGGTATAAATGTAAATTGTCCCTAGTGTGTGTAGGGTAGTGTTAGTGTGCGGGGATCGCTGGTCGGCGCGGGCTCGGTGGGCCGATGGGCCTGTTTCCACGCTGTTTCTGTAAACTTAACTAAACTAAACTAAAACTGCCACAAGGACCCTTGCATGGGTCGGGACCCTTCTCCTGTGTAGATTGGGAAGGTGCGGGGGGGGGGGGGGGGGAGCATGAATGGGAAGAGAGATTTAATCAGACGTGTGACACCAAACTGTGAGGCAAGTGAAGAGAATTATCACTGTCTACAGATCGGTCTAAGAGAGACTCAGGACCCAGTGGGCAGTGTGGTGTCACCCCACATCCATGTGGCGACAGCCTAGTCGCCTGTAGTTGCCGAAAAAATCGCCTAAGTGGGACAGAGGGCTTTACTTGCTGCAGCTTAACAGGCCTGTAAACACACATAGATAATATAAGAAACAATGACTGATGGTCTGCATCCCAGGGTACTTAAGGAAGTGGCTCTAGAAATCGTGGATGCAATGGTGATAATTTTCCAATGTTCTATAGACTCAGGATCAGTTCCCGTGGATTGGAGGGTAGCTAATGTTATCCCACTTTTTAAGAAAGGCGGGAGAGAGAAAACAGGGAATTATAGACCAGTTAGCCCGACATCGGCGGTGGGGAAGATGCTGGAGTCAATTATAAAAGATAAGATAGCCGCACATTCGGATAGCAGTAACAGGATCGGTCCGAGTCAGCATGGATTTACGAAGGGGAAACCATGCTTGACTAATCTTCTGGAATTTTTTGAAGATGTAACTAGGAAAATGGACAAGGGAGAGCCAGTGGATGTTCAGAAAGCATTTGATAAGGTCCCACATAGGAGATTAGTGGGCAAAATTAGGGCACATGGTATTGGGGGTAGAGTGCTGACATGGATAGAGAATTGGTTGGCAGACAGGAAACAAAGAGTAGGGAATAACGGGTCCCTTTCAGAATGGCAGGCAGTGACTAGTGGGGTACCGCAAGGCTTGGTGCTGGGACCGCAGCTATTTACAATATACATCAATGATTTGGATGAAGGGATTCAAAGTAACATTAGCAAATTTGCAGATGACACAAAGCTGGGTGGCAGTGGACGCTATGAGAGGGTGACTTGGACAGGTTGGGGGAGTGGGCAGATGCATGGCAGATGAAGTTTAATGCGGATAAATGTGAGGTTATCCACTTTGGTAGCAAAAACAGGAAGGCAGATTACCATCTAAATGGCGTCAAGTACAACGGGATCTGGGGGTCCTTGTACATCAGTCTATGAAAGTAAGCATGCAGGTACAGCAGGCAGTGAAGAAAGCGAATGGCGTGTTGGCCTTTATAACAAGAGGAATCGAATATAGGAGCAAAGAGGTCCTTCTGCAGTTGTACAGAGCCGACCACACCTGGAGTATTGTGTGCAGTTTTGGTCCCCTAATTTGAGGAAGGACATTCTTGTTATTGAGGGAGTGCAGCGTAGGTTTACAAGGTTAATTCCCGGGATGGCGGGACTGTCATATGCTGAGAGAATGGAGCAGCTGGGCTTGTACACTCTGGAGTTTAGAAGGATGAGAGGGTATCTCATTGAAACATATAAGATTGTTAAGGGCTTGGACACGCTAGAGGCAGGAAACATGTTCCCGATGTTGGGGGAGTCCAGAACCAGGGGCCACAGTTTAAGAATAAGGAGTAAGCCATTTAAAACGGAGATGAGGAAACACTTTTTCATACAAAGAGTGGTGAATCTATGGAATTCTCTGCCTCAGAGGGTGGTGGAGGCAGGTTCTCTGGATACTTTCAAGAGAGAGCTAGATAGGGCTCTTAAAAATAGCGGAGTCAGGGGATATGGGGAGAAGGCAGGAACGGGGTACTGATTGGGGATGATCAGCCATGATCACATTGAATGGCTGAAGGGCCGAATGGCCTACTCCTTGGCTTGGTAAATGTAAAAATTGTCCTTAGTGGGTGTAGGACAGTGTAAAGGGCCCGTCCCACTTTCATGACCTAATTCACGACCTTTTTTACTCGTGGACATTTTTCATCAGGCTAGAAAAACGCCCCGACCTACTTGATGCCACGAGTACCTACGACCAGCATCACGGCCTGCTACGACCTACCTACGACCTCCTACAACCTCGAGACGACCATGCTGCGAGTATGAGTCAAGGGCAAACTCGGCAGAGGTTGTGAATTAGGTCTTGAAAGTCGGATAGGCCCTTTAAAGTGCGGGGATCGCTGGTCGGCGCGGACGGGGTGGGCCGAATGGCCTGTTTCCGCTCTGTATCTCTGAACTAGAACTCTAAACTGAATTAAATCTCTGCTTTGGCACTGTCAATGTATATTGGGGTATGTGAAGGTATTCGCTTCCTGAAGTCGACCACGATAACTATCTTGTTCAAGAAGGAACTGCAGATGCTGGAAAATCGAAGGTAGACAAAAAGTGCTGGAGAAACTCAGCGGGTGAGGCAGCATCTATGGAGCGAAGGAATAGGTGACGTTTCGGGTCGAGACCCAATGTCACCTCTCGACCCGAAACGTCACCTATTCCTTCGCTCCATTGATGCTGTCTCAACCAAAGATCCTATAGCGAGCAAGATAGTCCACTCGACGAAAAAGACGTAGTACGGTCATGGGCAGATTCACGGGTAATTTTCGGCCCCATTTCCGTAACCGGCTTCCGTCTCCGCACCAAAGATCCCGCCATAGCGGAGCAAAGATAACTAGTGCGGAGACGGAAACCGGTTACGGAAACATCCTCGTAAAAATAAAAGTTATTTGGTAAAAATCTTCTCCTCATTTTCAGAATTATAATTTATTAACACAAACTGTTCCCCAGCAACGTTGATTACACTGCGAGTCGGGTCGGGTTACTGAAATGGATGAAAAAAAGGCCCACGTTCCGCTCCGTTGCGTACTACACGTCAGCCCATTGCATTTAGAAGGAGTGGTCTATCTTGCTTGCTATAGGATCTTTGGTCTCACCCGCTGAGTTTCTCCAGCATTTTTATCTACCTGCGATAACAATTTTTATCACTATCTCTAGGATGTGTAACAGGCTGCCGAGTGTCCTACCTTACAACAATGAGGACACTTCAGAAGGAGCGGTGCCATGCCTTGGGGCATGCGACAGTTATGAAACGCTCTGGACATCATTCCCTTTCTTATTCCTTGATACGTTTGCTTTTCTGAAACATCGTGAATGACAGGGTCTTTGATGAAGGGGACAAAGCAGATTGGGTGGGGGAAGATGGCCCAGGATAGAATTTCGGGCATTGTGGAAGTCATCTGAAACTCTACCGCTGTGTCACAAGTCGAACCTCTATTGAGTATAGAAGTTGAGAGGTCATGTTGCAGTTGTACAAGACGTTGGTGAGACCGCATTTAGAATATTGTGTTCAGTCCTGGGCACCATGCTATAGGAAAGATATTGTCAAGCTTGAAAGAGTTCAGAAAAGATTTACAAGGATGTTGCCAGGACTAGAGGGTGTGAGCTATAGGGGTGAGGTTGAGTAGGCTGGGTCTCTATTCCATGGAGCGTAGGAGGATGAGGAGGGAGATTTTATAGAGGTATACAAAATCATGAGAGGAATAGATCGGGTAGAGTCTTTTACCCAGGGGAATCGAGGACCAGAGGACATAGGTTCAAGGTGAAGGGGAAAAGATTTAATAGGAATCCGAGGGGTAACTTTTTCACACAGAGGGTGTATGGAACAAGCTGCCAGTGGAGGTAGTTGAGGCAGGGACTATCCCATCATTTTAGAAACAGTTGGACAGGTACATGGATAGGACAGGTTTGGAGGGTTATGGACCAAGCGCAGGCAAGTGTTGGCTGGTGTGGGCGAGCTGGGCCGAAGGGCCTGTTTCTGCACTGTATCACTCTATGACTATGACTCTATAACAGCTACAGGTGTACAGTAGAGAGCATATTGGTTGGTTCGGCAATTCGAATGCCCTGGATCGAAGGAGGTTGCAGAGAGTGGTGGAAACCTCCCCAACATTGAAGGGATCTACAGGAGGCGCTGCCTCAAAAATTCAGCCAATATCATCAAAGACATCAAATGATACAACAGTTTAAGAAGGAACTGCAGATGCTGGAAAAATTGAAAGTAGACCAAAAATGCTGGAGAAACTCAGTGGGTGAGGCAGCATCTATGGAGAAAAGTAGTCCTTTTCTCCATAGATGCTGCCTCACTCTCCGAGTTTCTCCAGCATTTTTTGTCCACAAATGATACAACTGTGTCATTGTACATTGTAAGGATGGCACGGTGGGTGGTAGAGTTCGAGGCAGAGTTGGCGCCTTACAGCGCCAGAGACCCGGGTTTGATCCTGACTACGAGTGATGTCTCTATGGAGTTTGAAGAAGGGTCTCGACCCGAAACGTCACCTATTCCTTCGCTCTATAGATGCTGCCTCACCCGCTGAGTTTCTCCAGCATTTTTGTCTACCTTCGATTTTTCCAGCATCTGCAGTTCCTTCTTAAACATCTCTATGGAGTTTGTACATTCTTGCCCAGAGTAGGGGAATTGAGAACCAGAGGATAGGTTTAAGGTGGGGGGGCGGGGGGGGAAGATTTAATAGGAATCTGAGGGTATCTTTTTCATACAAAGGCTGGTGGGTGTATGGAACGAGCTGCCAGAGGAGGTAGTTGAGGCTGGGACTATTGCAAAGTTTAAGAAACAATTAGGCAGGTACATGGAAGGGACTGGTTTGGAGGGATATGGGCCAAATGCAAGCAAGTGGGAATGGTGCAGATGGGACATGCTGGTCGGTGTGGATTCAGTCGGGCCGAAGGGCCTGTTTCCACACTGTATCACTAATACTAAAGCTAAAACAGTTTTCCTTCTAAACGACTTGGAGGTTGGCCTCCAATGATGTATCGGACATGTCCTACTCTCTCGAACTTCTACTGGTGCATGGTAGAGAGCATGCTGACTGGCTGCATCGTGGACTGGTTCGGCAACTTGAACGTCCAGGAGCGGAAAAAAATGCAGAAAGTTGTGACCACTGCCCAGTCCATCACCGGCTCTGACCTCCCCACCATCGAAGGGATCTATCGCAGTCGCTGCCTCAAAAAGGCTGCCAACATCATCAAAGGCCCACACCACCCTGGCCACACAATAATCTCACTGTTGCCATCGGGAAGAAGGTACAGGAGCCTGAAATCTGTAACGCCCAGGTTCAGGAACAGCTCCTTCCTCACAGCCATCAGGCTATTAAACACAACATCAAACAAACTCTGAACTATAACAGTCTATTATTACTATTGCACTTTATCTGTTTATATATTGTGTGTGTATATATATGGTCTATGGTCTATAAACACACTGAACTTTTATCTCCTGTTCTGTATTATGTTTACATATTCTGTTGTGCTGCAGCAAGCAAGAATTTCATTGTCCTATCTGGGACACATGACAATAAACTCTCTTGACTCTTGAGTCCTGTTCTCCCACTATAAATACAACATGAAGATTAGGAGTGTAGGGCTATGCTGATAAGGTAAGATGTGGGTTGAAACAAGGAGATTGTAACGTGGGCTGGTTTCGGTCCGCTGGCTGGCGATGTGCGGTAAAACCATCGGCATTCCCTGCAAATCCTTTAATCGCTTTCAGATGCTCGCTTAACACAACCCTAAATCTTCGAAACACAAGCAGATACCGGGTTGGCCAACGTGACTTATCCCTCTGGCTCAGCATATCTCTGCTGGATCTAGGGTGCTCTCTATCTAAGTAAGTAAGTAAGTAAGTTTATTGGCCAAGTTTTCACATACAAGGAATTTGCCTTGGTGCTCCACCCACAAGTAACAACATGACATACAGTGACAGTTACGAATGACTCGGAAAACACTAAACATTAATAATAATAAAACATTAATGATAAAACACCATTGATCAAGCATGTGAACCAACAAAATACCAGATCAAAGGGAGGCTACAGATTTTTGGCTGTTGAGTAGAGCAACTACTCGTGGATAAAAACTGTTTTTATGTCTGGCTGTGGCAGCTTTGACAGTCCGGAGTCGCCTTCCCGAGGGAAGTGATTCAAAGAGTTTGTGGCCAGGGTGAGAGGGGTCAGAGATGATCTTGCCCGCTCGCTTTCCTGGCTTCCTAAGGACGCGGCGGTGGGACGTCGGCGTCGGCGATGGTGCCTCGCGGGTCGACCCATGGTCAACGAGGGTGCGGAGGACCGCCGTGAGAGAGAGGGGGAAGAACAATGACCAATAGGGACCCGGCGGGGGCAACCGCTGTGAGGTGGGGGGGGGTGGAGAGCAAAGGACAATGGGGACCCGGATTGGGGGGGATGGGGGTGGGGGGATTGGGGGTGGGGGGGGAAATGAGGAGCCGGCGTGCTTTGTAACTTTGTCAGTGCCGTAGGTGGCCGCTATTTGTGTACATTGCATATGCAAGCAAATATTTCACTGTGTCGCCATAAAGTATTCCGTTCCATTCTTATTCCATTCAATGGACAATAGACAATAGGTGCAGGAGTAGGCAATTCGGCCCTTCGAGCCAGAGCCGCCATTCAATGTGATCATGGCTGATCATCCACAATCAGTACCCCGTTCCTGCCTTCTCCCCATATCCCCTGACTTCGCTATCTTTAAGAGCCCTATCTAGCTCTCTCTTGAAAGTATCCAGAGAACCGGCCTCCGCCGCCCTCTGAGGCAGAGAATTCCACAGACTCGCAACTCTCTGGGTGAAAAAGTGTTTCCTCGTCTCCGTTCTAAATGGCTTACCCCTTATTCATAAACTGCGGCCCCTGGTTCTGGACTCCCCCAACATCGGGAACATGTTTCCTGCCTCTAGCGTGTCCAAACCCTTAATGATCTTAAATGGTTCATTGGGTATGCAAGCAAAGAATCTCACTGCGTCTAGTCGCGTGTCACCATAAAGTATTCCATTCCATTCTTATTCCATTCCATACTGATGCCTTCTCGAGGCGTGGGCCCGGAACCAAAGTCGTCAAGTCGAGTGTGTAGGAGGGAACTGCAGATGCTGGTTTAAACCGAAGATAGACACAAAAAGCTGGAGTATTAAAGGGGCCTGTCCCACTTAGGCGACTCTTTAGGCGATTGCCTGGGACTCTTTTTAATGGAATTCACCTACGACACCTGGCGATAACCTACGACAGCACCTATGTCAACCTACGGCAACCTACGACAGCAAAAATTGCCGCCACTGTCGCCGAAAAATTGTCGCCCAAAAAATCGCCTAAGTGGGACAGGCCCTTAACTCAGTGGGTCAGGCAGCATCTCTGGAGAGAAGGAATGGTTGACGTTTCGGGTCGAGACCCTTCTTCAGACTTTCAGGTTGAGATTTTTGTCACCAGCACAAGTCCAGTGAGGTTACAGGTACAAAAAAGATCTTCCTTGCAGCAGCATCACAGCGTTTCTGTTTCAGTTTAGTTTATTGTCACGTGTACCGAGGTACAGTGAAAATCTTTTGTTGCGTGCTATCCAGTCAGAGGAAAGACAAAAACATTATTACAATCGAGCCTGTTACAGTGCACTGATACATGACAAGGGAATGTGTAGGAAGGAACTGCAGATGCTGGTTTAAACTGAAGATAGTCACAAAACGCTGGAGTAACTCAGCCGGACAGGCAGCTTCTCTGGAGAGAAGGAATGGGTGACATTTCGGGTCTGAAGAATGGTCTCGACCCGAAACGTCACCCATTCGTTCTCTCCTGCCCGCTGAGTTACTCCAGCATATTGTGTCCATCGTCACCATCGATAAGGGAATAATGTTTATAGAAACATAGAAAATAGGTGCAGGAGTAGGCCATTCGGCCCTTCGAGCCTGCACCGCCATTTGATATGATCATGGCTGATCATCCAACTCAGTATCCCATCCCTGCCTTCTCTCCATACCCCCTGATCCCTTTAGCCACAAGGGCCACATTTAACTCCCTCTTAAATATAGCCAATGAACTGGCCTCAACTACCTTCTGTGGCAGAGAATTCCACAGATACACCACTCTCTGTGTAAAAAATGATTTCCTCATCTCGGTCCTAAAAGTCTTCCCTCTTATCTTTAAACTGTGACCCCTAGTTCTGGACTTCCCCAACATCGGGAATAATCTTCCTGCATCTAGCCTGTCCAACCCCTTAAGAATTTTTGTAAGTTTCTATAAGATCCCCCCTCAGTCTTCTGAATTCCAACGTGTACAAGCCGAGTCTATCCAGTCTTTCCTCATATGAAAGTCCTGCCATCCCAGGAATCAGTCTGGTGAACCTTCTCTGTACTCCCTCTATGGCAAGAATGTCTTTCCTCAGATTAGGAGACCAAAACTGTACGCAATACTCCAGGTGTGGTCTCACCAAGACCCTGTACAACTGCAGTAGAACCTCCCTGCTCTTATACTCAAATCCTTTCGCTATGATTGCTAACATACCATTTGCTCCTACTTTCAATGACTGGTGTACCATGACACCCAGGTCTCGTTGTATCTCCCCTTTTCCCAATCGGCCATATGGAATATGGAATACTTTATTGTCACCTGTGACAAGGCACAGTGAAATTCTTTGCTTGCATACGTAGGCAAGGTATGCAAAGAGTCGCCACCTAAAGGTCGCTGATAAAGTTACAAAGATCCCCCGTGCTGGCTCCTCCTTTGTTCTACACCTGCCCTGGTCCGGGTCATAGGTGATAGTAGAATTAGTCCATTCGGCCCATCAAGTGTACTCCGCCAGTCAATCATGGCTGATCTATCTCTCCCTTTGAACCCCATTCTCCTGCCTTCTCCCCATAACCTCTGACACCCGTTCTCCGTTGTTCTCCCCCCCCCACGCCAGGTCCTCCATGGTTCATTGTTCTCTTCTTCCCCCCCCATTCCTTACGGCAGTCCCCCACGCCGAGTCCCCTAATGTTCTTCCCCCCCCATTCCTTACGGCAGTCCCCCACGCCGAGTCCCCTAATGTTCTTCCCCCCCCATTCCTTACGGCAGTCCCCCACGCCGAGTCCCCTAATGTTCTTCCCCCCTCATGGTGGTTCCCCCGCACCCCCATCCACCGCCGAGTCAGGGTAAAGCCAGCAAAGTCCAATCAAGGATAGTCCGAGGGTCACCAATGAGGTAGATAGTAGTTCAGCACTGCTCTCTGGTTGTGGTAGGATGATTCAGTTGCCTGATAACAGCTGGGAAGAAACTGTCCCTGAATCTGGAGGTGTTTCAGAAAGAGCTGCAGATGCTAGAATAATCGAAGATAGACAAAAATGCTGGAGAAACTCAGCGGGTGAGGCAGCATCTATGGAGCGAAGGAATAGGTGACGTTTCGGGTCGAGACCCTTTTTCAGACTGATGTGGGGGTGGTGGGGGCGGGAAGAAAGGAAGAGGCGGAGACAGTGGGCTGTGGGGGAGCTGGGAAGGGGAGGGGAAGGAGGGAGAAAGCAGGGACTACCTGAAATTGGAGAAGTCAATGTTCATACCGCTGGGGTGTAAACTACCCAGGCAAAATAGGTAAATCACTTCAAAGCATATAAGATTTACACACATCTTTAATCAGCACATTAACTTGGCAGCATTACAGAGTGAGGTGTTGTCAGTTCGTCCTAGCTGCTTCAACTAACGGTGCTGGGAATGGGCGTTAGTATAAATGTTATAATGGGGTGGAGTTAGTGATGCTAGCTAAGTGTGATTGATTCACATGCTTCATCAATCTACAAAATATGAGGTGCTGCTCCTCCAATTTGCGGTGGGACTCACTCTGGCCATGGAGGAGGCCCAGGACAGAGAGGTGGGATTGGGAATGGGAGGGGGAGTTGAAGTGCTGAGCCACCGGGAGATCAGGTTGGTTAATGCGAACCGAACGGAGGTGTTGGGCGAAGCGATCGCCAAGCCTACGCTTGGTCTCACCGATGGGCGGCGCGACTTTCGTCTGCAGCGGCCTCTGCAGTCCGTCTGTCTTTTTATTATTTTTGTCTTGTTTTTATGTAGTTTTTTATTATTTTTTTTTGTCGGGGTATGTGTGTGGGGGGGGGGGGGGTGGGGGTGGGGGGGGAAACTTTGAAATCTTTCCGCTGCACGGGAGACCCGACCTTTTCTTTGTCGGGTCTCCGTTGTCGTTGGGGCTGGGCAACGTGGAGCGGCCTCCAGCAGGAACGACCTGGGGCTTCAGTTGCGGAGCTGCGGACTACTCACCGTCGCGGGGCTGGCCGAGTCCGGAGCGGGTGGAGCTGTGGTGGAGACAATCGCTGCTGCTACCCGACCGCCGGAGATTCGGAGGCTACAACCGCGGGTCTGGCGGACGGCAACACCGTAAGCCCGCGGGTCCCCTGGTGGGAGACCGCTTTTCGGGGCTTCCGCAGCGGCGACTTCTCCCGCCCGAGTTGCGGGGTTGAAGAGCACCTGGAGCGGGGCTTTACATCGTCCCCCCGCGCGGCTTGGAATGGCCACCGGACTTTGCGGGCGCACGCCGGGGCTCTAACACCAAGACCTGGTGCGCAACCTTGCATCACCCGGCGTGGCTTTAATGGCTGCGGGACAATCACCATCGCCCGCCGGGGGCTTTGACTTTGACTCTGACATCGGGGGGGGGAGTGCAGTGGAGAGATACGTGTTTTTGCCTTCCATCACAGCGCTGTGATGGATGTATGTGTAAATTGTGTTGTGTCTCGGGTCTTCTTCGTTTTGTATTGTATGGCTGCAGAAACGACATTTCGTTTGGACCTCAAGGGGTCCAAATTACAAATTTGTCCAAAAAGACAAATAAATTGAATTGAATTGAATTGAATTGAAAGTAGAGCAGTTGTAGAGGTGTGCATTTTCACACTTGTTGACATCGCAGGCACTTAGACACCGACAAAGACACAAAGCATAATTTAACTCTGCACAAGACCGTGTAAAAATTCAAGACATTAGTGTAAAAAACATAATTGGAAATAAAAACTGTACAGGAAGGAATTTCCGATGCTGGTTTGCACCGAAGATAGACACAAAATGCTGAAGTAACTCAGCGAGTCGGGCAGCATCTCTGGAGTAAAGGAATGGGTGACATTTCAGGTCGAGACCCATCTTCAGACTGAGAGTCGGGGAGAGGGAGACTAGAGGTATGAAAAGGCTCAGAACAAATCAGAGCCGGCACCGATGACTCAGGAAATAATGAGCCCACAATGGTCCATTGTTGACTGCGGACCAACAAACAAAAACTAGTCCATGGAAGTGCAAGATGTGGTCCGTGGTATTCCATTGCCGAGGTAGGATTAAGTGCAGATCGGTTCAAAAATCTGATGGTTGTTGGAAAGTAACGTTTAGTTTAGTTTTTTATAGGTACAGCGCGGAAACAGGCCCTTCGGCCCACCGAGTCCGCGCCGACCAGCGATCCCCGCACACTAACACCATCCTACATTTACATTTATACCAAGCCAAAAAATGGGGAAAACCCGGCGCAGGTCACGGGGAGAACGTACAAACTCCGTACAGACAGCACCCGTAGTCAGGATTGAACCTGGGTCTCTGGCGCTGCGAGGTAGCAACTCTACCGCTGCGCCACCATCCCGTGTCTCTTCCTGACTCTTGAACTCAATGCTCTGACCAAGCTCTACCGCACGCTGCTTTCCTGCTTTATCTACAGTACTTGTATAGCCAAATTTCCGTGGATTGTCACCTTGTCGTGGTGGAGAAGCTCGTGTGGTCCTGAGATCCTGAGAGCGATGCCGTCTGGAGCTATGCTCCTGGTAGGGCCACCCATGGCGGTAAGGTCGAGGGGGAGGTCTCTGACAAAGAGCAATCCAACCAAGACCTCAACGGTGGAACAGGCGGAGGTTGATGGCTGACCTTAGTGGAGCGTCACAACGGCTGGGAAGGCGGATGAAGGCTGCAGCAGAAAAGGGTCTCCGGTCGTCTTGGACTCCATGCCACTGGATCCTGACCCAGATCTGTCAAGGACCGTGGGGTGGCTGTCTGTGCACCAGTCTCCCCACGTTAAACAAAGTCACGCACAGGCGTCCCCCATGGAGCACCCTGGAGACACCCATGGTCAGCCACGACCGAAGGGGGCTAAGAAATGTGTAGCCAAAAGTTACTTACATTGGTATTGATATTGACACTGTTGTTTTGTGCAGTCAAAAGGTTGCCGGCATGGATATCATTCCTTCCTGTTGATGTGTAGGAAGAAACTGCAGATGCTGGTTTAAACCGAATGGGTGATGTTTCGGGTCGAGATGGGGTCGGACGAAGGGTCCCGACCCGAAACATCACCCATTCCTTCTCTCCACAGATGCTGCCTGTCCCGATGAGTTACTCCAGCATTTTGTGTCTATCTTGCTGTTGTTGTCCAGGGCAAATCATCGACCTACTGTACAAGCTGCTTAAACCATTAGGGGCCAGACCGCCTAATATAAATAATAAATGATTTTTTTAAATTTAGTCATCTTTCGCGGGAGGCAGAGTGGCGCAGCGATAGAGTTGCTGCCTTACAGCGCCAGAGACCCGGGTTCGATCCTGACTGCGGGTGCTGTCTGTACGGAGTTTGTACATTCTCCCTGTGACCACGTGGGTTTTCTCCGGGTGCTCTGGTTTCGTCCAACACTCCAAAGACCTACAGGTTTGTAAGTTTATTGTCTACTGTAAAATTGTAACTTGTCCCTCGTGTGTAGGATGGTGCTAGTGTACGGGGTGATCGCTGGTCGATGCGGACTCGGTGGGCCAAAGGGCCTTTTCCCGCGCTGTATCTCCATAACGTTTTTACCATATAAAACATTCTAAAATATTTAGTTTTTAACTTTTTAGAGCTGCTGTATTTGCAAGGATCATCATTAAAAAAAGCACTGTTTTAAAAACCTCTTAAACACTATTCGTGTTCTAGAGTAATAAAGTCAGGCAGGCCCTTTTCCAATGTTCAATAGATTCAGGATCAGTTCCTGTGGATTGGAGGATAGCTAATGTTATCCCACTTTTCAAGAAAGGGGCGAGAGATAAAACGGGGAATTACAGACCAGTTAGCCTGACTTCGGTGGTGGGAAAGATGCTGGAGTCAATTATTAAAGAGGTAATAATGGGGCATTTGGATAGCAGTAAAAGGATTAGTCCAAGTCAGCATGGATTTATGAAAGGGAGATCATGCTTGACTAATCTTCTGGAATTTTTTGAGGATGTGACAAGTAAAATAGATGAAGGGGTGCCAGTGGATGTAGTGTATTTAGACTTTCAGAAAGCCTGTGATAAGGTCCCGCACGGGAGACTGGTGACTAAAATTAGAGCACATGGTATTGGGGGTGGGGTGTTGACATGGATAGAAAATTGGTTGGCAGTCCAGAAGCAAAGAGTAGGAGTGAACGGGTCCTTTTCAGAATGGCAGGTAGTGGCGAGTGGAGTGCTGCAAGGCTCGGTGTTGGGGCCGCAACAGTTTACCATATATATTATTGATTTGGAAGAGGGAATTAGGAGCAACACTAGCAAGTTTGCTGATGACACAAAGCTGGGTGGCAGTGTGAACTGTGAAGAGGATGTTAGGAGGTTGCAGGGTGACCTGGACAGGTTGAGCGAGTGGGCAGATGCGTGGCAGATGCAGTATAATATAGATAAATGTGAGGTTATCCACTTTGGAGGCAAAAACAAGGGGGCAGATTATTATCTCAATGGGGTTAGTTAAGGGGGAGGTGCAGCGAGACCTGCGTCCTTGTACACCGGTCACTGAAAGTTGGCGTGCAGGTACAGCAGGCAGTGAAGAAAGCTAATGGAATGTTGGCCTTCATAACAAGAGGATTTCAGTATAGGAGTAAAGAGGTTCTTCTGCAGTTATATCGGGCTCTGGTGAGACCACATCTGGAGTATTGTGTACAGTTTTGGTCTCCTAATTTGAGGAAGGACATCCTTGTGATTGAGGCAGTGCAGCGTAGGTTCACGAGATTGATCCCTGGGATGGCGGGACTGTCATATGAGGAAAGATTGAAAAGACTAGGCTTGTATTCACTGGAGTTTAGAAGGATGGGGGATCTTATAGAAACATATAAAATTATAAAAGGACTTGACAAGCTAGATGCAGGAAAAATGTTCCCAATGTTGGGCGAGTCCAGAACCAGGGGCCACAGTCTTAGAATAAAGGAGAGGTCATTTAAGACTGAGGTGAGAAAAAACATTTTCACCCAGAGAGTTGTGAATTTATGGAATTCCCTGCCACAGAGGGCAGTGGAGGCCAAATCACTGGATGGATTTAAGAGAGAGTTAGATGGAGCTCTAGGGGCTAGTGGAGTCAAGGGATATGGGGAGAAGGCAGGCACGGGTTATTGATTGGGGACGATCAGCCATGATCATAATGAATGGCGGTGCTGGCTCAAAGGGCCGAATGGCCTCCTCCTGCACCTATTTTCTATGTTTCTTTGACCCAACTTGCCCAAACCAACCAACATGCCCCATCTACACTAGTCTCACCTGCCTGTGTTTGGCCCATATCACTCTAAACCTATCCTATCCATGTACCTGTCTAAATGTTTCTTAAACGTTGCTATAGTACCTCAACTACCTCCTGCAGCAGCTCGTCAGATTCGCCTACCACCCTTTGCGTGAAAAAGTTAACCCTCTGATTCCTATTAAATCTTTCCCCCCTCACCTTAAACCCCTGCCCTCTGGTTCTTGATTTCTCTACTTTATCATCATCATCATCGGTGGTCATTCGAAACGAGTATGACTGTCCTCTCATGGAGGACGCCTGTGCGTGACTTTGTTTAACATGGGGAGACTGGTGCACAGACAGCCACCCCACGGTCCTTGACAGATCTGGGTCAGGATCCAGTGGCATGGAGTCCAAGACAACCGGAGACCCTTTTCTGCTGCAGCCTTCATCCGCCTTCCCAGCCGTTGTGACGCTCCACTAAGGTCAGCCATCATCCTCCGCCTGTTCCACTGTTGAGGTCTTGGTTGGATCGCTCTTTGTCAGAGACCTCCCCCTCGACCTTATCGCCATGGGTGGCCCTACCAGGAGCATAGCTCCAGACGGCATCGCTCTCAGGATCTCAGGTCCACACAAGCTTCTCCACCACGACAAGGTGACAATCCACGGAGAAGTCACCTACTTATTTTGTTTAGTTTAGTTTAGTTTAGAGATACAATGCGGAAACAGGCCCTTCGGCACACTCAGTCTGCACCGACCAGCGATCCTCGCACATTAACACCATCCTACACTTTAACACTCTCCCCGTTGGATTGCAACCTTGTCGTGGTCGGGGAGCTTGTGTGTCCCAGTGACCCCTAGAGCTATGCCAGCGGGAGATTCGTCTCCTGTTAGGGTCTCCCATGCCGGACAGGTGGAAGGGTAGAGGCGAGACGAAGAGCGATCCACTGGTCCTCCAGGTTGGAGGTTGAGCACAGGTTGGGCTAACAACCCTGTCTCGTAAAACAAATATGTTACGCAAACAGCAACTGAAGGAATCAACACTACCTTGTGGAGGACCTTCGTTGCTGCCCTACATGCCAGGAGGCAGAATAGGCAGTGAGTAAGTACACACTAACACTATCCTACACACACTAGGGACAATTTACATACACCAAGCCAATTAACCTACAAACCTGTACATCTTTGGAGTGTGGGAGGAAAACGAAGATCTCGGAGAAAAACCCACGCAGGTCACGGGGAGAACGTACAAACTCCGTACAGACGGCACCCGTGGTCGGGATCGAACCGGGGTCTCCGCGCCGCAAGTGCTGTAAGGCAGCAACTCTACCGCTGTGCTACGTGGCCGCCCCACTAGGCAAGAGATTCTGTGCGTCTACCCGATCTTGTCCTCTCATGATATATTATACACCTCTATGAGATTAATGACTGTTAAAATAACGGAATTATTACTTTGGATAATACCGTTAAGGGCCTGTCCCACTTGCCGATTTTTTTCGGCGACTGCCGGCATCATGTCAGTTTCGCCAAAAGATTTTGAACATTTCAAAATCCAGCGTCGACAAAACAAATGCTGCGACACCTTGAAAAAACACCGCGCGTCAATACGTCATCACGCCGCGTCACAGCCACGAATTTTTCGGTGACCTGATACATCAGTCAATGATGCCGGCAGTCGTCGAAAAAAATCGCCAAGTGGGACAGGCCCTTCAGGCATACAGCAGTCATAGGGTTTTCTGTTCAATTGCACGCACTGGATATTGGTATTATCGTCACGTGTACGGAGATACAGCGAGGAGTGTTGTTTGTGTGTTATCCAGACGTATCATGCTTACAGAAATACTAATCTTTCTCTTCCTTCAAGCTACAATTAGTGGTCAGCTTTGGGATCTAATCGTACTCTTTCAAAACCCAAGGACTAAATTCTTTGGAGCGCAGAAGGTTAAGAGGGGACTTGATAGAGGTCTTTAAAATTATGAGCGGGTTAGACAGAGTGGACGTGGATAAGCTTTTTCCATTGAGAGAAGGGAAGATTCAAACAAGGGGACATGACTTGAGAATTAAGGACAGAAGTTTAGGGGGAACATTAGGGGGAACTTCTTTACTCAGAGAGTGGTAGCTGTGTGGAATGAGCTTCCAGTGGAAGTGGTGGAGGCAGGTTCGATGTTATCCTTTAAAAATAGATTGGATGGGTATATGGACGGAAAGGAATGGAGGGTTATGGTCTGAGTGCAGGTAGATGGGACTAGGGGGAAGTATTTATTTTTAATTTAAAAAAAAATTTTTTTTTAATGTTCGGCACGGACTTGAAGGGCCGAGATGGCCTGTTTCCGTGCTGTTATGGTTATATGGTTAAAGCCAACTTCCGCCCAAACTGTAATCAATTAATCCACTGAAGACTGGAGATGGAGCCTTGGAATCATTCTTATCTTTGTGCTTGTGGGCAGTGGGACAGCTGATTGATAGTTGGACAGGTTCCACCACAGATGACAAGGTTGGCAAAACCCAACATAGGATCCCTCCCGAGTTCCTGATCAGTCCGAAGAAGGGTCTCCCCCCGAAATATCACCGATCCTTTAACGCAGAGATAGATAGATTCCTGATGAGTACGGGTGTCAGCGTTATGAGGAGAAGGCAAGAGAATGGGGTTAGGAGGGAGAGATAGATCAGCCATGATTGAATGGTGGAGTAGACTTAATGGGCCGAATGGCCAAATTCTGCTCCTAACACATGAACCTATGAACTTATCCATGTTATTGAGGGAGTGCAGCGTAGGTTCACCAGGTTAACTCCCGGGATGGCGGGACTGTCATATGTTGATAGAATGGAGCGGCTGGGCTTGTATACTCTGGAATTTAGAAGGAAACTTATTGAAACATATGATTATTAAGGTTTTGGACAGGCTAGAGGCAGGAAACATGTTCCCGATGTTGGGGGAGCCCAGAACCAGGGGCCACAGTTTAAGAATAAGGGGTAAGCCATTTAGAACAGAGACGAGGAAACACTTTTTCTCACAGAGAGTTGTGAGTCTGTGGAATTCTCTGCCTCAGAGGGTGGTGGAGGCTGGGTCTCTGGATGCTTTCAAGAGAGAGCTAGATAGGGCTCTTAAAAATAGCGGTCAGAGGATATGGGGAGAAGGCAGGAACGGGGTACTGATTGGGGATGATCAGCCATGATCACATTGAATGGCGGTGCTGGCTCGAAGGGCCGAATGGCCTACTCCTGCACCTATTGTTTATTGTTCTCCAGACATACTGCCTAATCCATTGAGTTACTCCAGCACTTTGTCTCCTCCCTAGTTCTTCATTGAGTTATCTTCCTGCAGATGAGGACCCTCTTCCCATCTCAATTGGAATGTTCCCATGGCTCTACAGACAATAGGTGCTGGAGTAGGCCATTCGGCCCTTCGAGCCAGCACCGCCATTCAATGTGATCATGGCTGATCATCCCCAATCAGTACCCCGTTCCTGCCTTCTCCCCATATACCCTGACTCCGCTATCTTTGAGCCCTATCAAGATCTCTCTTGAAAGCATCCAGAGAACCGGCCTCCACTGCCCTCTGAGGCAGAGAATTCCACAGACTCACAACTCTCTCAAGACAATTTCTTTCTCATAAAAAGAGACACAAAGTGCTGGAGTAACTCAGCGCATCAGGCAGTATCTTTGGTGAACATGGATGTTTATCAGGCAACTGAACCGTCCTACCACCAACTGGAGAGCAGTCCTTACCTCCCATCTATCTCATTGGAGACCTTCAGTCGGACTTTATCTTGCACCAAATGTTATTCCCTTTAACCTGTATCTTACAGTGTGGACAGCTTGATTGTAATCATTTATCGTCTTTTCGCTGACTGGATAGAATGCAACACAAAAATGTTTCACTGTACCTCAGTTAGCATTCTACAGCCGAATTTCTGCAGATATTTGGTGGAGAGCATACTGACAGTATTGAGCATGGAAGTTGGAACAAAAGAGGACACAAAGTGCTGGAGTAACCCAGCGCATCAGGCAGCATCTTTGGAGAATGTGGATAGGTACAAGCTGGGCTTGTATACTCTGGAGTTTTGATGGATGAGAGGGGATCCCATTGAAACATATAAGATTGTTAAGGGCTTGGACACACTGGAGGCAGGAAACATGTTCCCGATGTTGGGGGGGAGTCCAGAACCGGGGGCCACAGTTTAAGAATAAGGGGTAAGCCATTTAGAACGGAGACGAGGGAAACACTTTTTCTCACAGAGAGTGGTGAGTCTGTGGAATTCTCTGCCTCAAGAGGGCGGTGGAGGCCGGTTCTCTGGATGCTTTCAAGAGAGAGCTAGATAGGGCTCTTAAAAATAGCAGAGTCAGGGGATATGGGGAGAAGGCAGGAACGGGGGTACTGATTGGGGATGATCAGCCATGATCACATTGAATGGCGATGCTGGCTCGAAGGGCCAAATGGCCTACTCCTGCACCTATTGTCTTTTGTCTATTGTCTATTGTGACGTTTCGGGTCGGGACCCTTCTACAAGCTGGTTGTCGGGCCTGGGGAAAGAAAGCTGGAAAGGGAGGAGGAGCAGGAGAAAGTGTGGCAGCCAATATCATCAAAGACACACACCGTCCTGACCACTCTCTGATCTCAGTGCTTCCATACGGAGGAAGTTACAGGAGCCTGAGAACCGCGACCTCCAGGTTCAAGAACAGATTCTTCCCCAGCAAATGTCACAACTAGTTCTACGTTATCCCAGATTCGCATCCACTCCCTACGCACTAGGGGCGATTTACAAAGGGCCAAAATAGCCTACAAACCCGCACGTCTTTGGTATGTGGGAGGAAACCGGAGCACCCGGAGAAAACCCACGCATGCGTTCACAGGGAAGACACAGACACACAACCCAAGCTCAGAATTGAACCCGGGTCTGCGGCGCTGTGAGGCAGCGGCTCTGCCGGTGCCATCCTACCATCGGGAAGAAGGTACAGGAGCCTGAGAACCCGTGATGTCCATGTTCAAGAACAGCTTCTTCCCAACAACCATTGGGATTTCGAACCACGCCGCACGATACTAACCACATCCCCAGCTGGAGTTTAGTTTTGAGATACAGCGTGGAAACATACTCAATAGACAATAGGTGCAGGAGTAGGCCATTCGGCCCTTC
Organism: Malacoraja senta; assembly: GCA_038087875.1. Taxonomy (NCBI): domain Eukaryota; kingdom Metazoa; phylum Chordata; class Chondrichthyes; order Rajiformes; family Rajidae; genus Malacoraja; species Malacoraja senta. The sequence continues at coordinate 63,675 of JAXLNO010003808.1, forward strand.
AAGCCAGCACCGCCATTCAATGTGATCATGGCTGATCATCCCCAATCAGTACCCCGTTCCTGCCTTCTCCCCATATCCCCTGACTCCGCTATCTTTAAGAGCCCTATCTAGCTCTCTTGAAATTATCCAGAGAACCGGCCTCCACCGCCCTCTGAGGCAGAGAATTCCACAATCTTCAGCCCACCGAATCCGCGACGACCAACAATCACCGCACACTAATACTATCCTACACACTAGGGGCAATTTACAATTTTACCGTAGCCAATTAAATGGCTCCGTTCTAAATGGCTTACTCCTTATTCTTAAACTGTGGACCCAGGTTCTGGACTACAAACCTGTAAGTCGATAGAGCTAAGATAGATAGAGCTCTTGAAGATAGCGGAGTCATGGGATATGGGGAGAAGGCAGGAACGGGGTACTGATTGTGGATGATCAGCCATGATCACATTGAATGGCGGTGCTGGCTCAAAGGGCCGAATGGCCAACACCTGCACCTATTGTCTATGGAGTGTGGGAGGAAACCAGACAACCCAGAGAAAACCCACGCAGTCACGGCGAGATCGTACAAACTCCGTGCAGACAGCACCCGTAGTCAGGATCAAACCCAGGTCTCTGGCGCTGCAAGGCAGCAACACTACCATTGCGCCACCGTGCTGCCACGCCTCAGCATGGAATTATTACAGACTTTGCACAACAATGGTTGCTCTGCGGGCTCTTTGATTTTTGCACGTTCATGGTCCAGTTTGCTTTGAATAATGGATAATTTATTGTATATGAGATACAGCGTGGAAACAGACCCTTCGTCCCATCGAGACTGCGCCCACCAGCGATCACCCCGTACACTCGCACTATCCTACACAGCATGGACAATTTACAATTTGTAGAAGCCAATGAATCTACAATGAACCTGCACGTCTTTGGAGTGTGGGAGGAAACCAGAGGATCCGGAGAAAACCCACGCAGGTCACGGGGAGAATGTACAAACTCTGTACAGACAGCACCCGCAGTCGGGATCGAACCCGGGTCTCTGGCGCTGTGAGGCAGCAACGCTACCACTGTGCCAGGGACAGGCAGCATCTCTGGATAGAAGGAATGGGTGACGTTTCGGGCCGAGATCCCCCTTCAGATGCTGCCTGCCCCGCTGAGTTACTTCAGCATTTTGTGTCTATCTTCGGTGTAAACCAGCATCTGCAGTTCCTTCCTACACGCAAGTAAGAATCTCATTGTTCCAGTTGATCTCTGCTGCATGTGCAATTTCATAGCCATCTCGACTCGATGGCTATGAAATATTCCAATTGTTCGGAGAGGATGAAAAGCTGGAGATGAAAGCATATCGGTCC
>JAXLNO010003809.1:0-12500 GCA_038087875.1 Malacoraja senta
ATTCCGGCGGTGGCGACCGAAGATACTGGTGGCGACCTGAATCCGGAGGCTCGGCCGCGGGCCCGGTGGACGACATCGTCGGGAGCTTGCAGGTCACAGGTGGGTGACCTGTTTTTCTGGGGCTCCCGCAACTACAGCTGCGTCCGCTGGACTGGAGGGCGGCAGCTTCGGCCACCCCGGGCCGCGGAGTTCGAACCGTCCCGTTCGCGGAGCTCGGATTCAGCCGCGGGACTGACTTACCATCACCCGGCAGGGTCACAACGTCAGAAGCCTGGATCGCCTCAGCGCAGAGGGAGAACAAAGAGGGAAGAGACAGAGACTTTAAGACTTTTGCCTCCATCACAGGGTGGAGGTGCCTGGTGAACTCACTGTGGTGGGTGTTAATTTTGTGTTTATTGTGTGTTTTGGTATTTATTATTATATGTATGATTGCAGGCAACGAAATTTCGTTCAGACCGAAAGGTCTGAATGACAAATAAAGGAATCTCTAATCTCTTCCCATTCCCACACTGACCTTTCTGTCCTCGGTCTCCTCCATTGTCAGAGTGAGGCTAAAAGCAAATTGGAGGAACAGCAACTCATATTTCGCTTGGGCAGCTTACAGCCCAATGGAATAAATATTGATTTGTCAATCTTCAAGTAGTACATTCCCTCTCTCTCCATCCTTCCCCCACCCAAGTCGCACCGGTTTCAAAGTCGTCTTGTTGAGTATCATTGTCTGTACTCGTTCTCACCTGGGCTACAGCTAATAATGGCCTGTTTCATTTATCATCATCAATTGTGCAAATCTTTCATTCATTCGTTCTGTATCTCTCTACATCACCGTCTATATCTTTCGTTTCCCTCTCCCCCCCCGACAGTCTGAAAAAGGGTCTCGATACGAAACGTCACCTATTCCTTTTCTCCAGATATGCCGTCTGGCCCGCTGAGTTACTCCAGCTTTTTGTGTCTATTCGATTTAAACCAGCATCTGCAGTTCCTTCCTTCACTACTCACTGTCTTAGGACAAGTTTCAATCCTGACTTTCACCGGGACCTGTATCGGTACTGGAGGGGAAACATTTGCAGGGCAGCGAGGAATGGACCAGGTCAGGGACTGACGGGGTGCTCTACAGAAACGACATGGTAAAGTTTGGTTGGATATCCGAGGCAGAGGAACAGCGGATGCTACAATCTTGTTGGGCATTTCCATCTTGTATTTCAAGTTGCTATTGCCGACTGCGCTCTGTAACTCACACTTCCACCTTAAGTATTTCTCATCTCTTCTCTCATTCATTTTTTCCCGTTTACACATCTTCGTTCGATAACATCTTCCCAACGGCCTCTCCACCAGGCGCCACCATCAATTGTTATTAGTTTATAATTGTGACGTGTCGTGATATATATGCGTGCTATACTGTGAAGGGAAACTGTACGCGGGCACAATCAAGCTCTGCACAAGTACACCAGGTAGTGCAAAGAGGAAAATACTGGAGCGGAGAATATTGTGTTACAGCATTATAATGTTTCTTGCAGAGAACGTGCAGATAAAGCAGCGCACGGTCATATTGAGGTAGGTTACGGGTCGGGAGCACACGCTAGATTATGATGACTAAACAGTTAATCTGTCTGATTACAGCGGGGAAGAAGTTGTTGCTGAATCTGGTGGCATGCGCTTTCAATATGTTTTTAATCTTCTGCCCGACAGGAGAGGGGGAGAAGAGAGAATGATCGGGGTGTGAGTGGTCCTTCATAGTGCCGGCTGCTCTGTGTGATGGACTGAGCTACATCAACAGCTCTCTGTAAATTATTGCGGCCTTGGGCTGAGCTGTTCCTAAACCAAGCTCTGATGCCCCGATAGGACACTCTCTCTGGTACATCACCAGATATTGATTAACAGTATAACAGATTCACAACCTCTACATTTGTGTTCTGTCTTGTTGTATGAAGTACGTTTCGTATGTCATGTCTGTCGTATTATCTCCTTAATCACCCCCCCCCACGCTCCCTCCTTCTCTGCAACATAAATAATGTGTCACAGAGTCGTCCAGCTGGAAACAGGACCTTCGACCCAGCGCCCACACCGACAAACATGTCCCATATACACTGATCCCAACTGTCTGCGTTTGGCCCATATTCCTCTAAACCCTGTCATATCCATGTACCTGTCTTAATGTTTCTTAAATGTTAAAATATCCCCTGCCTCAACTACATCATCTGGCAGCTCGTTCCATACACCCACTGCCCTTTGTGAGAAATAGGTAACTCTCGGATGCCTATTAACTCTTTTCCCATTCACCTTAAATCCAGTTCCTCTGGTTCTCGATTCCCATTCTCTGGGCAAGAGACTCCGTGTGTCTCCCGATCTATTTCTGTCATTACGTTTTACAGCTCCAACAAGATCACCCCTCATCCCCTTGCACTCCAATGAATTTAGTAAAGGAGCAAAGAGTTCCTTATGCAGTTGTACAGAGCCCAGGTGAGGACCACACCTGGAGTATTGTGTGTAGTTTTGATCTTCAAATTTGAGAAAGGACATTCTTGCTATTGAAGGAGTACAGGGTAGGTTCACGGGGTTAATTCCCGATATGCTGACAGAATGGAGCGGTTGGGCTTGTATACTCTGGAATTTAGAAGGATGAGAGGAATCTGATAGAAACATATAAGATTATTAAGGGAAAGGACACACTAGAGGCAGGAAACATGTTCCCGATGTTGGGGGAGTCCAGAACCAGGGTCCACAGTTTCAGAATAAGGGGTAGGTCATTTAGAACGGAGATGAGGAAACACTTTTTTCACAGAGAATTGTGAATTTATGGAATTCTATGACTCAGAAGGCAGTGGAGGCCACTTCTCTGGATGCACACGAGAGAATAGAATTAAAGATAGCGGAGTCAGGGGATATGGGGAGAAGGCAGGAACGGGGTACTGATTGTGGCTGATCAGCCATGATCACATTGAATGGCGGTGCTGGCTCAAATTGCCGAATGCTAGTTTGTTTTTTGAGTATGTGTGCATGTTTATGTGTATATACTGTATATATATATAATATATATGTGTGTGTGTGTGTGTGGTGTGTGTGTGTGTGTGTGTGTGTGTGTGTGTGTGTGTGTGTGTGCGCATGTGTGTGTGTGTGTGTGTGTGTTCTCTCTCTGAACTTATTTCACTCTCTCGTTTACTATATTGTTTACAGTGTACTATGTTTATATATTCTGTTCTGTTGTGCTGCAGCAAGTAGGAATTCCATTGTTCTATCTGGGACATATGACAATAAAACACTCTTGACTTGACAACATTGTCTTTCTGTCTCATCCTCAGAACAGAAATCCAGCCTCCCATTTACCCGCAGTGTAAACACAGGACAGCCCTTCACTCCCTGCGTAAAAACCTCCTGAAAGGAACAAGGAGATTGGCTAACTCTACATCAAATACCAATGCTAGCCTGCATGACCCTGTATACCTACCTTGAATGATTCATATTCTTTACCCGCAAAGCTAACGAAGTTCAGATTACAGAAAGTGAACACAACTGAAAGTATGAAAGGATGGGGAAAAGTGATCAGTAATCTTTCTTAGTGACTGTGAACTACAGATGCTGCTTTAAACCGAAGTTAAATACAGAAAGCTGGAGTAACTCAGCGGAACCTCTGGAGAGAAAGAATTGGGACGTTTCGGGTCGAGACCCTTCTTCAGACTACTGGTGGGGGGGGGGGGACGAGAGAAAAAGGATGATGTAGAGAGATGAAGAACAATGAATGAATGATATGCAAAGAGGGAATGATGAGAAAGGAAAGAGGCCATTGTAAGCTGTTTGTTGGATGAACTTGGTGGGGGAGGGATAGAGAGAGAGGGAATGCCGGGGGTTACCTGAAATGAGAAAAATCAATCTGCATATGACTGGGCTGTAAGCTGCCCAAGCAAAATATGAGATGCTGTTCTCCAATTTGCGTTTAGCCTCACTCTGACAATGGAGGAGACCTAGGACAGAAAGGTCAGTGTGGGAATGGGAAGGAGTGTTAATGAGTGACCGGTTCATTTAATCTTCAGCCCAGTGTATCCCGCTATTTCTGTGAAGTGGGACAATCAGGTACAGTGATCTCTGCTTTGATCACAAACAGGTGACTGAGATTTTGCTTCTGTGTCTGATGAAATACACACTTGGAGATGTATTAAAAATACAATATGTTCATTTCTTTCCGCAGAGATACGATGGCTTCGTCTTCAGAATCTGCATACTTCAGTCAGCAAGAGATCAATGAACTGAAGACTAGTTATGATCAGGATGGGCTGAGCAAGTTTGCGTCAGAGTTCTTGAAGAAATTGAACGATATTAAAAATGCAAAGTTTAATATCGCTGTGACAGGAGAAACAGGTGCTGGGAAATCCAGCTTCATCAACGCCACGAGGGGGCTCCGGGGCTGCGATGAGGGTGCAGCTAAAAATCGGGATCAAGGAAACCACATTGAAAGCAACTCCATACAAACATCCCGACTTCCCTAATGTTTGCTTCTGGGACCCGCCGGGAGTTGGATCGTTAAATTTTCCAATGAAGGATTACGTGAGCAGAATGGAAGTCGAGCAGCCGGGAAGCATTGTAGCATTGTAGTGTAGTGTAGAGCTAATTGTGTTATAATCTAATGTTCTACGGCAGATTTAATCATTTTACACAAGTTAGCACAGAAATAGTCTGATCCTTTAGCAGAGCGGTAACAGGTGCATGATCTATTAGTACAGCGCTTATTTCATCAAATAAGAATTATATAGTGGCATTTAACTTAGATCTTTTTTTAATTTTTTTTTAAATTTTTTCTATGGATGTACGGAAACTTAATTATTACTTCTATGTAAAGCACTTTGGTTTCAACGCGAGTTGATTTAAACGTGCTATATAAATACAATTTACTTACTTACTTACTTAACGATACCCAAAAAGTGAATAATAACGGAAAATATGAGGAAGAAAAGTAAATAAAATAAGGAGACGTGAAATGTGATGCAGTGGTGGGGCCCGGATGTAACCAGGCTACCACAGCAACAAGTGACCTGTAGAGACACTTGCAATATTATCCATCAGGATACAGTGAACAAGTGTACCAGTGGACAAGTGGACCAAAACTGCATCCACGCAGAGGCGCCACACCGTCATTGTTAATCCAGTTGAAGTTGTATTCGCAATGATTACTCTAAACATTGGGTTTCTCTTGTACTGGGAGAGTAAAGCAATAAAGTCCTCGTTGGCATCACACTCAATGGTTTCCTGTCTAGTTTATCTGTGGAAGCTCTTTGTAAACCGGCCGCCCTGTCCCTGCTGCCCCATCACCAGCTCCCCGGGTGTGATTCTGCAGCCTTTCACCACTTTCCCACCCCCCATCCTCCCGTTGAACCTGACCTCGCATCATCCCCCCTGGCTCATACCTGCATCCCTGGCCTTTGTCCCACAATCAGCCTGTCAAATAACCACCTCACCTATTACTGGCCATGCTTTGTCCTGCCGCTTCTCTCCCCCAGTTCCAACCCCACCCCCCCCCACCCGCCCCTATAATCAGTAAGATTCACTCACTCCAACCCCCCCCCCCCCCCTCTGTACCGGGTGCCCAAATATCATGATCTTGGGGCTAAAATGTAGCCAAAACGTGGGAAGCAGCCCCTTCAGATAGTCGATCAGGGGCTGCAACCTCTCACACCCCATGTACACATGGAACACGGTCTCTTCATCGCCGGAGAAGTGACAGGCGGCTGGCGAGTCCGTGAACAGGTTCCACTGCGTGGAGTGGCGTGGCAGTGTGTGCATCCTCTCACCACAACGCTCGCTGTGGGTGTATGGAACAAGCTGCTAGAGGAGTTACATAGACATAGAAAACAGGTGCAGTAGTAGGCCATTCGGCCCTTCGAGCCTGCACCGCCAGTCAATATGATCATGGCTGATCATCAGCTGATTTAAGAAACATTTAATCAGTTAAGAAACATTTAGACAGGGACTTGGATAGCACAAGTTTGGAGGGGATATGGACCAAACGCTGGCAGGTGGGACTAGTATAGCCGATGTGGGCAAGTTGGGCCGAAGAGCCTGTATCCACACTATCACTCCATGACTATGAATCTTTGACATGATATGTAATACTGTTGCTGTTGATGGGTCAACACATGTGAACTGTTTAGACAAGTAGAGTTGTATCTATTGTTAATTAACAAGCTTGCTTCAGTACAAATACATCACAATAAAAATCTATATAAAGCCTAACTCTTAGTATTCGTCCGTTAACTAAAATGACTGCAGCTGATCCGTGTTAGTGAAACTTGTGAGACCCGGTTGTGTTTCAACATGCTGAATATAGAGACAAATATTCCCCTGGAGGAACGGGTTACATATCACTGCCAGGTCGTGCGGCACTGTGGTCAATCCAGTTCTATAACCCGGGCATTGATGTTGAGAATGGGGCAGCACAGTGGCGCAGCGGGTAGAGCTGCTGCTTCACGGCGCGGGTGATCCAAGTTCCATCCTGACATCGGTTCTTGTCCGTGTGGAGTTAGCACAGTCTCCCCGTGACCATGTGGGTTCCCTCTGGGTGTTCCGGTTTCCTCCCACATCCCAAAGATGTGCGGGTTTGTAGGTTGATTGGTCTCTGTAAATTACCCCTAGTACGTAGATAGTGGGCGACCTCGACTAGTTGGGCCGAATGGCCTGTTTCCATGCTGTATCTCTAAATAACTATTCTGTGTCACGTCAAGGGGGTCAGTATCTGCTGCCATTGCCATGAAGTGGAAGACCACACACAGGCCTTGTCTTTGGTTTGCACTGAAGCAGTAATGTGGGAAATGGGGTTCCGAGATGTTTGGGGAATCTGGCCGCGTTGACATTTATTGAGGATTTGATCATTAAAGTGTTATGTTTACAAAACCCAATCTATGTTTCTATGTTCCTATTATGGGGGAAGTTAGATACAGCTCTTGCGGTAAACGGAATCAAGGGATATGGGGAGAAAGCAGGAACAGGGTACTGATTCTGGATGATCAACCATGATCATATTGAACGGCGGAGATGGCTCGAAGGGCCGAATGGCCTACTCCTGCACCTATTGTCTACGTTTCTATGTTCCCTTTGCTCTTGGATGTCCAAACATAGACAATTCGCATGCTGGGCACGTTGCCCCAGTAGATCTGAGTGGGAGACACCTGCCACCTTCAGGCGATGGTGGAGACTGCAGCTTTCCTGCACTGAGCTGATGTGCATTTTTCATGGGAAATAAGGAACTGGCAGAACAGTTAAACAAGTACTTTGGTTCTGTCTTCACTAAGGAAGACACAAACAATCTCCCAGAAATGCTAGGGGACCGAGGATCTAATGGAAGGGAGGAACTGTAGGGAATCCACATTAGTCAGGAAATGGTGTTCGGTAAACCTCATGGCCATCTTCCGGCTTTAGACCTTTTTGTTCAAAACTGCCGGCGGGACATCAACCGCCTCAACTTCTCCACTCCCCTGTCTCACTCTAAGCTCCCCCCCTGAACGTGCAGCCATCGACTCACTCCGCAACAACCCAGACTGGGTTATCAAACCTGCCGACAAGAGAGGGGTCGTGGTCGTCTGGCGCATTGATCTCTACAAAGCTGAGGCCACGCGCCAACTCTCAGACACCTCCTCCTCCTTATTCCTGGATCATGACCCCACTGATGAGCACCAGGCCACTATCTCTAGCACTATCAATGACTTCATCAACTCTGGCTCCCTGCCCCTCCCTCCCACCCCCCCCCCCCAAGCCTCCAACCTCATCGTTCCCCAGCCCCGCACTGCCCGATTTTACCTTCTCCCCAAAATCCACAAACCTGACTGTCCTGGTAGACCCACTATCTCTGCCTGTTCGTGCCCTACCGTACTTATTTCCACATACCTCGACTCCATCCTATCCCCCTGGTTAAATCCCTCCCTATCTATGTTCAAGACACATCAGACACTCTCCGTCATCTCCGGGCATTCCATTCTCTAGGCCCCCATCCCCTCATCTTAACCATGGACGTCCAGTCACTCTATACCTCCATCCCCCAGCAGGATGGACTCAAAGCCCTCCGGTTCTTCCTCGACCGGAGAACCAACCAATCCCCGTCTACAGATACTCTCCTCCCTCTAGCGGAGCTGGTCCTTACTCTTAATAGCTTTTCGTTTGACTTCTCCCATTTCCTCCAAATACAAGGCATAGTTATGGGCACACGCATGGGCCCCAGCTATGCCAGCCTCTTTGTAGGGTACGTCGAACAATCCTTGTTCGAGATGTACCAGGGCCCCATCCCCGACCTCTACCTCCGCTACATCGAAGATTGCATTGGTGCTACCTCCTGCACCCACACACAACTCACTGACTTCATCAACTTCACCACTAACTTCCATCTGGCACTCAAATACACCTGGACCATTTCCGACACTTCCCTACCATTCCTTGACCTCACTATCTCCATCGCAGGTGATAGACTTCTGACCGACATCCACTATAAACCCACTGACTCCCATGGCTATCTAGACTACACCTTCCCACCCTGCTTCCTGTAAGGACTCCATCCCCTACTCCTAATTCCTCCGTGTACGCCGCATCTGCTCCCAGGATGAGGTGTTCCACAGGGCATCGGAAATGTCCTCATTCTTCAGGGAACGGGGGTTCCCCTCCCCAACTATAGATGAGTCTCTCTCACCAGGGTCTCTTCAATACTCCGCAACACTGCTTTCTCTCCCCATCCCCCCACTCGCAACAAGGGCAGTCCCCCTAGTCCTCACCTACCACCCAACTAGCCGTCACATACAACAAATAATCCTCAGTCATTTTCGCCACCTTCAACGTGACCCCACCACTCACCACATCTTCCCATCTCCCCCCATGTCTGCTTTCCACAGACAGCTCCCTCCGTAACGCCCTGGTCAATTCTTCCCTTCCCACCCGCACCACCCCCTCCCCGGGCACTTTCCCTTGCAACTGCAAGAGATACTACACTTGTCGCTTTACCTCCACCCTCGACTCCATTCAAGGACCTAAGCAGTCGTTCCAGGTGCGACAGAGGTTCACCTGCACCTCCTCCAACCTCATCTATTGCATCAGCTGCTCTAGATGTCAACTGATCTACATCAGTGAGACCAAGCGTAGGCTTGGCGATCGTTTCGCCGAACAGCTCCGCTCGGTCCGCATTAACCAACCTGATCTCCCTGTGGCTCCGCACTTCAACACCCCCTCCCATTCCGAATCCGACCTCTCTGTCCTGGGCCTCCTCCTTGGCCAGAGTGAGCTCCAATTAAATGTGACATCTCCAAGTTTGCTGATGACACAAAGCTGGGTGGCAGTGTGAGCTGCGATGAGGATGCTCTGAGGATTCTATGAGTCTGCAGGGTGACTTGGATAGGTTCAGTGAATGGGCAGATGCACGGCAGGTGCAGTGTAATGTGGATAAATGTGAGGATCCACTTTGGCAAGAACAGGAAGGCAGATTATTATCTGATTGATGTCAGATTAGGAAAAGGGGAGGTGCAACCAGACCTGGATGTCCTTGTACATCAGTCCCTGAAAGTAAGCATGCAGGTACAGCAGACCGTGAAGAAAGTTAATGGCATGTTTGTCTTCAGTGCAAGAGGAGTTGAGTTTAGGAGCCAGGAGGTCAGACTGCAGTTGTACAGGGCCCTGGTGGGACAGCACTTGTGTGCAGTTTTGGTCTCCTAATTTGAGGAAGGACATTATTGCTATTGAGGGAGTACAGCGTAGGTTCACCAGGTTAATTCCCGGGATGGCGGGACTGACCACTGATGAAAGAATGGGTCGACTGGGCTTGTATTCACTGGAATTTAGAAGGATGAGTGGGGATCTTATAGAAACATGTACAATTCTTAAAGGATTGGACAGGCTAGATGCAGGAAAGATCATCCCGATGTTGGGGGAGTCCAGAACCAGGGGTCACAGTTTAAGAATAAGCAGAAGGCCAATTAGGAATGAGATGAGGATTTTTTAAATTCCGCTCAGAGAGTTGTGAGTCTGTGGAATTCTCTGCCACAGAGGCAGTGGAGGCCAATTCACTGGATGTTTTCAAGAGAGAGTTAGATTTAACTCTTAGGGCTAAAGGAATCAAGGGGTATGGGGAAAAAGCAGGAACGGGGTACTGATTTTCGATGATCAGCCATGATCATATTGCATGGCGGTGCTGGCTCGAAGGGCCGAATGGCCTACTCCTGCACCTGTTTTTCTATGTTTCCATGTTTTCTGTGTCAACGTATCTGTCTTGTTTTTCCCCGTGATGTCTTCAGTCCATTGACCAGTCTGGTTAAAACCTACCTGGACCCTCCAGCAGTTCGTTTACCAAACTGTTGGCAGAGAAATTTCCCTCCTGGGATCAATAAAGTTCTATCGTATCGTATCTAAACTTCAGATAGACACTCATTTCTAATCTTCTCTCTCCCCCTGCTGGAGCCTCTGTATCACTCACAGAGATCACACCAACTCCATCTCTCTTTCGCCCTCCTGTGGCTCTGGTCTGTCCACTGTGCTGCTCACACCATCTCAATACTAAAAGACCCAGATTCCCTTAATCCTGTATCTGTACACTGTGGACGGCCTGATTGTAATCATGTGTAGTCTCTCCACTGACTAGATAGTACGCAACAAAAAGCTTTTCCCTGTACCTCGATACACGTGACTATATACTAAACTTAACTAAACTAACTGAACTTCTGCCTTGTGTCTGTTTGAGAACTGAAGGAGAAGGAGGAATGCAACCAGAACAGAGCACAGCCAAGTCTTTGTGGGAATTACTTGTGTGATGCATGTTCATCCACTTCTGACGTCAGCTGTTAAAAACCATGTGCCACATTTTTATTTAAGAAACTGGGGTTTTCAGGCATTGAACCAGATATGAGGCCACGTGACAATAAACTAAACTAGACAGAGTAGACATGGAGAGGATGTTTCCAGTAGTGGGAGAGTCTAGGACAAGAGGGCACAGCATCAGAATAAAAGGACCTACCTTTAGAATGGAGATAAGGAGAAATTCTTCAACCAAATGGTGGTGAATCTGTGGAATTAATTGCCACAGACAGTGGTGGAAGCCAGGTCATTAGGTATTTATAAAGTGGATATTGATAGGTACTTGATTAGTAAAGGCATGGAATGGAACGTGACTTTATTTCTTGCTATTGAGCGAGTGCAGCAAAGGTTCACAAAGATAATTGCCGGGATAGCGGGACTGTCATATGTTGATAGAATGGAGCGGCTGGGCTGGTATTCACTAGCATTTAGAAGGATGAGAGGGGATCTTATTGAAACATATAAGATTATTAAGGGTTTGGACACGCTTGAGGCAGGACACATGTTCCTGATGTTGGGGGAGTCCAGAACCAGGGGCCACAGTTTAAGAATATTGTAAACCATTTAGAACGGAGATGGGGAAATATTTTTTCACACAGAGAGTTGTGAGTGTGGAATTCTATGCCTAAGAGGGCAGTGGAGACGAGTTCTCTGGATGCTTTCAAGAGAGTTTTAGATAGGGCTCTAAAAGATAGTAGATTCAAGGGATATGGGGAGAAAGTAGGAACGGGAAACTGATTGGGGATGATCAGCCATGATCACATTGAATGGCGGTGCTGGCTCGAAGGGCCGAATGGCCTACTCGTGCACCTATTATCTATTTGTCACGTGTACCGTGGTAAAATGAATTTCGTTTTTGTACACAGTTCAGTACAATATCACTATACAAAAGCACTTAGATACATCTTGGATAAGCATCTCATGTACAGTACAAGTGTATCATAGTGGTACACTGAGACAGTAGACAGAGTCGCCAGTTTGGGGCCATTTCCAACACCCAGTTGACCAAGTGCAGGGATCTTGACCTGACCATGAAGGCCCGTTGTCATGGCGACGTTGCAGGGTCGGCCTGGCCAAGCGTAGCCGTGGTGTCCTCCGCCGCTGCTCCACCGCTGTAGGCCGCTTGCGGTCCACGTGCCCGGTCCAGCCGAGCCCCAGGCTGCTGCAGGGCCTCCAGCAGCCACTCCCCCGTCTAGCCCGTGCACTCCCTCCCACAGCCGCTTTGCTCACCGGCCCTCCAGCTGATTCCCGTGGGACCTCTATCCATGGCGGGTGAGCCGGGTCCACGGGGTGGGCAAGTTCATATTCCAGGCGCCGAGCTGGACATTCCGGGTGGGTTCCCGGTCTATGGGATACTCCAGTAAATGCAAAATAGAACTTAAACCTAAATAAAGGCAGCAGGGAAATTGTGAGAAACCGTGTATACACAAGCAAGATTTAGCGAGATAAAAACAAAGAACTGCTTATAGTTTATACCAAAGATAGACACAGAATACTGGAGTAACTCAGTGGGTCAGGGAGTATCTGTGGGGAAAAAAGGTTGGGTGACGTTTCGGGGGCACAGAACCTTCTTCAGAGTGAAAGTAAGGGAAACTCAGCAGGTGAGAGAGCATCTATGGAGAGAAGGAATAGGCGACGTTTCGGATCGAGACACTTCTTTAGACTCCAGACTGGAGAATCCAGCAGTTTGCATC
>JAXLNO010003809.1:17500-52371 GCA_038087875.1 Malacoraja senta
TAATATATATTGTAAATAACTGGGGTCCCAGCACTGAGCCTTGCGGTACCGCACTAGTCACTGCCTGCCACTGTGAAAAGGACCCGTTTACTCCTACTCTTTGCTTCCTGTTTGCCAGCCAATTCTCTATCCACATCAATACTGAACCCCTAATGCCATGTGCTTTAAGTTTGTATACTAATCTGTTATGCGGGATCTTGTCGAAAGCCTTCTGGAAGTCCAGATACACCACATCCACTGGTTCTCCGCTATCCACGCTACTAGTTACATCCTCGAAAAATTCTATAAGATTCGTCAGACATGATTTACCTTTCGTAAATCCATGCTGACTTTGTCCAATGATTTCACCACTTTCCAAATGTGCTGCTATCCCATCTTTAATAACTGACTCTAGCAGTTTCCCCACTACAGAGGTTAGACTAACTGGTCTGTAATTCCCTGTTTTCTCTCTCCCTCCCTTCTTAAAAAGTGGGGTTACGTTTACTACTCCAGAATCTAAAGAGTTTTGAAAGATTATTACTAATGCATCCACTATTTCTGGAGCTACTTCCTTAAGTACTCTGGGATGCAGCCTATCTGGCCCTGTGGATTTATCGGCCTTTAATCCATTCAATTTACCCAACACCACTTCCCGACTAACCTGGATTTCACTCAATTCCTCCAACTCCTTTGACCCGCGGTACCCTGCTATTTCCAGCAGATACAAGTTGCAGCAGGAGTTAAAACTGGCATGTAACAAATGTAATGCCATTTGTTGATGGGGGATTTCAATATGCAAGTAGACTGGGATAATCAGGTTGGTTCAGGACCCCAAGAAAGAGAGTTTGTAGAATGCCACCGAGATGGATTCTTAGAGCAGCTTGTAATGGAGCCGACCAGAGAAAAGGCAATTCTGGATTTAGTGTTGCCCAATGAACCAGATATGATAAGAGAACTCGAGGTAAAGGAACTGCTTGGAGGTAGTGATCATAATATGATTAGTTTTGATCTGCTATTTGAGAAGGAGAACATTAAATCGGAAATGGCAGTGATGCAGTTGAACAAAGGGGACTATGAAGGCATGAGAGGGGAGCTGGCCAAAGTAGACTGGAAAGGGATCTTAGCAGGAATGATGATGGAACAGCAATGGCAGGAATTTCTGGGCATAAACCGGAAGACGCAGGGCCATTTCATTCCAAAAAGGAGGAAACATTCCAAGGAGAGTAGGAGGCTACCGTGGCTGACAAGAGAAGTTAGGGATTGAATAAACTAAGAGAACAGATGTATAACACAGCAAAGAGTAGTCAGAAACCAGAGGATTGGGAAACTTTCATAGGACAACAGAAGAAAACAAAACGGGCAATACGGGCTGAAAAGATGAAGTACGAAGGGAAGCTGGCCAGGAATATAAAGAAGGACAGTAAAAGCTTCTTTAGATATGTTAAGGGAAAAAGAGTAGCAAAGTCAAATGTGGGTCCCTTGAAGGCAGACACGGGTGAAATTATTATGGGCAACAAGGAAATGACAGAAGAGTTGAATAGGTACTTCGGATCTGTCTTCATAAGTAAGACACAAACAATCTCCCAGATGTACTGGAGGACAGAGGATCTAAACGGGGTAGAGGATCTGAAAGAAATTTTCATTATGCGAGAAATAGTATTGGGTAGGCTAATGGGGCTGAAGGATGATAAATCCCCTGGGCCTGATGGTCTGCATCCCAGGGTCCTCAGGGAGGTGGCTCTAGATATAGTGGACGCATTGGTGATCATTTTCCAATGTTCAATAGATCAGTTCCTGTGGATTGGAGGATAGCTATCCTCCAATCCACTTTTCAAGAAAGAGGCGAGAGAGAAAACGTGGAATTACAGACCAGTTAGCCTGACTTCGGTGGTGGGAAAGATGCTGGAGTCAATTATTAAAGAGGTAATAATGGGGCATTTGGATAGCAGTAAAAGGATTAGTCCAAGTCAACATGGATTTATGAAAGGGAAATCGTGCTTGACTAATCTTCTGGAATTTTTTGAGGATGTGACAAGTAAAATGGATGAAGGGTGCCAATGGACGTAGTGTATTTAGATTTCCAGAAAGCCTTTGATAAGGTCCCACACGGGAGACTGGTGACTAAAATTAGAGCAAATGGTATTGGGGGTAGGGTGTTGACATGGATAGAAAATTGCTTGGCAGACCGGAAGCAAAGAGTAGGAGTGGACGGGTCCTTTTCAGAATGGCAGGCAGTGGCGAGTGGAGTGCCGCAAGGCTCGGTGTTGGGGCCGCAACTGTTTACAATATATATTAATGATTTCGAAGAGGGAATTAGGAGCAACGCAAGCAAGTTTGCAGATGCCACAAAGCTGGGTGGCAGTGTGAACTGTGAAGAGGATGTTAGGATGTTGCAGGGTGACCTGGACAGGTTGAGCGAGTGGGCAGATGCGTGGCAGATGCAGTATAATATAGATAAATGTGAGGTTATCCACTTTGGAGGCAAAAACAAGGGGGCAGATTATTATCTCAGTGGGGTTAGGTTAGGTAAGGGGGAGGTGCAGCGAGACCTGGGCGTCCTTGTACACCGGTCACTGAAAGTTGGCTTACAGGTACAGCAGGCAGTGAAGACAGCTAATGGAATGTTGGCCTTCATAACAAGAGGATTTCAGTATAGGAGTAAAGAGGTTCTTCTGCAGTTGTATAGGGCTCTGATGAGACCACATCTGGAGTATTGTGTACAGTTTTGGTCTCCTAATTTGAAAAGGACATCCTTGTAATTGAGGCAGTGCAGCGTAGGTTCACAAGGTTGATCCAGGGGATGGTGGGGCTGTCATATTAGGAAAGATTGAAAAGACTAGGCTTGTATTCACTGGAGTTTAGAAGGATGAGGGGGATCTTGTAGAAGCATATACAATTATAAAAGGACTGGACAAGCTAGATGCAGGAAAAATGTTCCCAATGTTGGGCAAGTCCAGAACCAGGGGCCACAGTCTTAGAATAAAGGGGAGGTCATTTAAGACTGAGGTGAGAAAAAACGTTTTCACCCAGAGAGTTGTGAATTTATGGAATTTCTAGTCACAGAGGGCAGTGGAGGCCAAATCCCTTGACTCGGACTATCCCTAGAGAGAGTTAGATTCTAGGGGCTAGTGGAGTCAAGGGATATGGGGAGAAGGCAGGCATAGTTTATTGATAGGGTACGATCAGCCATGATCAGAATGAATGGCGGTGCTGGCTCGAAGGGACGAATGGCCTCCTCCTGCACCTATTTTCTATGTTTCTATGTTTCTATGTTTCTAAAGTAGGAATTTATGTACTGAATTTAGGGAGTTAGGAGGGGAGTTAAAGAGAAGGACAGCAAAGGTAACAATCTCGGGATTACTGCCTGTGCCACGCGACAGTGAGAGTAGGAATGGAGCGAGGTGGAGGATAAATGATTGGCTGAAGGACTGGTGCAGAAGGCAGGGATTCAAATTTCTGGATCATTGGGACCTCTTTTGTGGAAGGTTCGACCTGTACAAAAAGGATGGGTTGCACTTGAACCTGAGGGGGACCGATATCCTGGCGGGGAGATCTGCAAAGGCTACTGGGGAGAATTTAAACTAGAATGGTTGGGGGGAGGGGCTCAAATAGAGAATGCTATTAGACAGTGTGTGAGGCAGGAGGCAGAGAAGGAAAGCACTCAGACCCAACATGTAGGGGGGGAAGAAGAAAACAATAATAAACAGAGAATAAGAGGTGGTGGGGTTCTTAAATGGGTGAGCAGAGAAACAGAGGGGTGTAAAATGCCGGCAGAAGCAATAGGTAGCAAGGTGAAAAGTAAAAGTGGCAGGCAGACAAATCCAGGGCAAAAATCAAAAAGGGCCACTTTTCAACATAATTGTATATGGGGTAAGAGCGTTGTAAAAACAAGGCGGAAGGCTTTGTGTCTCAATGCAAGGAGCATTCGTAATAAGGTGGATGAGTTGAACGTGCAGATAGCAATTAATGATTATGATATAGTTGGGATCACGGAGACATGGCTCCAGGGTGACCAAGGCTGGGAGCTGAACATCCAGGGATATTCAATATTCAGGAGGGATAGATTGAAAGGAAAAGGAGGTGGGGTAGCGTTGCTGGTTAGAGAGGAGATTAACGCAGTGGAAAGGAAGGACATTAGCTTGGAGGATGTGGAATCGGTATGGGTAGAGCTGCGAAACACTAAGGGGCAGAAAACGTTGGTGGGTGTTGTGTACAGGCCACCTAGCAGTAGTAGTGAAGTTGGGGATGGCATCAAACAGGATATTAGAAATGCGTGCAACAAAGGCAAAACAGTTATAATGGGTGACTTCAATCTACATATAGATTGGGTGAATCAAATTGGCAGCGGTGCTGAGGAAGAGGATTTCTTGGAATGTATGCGGGATAGTTATCTAAACCAACATGTAGAGGAACCAACGAGAGAGCAGGCTATTCTAGACTGGGTATTATGTAATGAGGAAGGGTTAGTTAGCAGTCTTGTTGTGCGTGCCCCCTTGGGCAAGAGTGACCATAATATGGTTGAGTTCTTCATTAGGATGGAGAGTGACATTGTTAATTCAGAAACAACGGTTCTGAACTTAAAGAAAGGTAACTTTGAGGGTATGAGACGTGAATTGGCCAAGATTGACTGGCAATTAGTTCTAAAAGGGTTGACGGTGGATATGCAATGGAAGGCATTTAAAGACTGCATGGATGAACTACAAAAATTGTTCATCCCAGTTTAGCAAAAGAATAAATCAGGGAAGGTAGTGCATCCGTGGATAATAAGGGAAATCAGGGATAGTATCAAAGCAAAAGATGATGCGTACAAATTAGCCAGAAAAAGCAGCATACCAGAGGACTGGGAGAAATTCAGAGACCAGCAAAGGAGGACAAAGGACTTCATTAGGAAAGGGAAAATAGATTATGAAAGGAAACTGGCAGGGAACATAAAAACTGACTGCAAAAGTTTTTATAGATATGTGAAGAGAAAGAGATTAGTTAAAACAAATGTAGGTCCCTTGCAGTCAGAAACAGGTGAATTGTTCATGGGGAACAAGGATATGGCAGACCAATTGAATAACTACTTTGGTTCCGTCTTCACTAAGGAAGACATAAATAATCTGCCGGAAATAGCAGGGGGCCGCGGGTCAAAGGAGATGCAGGAACTGAGTGAAATCCAGGTTAGTCAGGAAGTGGTGTTGGGTAAATTGAATGGATTAAAGGCCAATAAATCACCAGGGCCAGATAAGCTGCATCCCAGAGTACTTAAGGAAGTAGCTCCAGAAATAGTGGATGCGTTAGTGATCATTTTCAAAACTCTTTAGATTCTGGAGGAGTTCCTGAGGATTGGAGGGTAGCAAACGTAACCCCACTTTTTAAGAAGGGAGTGAGAGAGAAAACGGGGAATTACAGACCAGTTAGTCTAACATCGGTAGTGGGGAAACTGCTAGAGTCAGTTATTAAAGATGGGATAGCAGCACATTTGGAAAGTGGTGAAATCATTGGACAAATTCAGCATGGATTTACGAAAGGTAAATCGTGTCTGACGAATCTTATAGAATTCTTCGAGGATGTAACTAGTAGAGTGGATAGGGGAGAACCAGTGGATGTGTTGTATCTGGACTTTCAGAAGGCTTTCGACAAGGTACCACATAAGAGATTAGGATACAAACTTAAATCACACGGTATTGGGGGTTCAGTATTGATGTGGATAGAGAACTGGCTGGCAAACAGGAAGCAAAGAGTAGGAGTAAACGGGTCCTTTTCACAATGGCAGGCAGTGACTAGTGGGGTACCGCAAGGCTCAGTGCTGGGACCCCAGCTATTTACAATTTATATTAATGATCTGGACGAGGGAATTGAAAGCAACATCTCCAAATTTGCGGATGACACTAAGCTGGGGGGGCAGTGTTAGCTGTGAGGAGGATGCTAGGAGACTGCAAGGTGTCCTGGATAGGCTGGGTGAGTGGGCAAATGTTTCGCAGATGCAGTATAATGTGGATAAATGTGAGGTTTTCCACTTTGGTGGCAAAAACGGGAAGGCAGACTATTATCTAAATGGTGGCCGATTAGGAAATGGGGAGATGCAGCGAGACCTGGGTGTCATGGTACACCAGTCATTGAAAGTAGGCATGCAGGTGCAGCAGGCAGTGAAGAAAGCGAATGGTATGTTGGCCTTCATAGCAAGAGGATTTGAGTATAGGAGCAGGGAGGTTCTACTGCAGTTGTACAGGGTCTTGGTGAGACCACACCTGGAGTATTGCGTACAGTTTTGGTCTCCAAATCTGAGGAAGGACATTATAGCCATAGAGGGAGTGCAGAGAAGGTTCACCAGACTGTTTCCTGGGATGTCAGGACTTTCATATGAAGAAAGACTGGATAGACTTGGCTTATACTCACTAGAATTTAGCAGATTGAGAGGGGATCTTATAGAAACGTACAAAATTCTAATGGGGTTGGACAGGCTAGATGCAGGAAGATTGTTCCCGATGTTGGGGAAGTCCAGGACAAGGGGTCACAGCTTAAGGATAAGGGGGAAATCCTTTAAGACCGAGATGAGGAAAAACTTTTTCACACAGAGAGTGGTGAATCTCTGGAACTCTCTGCCACAGAGGGTAGTTGAGGCCAGTTCATTGGCTATATTTAAGAGGGAGTTAGATGTGGCCCTTGTGGCTAAGGGGATCAGGGGGTATGGAGAGAAGGCAGGTACGGGATACTGAGTTGGATGATCAGCCATGATCATATTGAATGGCGGTGCAGGCTCTAAGGGCCGAATGGCCTACTCCTGCACCTATTTTCTATGATTCTATGTTTCTATGAAAGTGAGATCGGCCATTTCGAAAGTTAAAATTGACAAACAAGGACATTCGCCTGTTGACATGACTGCTGGTGCCTCTGAGGCAAGGGAGAATAGGAATTCAAAAGTTGCCAGTTTTCTGGAATTAATAGATGATCCTGCAACATGGCCAGAAATGATAAGTCAGAGTGTTCGGGATTATTTAGTGAAAAAAGACCACCTACAATTATAGTAGAATTTTTCCATAAGAATGAGAGCAGATCATGTTTTTCAAAATTTCACTGCGAAAGAAAACTGCCCAATAGTGAAATTGTAGATCGTCCATGGCTAATATACCCTGTATCAAGTGATAAAATCTTCTGTTACAACCGCAAGCTTTTTGATAATAACGAAGCAAGTGCACTTGCAAGTTGTGGTTTTAATAACTTGCTGAACATTCGTACAAGACTAGCTAAGCATGAGAACTCCAAAAATCATTTGCAGGCTATGCTCAGTTGTTGTGAACTGCAGCAAAGATTATCTGCTGAAAATGCTTGAATTCCTTGCTTGCAACAACAGGTCTACCGCATTTCCAAATTTATTTATTGCTCTTCGGATTTTCTTGACAATCCCAGTGACTGTGGCATCTGGTGAAAGGAGTTTTTCCAAGCTGAAAGTGATCAAAACTTACTTGAGATCATCAATTCAGCAACAACGTTTCAACAGTTTGGCAATTATGTCCATTGAATCTGAAATTAGCTGGAACTTAGACAAAATTCTAAAAGACTTTGCAGAGAAAAAAGCAAGAAAAATAACTTTCTCATAATAAAAGGCAATAGTAATATGACATTTATAATTTATGATTGTTAATAGAAATCAAAAAAGATAATTTGTTTCCAACAATGCACTTAAATTCTGAAATGTATTTTCTGGAACAAAAATAATATTTTTAATAAATCATTTCACAGTATGGGAGGATGGGAGGGCACCACAGAGTTGAAACTGAGCAACATATTACTGTATGTTGTAATGATGTTTTGAGTATAGACACCGCATCTAAATGTGGATAACACCACTCAACTTTCAATACATGTCTGGATTTGAATTTACCAGCTTCTGGAGAGAAACGGCCAAATGTAATTTTTTAAATATTTGATTTCCTCGGTACCCTGCAGCTCTGCCCTTGTCCCCCTCCCCCCAGTCGCAACAGGGACAGAGTTCCCAAAGTCCTCACCTTTCACCCCATCAGCCGTCGCATACAGCACATAATCCTCCAACATTTTCACCACCTCCAACGGGATCGCACCAGTAGCCACATCTTCTCATCTCCTTTCCGCTTTCCGCAGAGTCCGTTCGCTTCGCTACTCCCTGGTCAACTCATCCTTTCCCACCCAAACCACCACCTCCCCAGGTACTTTCCCCTGCAACCGCATAAGATGCAACACCTGTCCCTATACCTCCTCCTTCGACTCAGTCCAAGGACTCTGAAACCAAAACTGTACACAATACTCCAGGTCTACTTACCTGTTCTTGCCACCAAAGTGGATAACCTCACATTTATCCACATTATACAGCATCTGCCATGCATTTTCCCACTCACCCAACATATCCAAGTCACCTTGCAGCCTCCTAGCATCCTCCTCACAGCTAACACTGCCCCCCCAGCTTTGTGTCATCCGCAAACTTGGAGATGTTGCATTCAATTCCCTCGTCCAAATCATTAATATAAATTGTAAATAGCTGGGATCCCAGCACTGAGCCTTGCGGTATCCCACTAGTCACTGCCTGCCATTCTGAAAAGGACCCATTTACTTCTACACTCTGCTTCCTGTTTGCCAGCCAGTTCTCTATCCACATCAATACTGAACCCCAATACCGTGTGCTTTAAGTTTGCATACTAATCTCTTATGTGGGACCTTGTCGAAAGCCTTCTGAACGTCCATATATAACACATCCACCGGTTCTCCCTTATCCACTCTACTAGTTACATCCTCGAAAAATTCTATAAGATTCGTCAGACATGATTTACCTTCCATAAATCCATGCTGACTTTGTCCAATGATTTCACCAATTTCCAAATGTGCAGCTATCCCATTTTTAATAACTGACACCAGCATTTTCCCCACTACCGATGTTAGACAACTGGTCTGTAATTCCCTGTTTTCTCTCTCCCTCCCTTTTTAAAAAGTGGGGTTACATTAGCTACATTCCAATCCTCAGGAACTACTCCAGAATCTAAAGAGTTTTGAAAAATTATCACTAATGCATCCACTATTTCTGGGGCTACTTCCTTAAGTACTCTGGGATGCAACTTATCTGGCCCTGGGGATTTATCGGCCTTTAATCCATTCAATTTACCTAACACCACTTTCCGACTAACCTGGATTTCACTCAGTTCCTCCAACTCATTTGATCCCTGGTCCCCTGCTATTTCCGGCAGATTATTTATGTCTTCCTCTGTGAAGGCAGAACCAAAGTAGTTATTCAATCGGTCTGCCATGTCCTTGTTCCCCATGATCAATTCACCTGTTTCAGACTGCAAGGGACCTACATTTGTTTTAACTAATCTTTTTCTCTTAACATATCTATAAAAACGTTTGCCGTCAGTTTTTATGTTCCCTGCCAGTTTTCTTTCATAATGTATTTTACCTTTCCTAATTAAGCCCTTTGTCCTCCTCTGTTGGACTGAATTCCTCCCAGTCCTCTGGTAGGGTGCTTTTTCTGGCTAATTTGTATGCTTTATCTTTTGTTTTGATACTATCCCCGATTTCCCTTGTTATCCGCGGATGAGTTCGCTGCCAACCTAATTAAACACGTATTGAAGCTACCAGAAGCACCTGTAATTGAAGTAGCACATCGACTCCCCAGATTTAAATCAAGATCTCAAGGAGAACGTGCCTACCCACGACAGATCATAATTAAACTTCGGGATATCTCAACAATGGAAGCGCTGATGAAAAAAATCAACCACGGAGA
Organism: Malacoraja senta; assembly: GCA_038087875.1. Classification (NCBI taxonomy): domain Eukaryota; kingdom Metazoa; phylum Chordata; class Chondrichthyes; order Rajiformes; family Rajidae; genus Malacoraja; species Malacoraja senta. The sequence continues at coordinate 27,213 of JAXLNO010003809.1, forward strand.
GAAGATGATGTACAGAGGTGATACTATTAAACTCCTACGGGACTACCCTTATGAGATTGAGCAAAAGAGAAGAAAGTTCTCACAGACCAGAGAAGTTCTTTATGGTGTTAAGGGAGTTTTGTGTGGAGTGTTTTACCCGGCTAGAATGCGTATCACCTTTGAGGGAGTGTCAAAAACATTCACTAATTCGGATGAATCTCTCAAATACGCTCAAGAAATCGCGACTAAGGCTGCATCAACTGGAGACTGAAAACCAAGACGACATGAACAAACGAACTTGCTTATTCTTCCAACAAGAATATCACAAGGAAAGTGAATTAACTGAACACTGATTTTTTATTTTTTATTTGACTTCAAGCAACAGATTCTTAGTGAGACGTGGCTAGACATTATTATCTTCGCTGGAACATTGTGCTATGTAATTCAAGGACACTACGTGCTCAAACGAGGAAAACCAGATAACGGGACGAACTGCTGGGCTGAGAGTGAAAAACATCACATGGCTTATATTGTTTATAAAAAACTGAAAAAACTGAGAACTAATAATAATTAACAATTAACAATACTAATATAGAAATAGCAATTGAAATAGATAAAAAATGTGCAGTCTGCTCTGTTTAGCAGATAACAGCAAGTGCTATGCAGCTCGAGAGTGGAGGGAGGGGGAGACCGGGTACCTGGCATAACTCCAGGAGCCAGACTCCCGTTAACCCTTCCAGCGAACAGCTCATTTTTAACAATATTAAAATCAATTTAAAATAGTTAAGAGATAATATACACTCGAGGTTGATATGAAAAATATATACGGCTTATATAGTTTTACAAAATGCTGAGAATTAATCATAATTAATAATTAACAATACTAATATAGAAATAATATTTGAAACTGATAAAACTGTGGTGCCTGCGTCATAACGCAGACAGCAGTTATCACCTATGTTCGCAGCTCGTGGAGAGGAGAGGAGATCAGGCACCTGGCACAATTCCAGGAACCTGACTCCGGTTAATCCACTCAGTAAACCGCTCACTTTAACAATACTAAATTCATTTTAAAATAGTTAAGAGATAAAGAGTGAGTAGGATATGGAATCGAATACATTTGACATATATATAAATTGTAACTGGGTGAAATAGAACTGAATTGGAAACGGTAATGACCCCATAGATTTTGGGTAATAAATACAGCGGGGCTAACTTTATACCAACTACGCCGGAAGCGTTATGGATGTCGTACCCCACAGACGAGTGGGCCACTCACTACGGTGTTGAAATTTTAGACACCGTAAATTTATTTGATTTATATATATTTTTTTTAATCACAATATGTCACATCTGTGTGTTTTTTCTTCAAGGACAATCGCGCAGGAGAACTACCAAGGAAGTCTATAATAGAAATACTCCCAAAATAACCAGAGTCCGGAGGTATGAACGCACCACAATAATTAAGGTCATTAAAATTGGTAAAAATGCATGACGACAATCAAAAGAAAATAGGAGGAATCACATTATGTAGTTGGAATATAAGGGGGATTAATGAACCTATTAAAAGGGGCAAGATACTAGCTCAGTTGAAATCATACAACACGGACATAGCGTTTCTACAGGAAACACATCTTAAACAGCAAGATCAGACAAGACTGAGGGCGAACTGGATAGGCCAAACATTTCACTCTTCATTTACCTCCAAATCTAGAGGTACTGCAATTATTATTCGTAAAGGAATTCCATTTAAATCAAAGAACACTATTTTAGATAAGGAAGGGAGATATCTTATAGTAGCAGGGGAGATCAATAACATGCCAATTACGCTGGTAAATATATATGCGCCCAACTTTGATAACCCTCAATTTTTTAATAAAATTCTGAATATAATTGCAGAATCTAATTATCAAAATGTTATAATCGGAGGAGATTTTAATTGTGTTTTAGATCCTTATTTAGATAAATCGATGCAAAAACAAAAAGGTCAGACGAAATCTAAAACCAGTGAACTCTTACACACATATATGGAAAACACAAATATAACAGATGTATGGAGGATTGCAAACCCGACGGGAAGGGATTACTCGTTTTATTCAATGGTGCATAAAACATATTCACGGATAGACTATTTTCTAGTGGATACAAAATTAATTTCGCAATCTCTGAATCCTAAATATCATATTAATGCGATCTCAGATCATTCTCCGTTAACTTTTGTTCTAAAACTAGAAGGAATGTCTATGAATAAACCGTTCTGGAGGTTTAACTCACAAATTTTAAAAGACCCTCAAGGGAGTATCTATCTAAAAAAACAGATGGATCTATTTTTTGAGTTAAATGATACACCAGAGATATCCCCCACGTTATTATGGGAATCCTTCAAAGCATTTATAAGAGGAGTCATTATTTCATTTCAAGCCTATCAAAATAAAAAGAATAAGAATGAACAAAGACACTTAGAAGATCAAATAAAACAGTTAGATATAGATAATGCTAAAGACCCAACTATGGATAAACATAATAAAATACTACTACTGAAATTTCAGTTAAATAAATTACTGTCAGAGAAAGTTATAACATTATTTCAAATCACAAAACAAGAACACTTCGAATTCGGGGACAAACCCCACAAACTTCTAGCACGACAACTTAAAAAACGGGAAAAAGAGAATGCAATATTAAAGATTAAATCAGATAGAGGGGAAGTATTAACACTACCCAAGGATATTAATAAAAGATTTGCTCAATTTTACCAGAATCTATACACATCTAAAACGTCAATAGACAATAATAAAATCTCAGAATTTTTAGATAATTGTAATCTACCACAATTAGAACGCAGGGAACAAGAGGAACTGGGAGCACAAATTACTTCTAAGGAGATAGAAGACACAATAAAAACACTAAAAAATGGAAAAACACCAGGACCAGACGGATTCAGTAATGAATTTTATAAATCTTTTTATGATATAGTTACTCCACGATTACAAAAAATGTATACATATGCTTATAAAGAGCAAAACCTACCTGAAACACTAGCAGAATCAACGATCATATTAATACTTAAAAAAGATAAAAATATAGAAGAACCAGGATCATATAGAGCTATTGCTTTGTTAAATACGGATCAGAAAATAATAGCAAAAACATTAGCCAATAGATTAAGCAAGTATGTTAGTAGACTAATACATGAGGATCAAACAGGATTTATACCTAAGAGACACTCATTTAATAATTTGAGACGTTTGCTTAACATAATGCATTCACATAAATCTTATGACGAAGAGTTAGCTATCATCTCACTGGACGCAGAAAAAGCGTTTGATCAAGTAGAATGGGACTATATGATCAAAGTATTGCAAAAATTCCAATTGGGAGAAAACTTTATTGCATGGATAAAACTACTATATAACAAACCTACGGCTAGAATACTAACTAACAATATATTATCTTCAAAATTCGAATTATCTAGGGGCAACAGACAAGGATGTTCACTATCACCGCTGTTATTTGCTTTGGTAATTGAACCCCTTGCTGAAAAAATAAGAACACACTCGAATATTCACGGTTATAACACAAAATATTCAAACAACAAACTATCCCTATATGCTGATGATGTACTACTGTACATCACAAAACCACAAATTAGTATACCAAATATATTAAACTTAATTGAGGACTTTGGATCCTTTTCAGGATATAGAATAAATTGGAACAAAAGTGAAATTATGTCGATTAAACCAAAAGACTCAACACATCTCAGGAAATTCCCTTTTAAAATAGCTATGGAAAAATTCAAATATTTAGGAATTGAGATTACTAGAAATTACCATGATATGTTTAAAGCTAATTATAATCCCCTACTTAAGAAATTAAATAATCTGATTAAATTTTGGAAAACACTTCCGATGTCCTTAATAGGTAGGATAAATGCTATAAAAATGATTTTCTTACCACAAATCCTTTACCTATTTCAATCAATACCTATATATCTCCCAAAAAAGTTTTTCAAAAAACTGGACTCAGACATTACAAATTTTATATGGGATTACAAATCCCACAGAATACAAAGAACACACCTTAACAAACGAAAAGAGTTGGGGGGTCTAGCGCTCCCTAACTTTATGTATTATAACTGGGCAGTAAATATTAAAAATATGATTCACCTGCTGGACAATTCTGCCCAGCAGGTGGACTGGATTATAATGGAAAAAGGGGATTGCTCCCCGAATAATATAGGAGCGATTATTCTCTCTCCAATAAATTTGAATAATAAAAATTATAATAAAAATCCAATTATATATAGCACTATTAGAACATGGAAGCAAATAAAACAGAATCTAAAATTAAGAAACCTATCTCTCTTAATACCAATAGTCAATAACCCATCGTTTAAACCTTCAATCATAGATAAAGCATTTATACAATGGGAAAGAATGGGCATTAAAACGCTCGAAGATCTGTATGAATTAGAAAAATTACTATCATTCCAACAACTACAACTGAAATATAATTTGAAAAATAATCAATATTTTAAATATATACAAATCTGTGACTATTTGAAAACACACACAAAAGACTATTATAATATGCCTTCCGACTTACTAGATGAAGCAATGAAGACAAAGGCGGAATCAGTTAATTTAATATCATACTTATATAATATCATCTTAAATATAGAAATACCCACAACAGATGGAATTAGAAGAGATTGGGAACAAGATCTAGGTATAAAAATTTCAAAAGAGAGTTGGGATAATCATTTATTACAGGTGCATAAATGCTCGATCAACGTACGACATACGCTTATCCAATTTAAAACATTACATAGATTATATTATTCAAAAACCAAACTAAATAAAATCTTTCCTAATGTCTCACCAATCTGTGATAAATGTATATGTCAAGAAGCTACCATAGCACATTCTTTTGTTTTTTGTACAAAAATCCAAAAATTCTGGTTTGAAATATTTGATATTTTTTCAAAATTAATCAAAATAAAACTGGTACCAAAACCAGAATGGATTATTTTTGGAATATCGGAAGGTATTCCTGAATTAAACGTGTATCAGAAGAATTTACTCAATTATGGGCTAATAATGGGAAAAAAGCTTATACTTAAATTCTGGAAAAATGCGCCCACACCAACAATAAAAATGTGGACATCAAATATGTTGGAAACATTACATCTGGAAGAGATGAGATTCCTCCTAGTAGGTAAAGTAGATCAATTTCAAAAGACGTGGTCTACGTTTTTGGACCTATTACAAGCATGAGGTGCAATAGTAATTTAGAAAAACAAATAAATAAATAAAAGGTATCTGGACCTGGTAATGGGAGGTAAAATAAAAACAGACTTGGTTGGTAGTTCCTTCTCTATGAAGTATGGTATAAGAGTTATAATAGAGCGATTGTTCCTTCTTTCTTTCTCTTTTTTTTTCTAGGGTCTATTTTCTAACTTTACTTCCTTCTCTAACCTCTTTTCTAAGGGGCTTTCTTTTCCCAACACTCTTTTGCACTTCACAACCTTTGCGCACTTTCTTCACTTTTCTTACTTCTTTCTTTTTCTTTCTTAAAGTTTAAAAAAATGAAGCGGTACAAAAAATGTATTAATATATACGTGTTGTACATTACTGTAATCTACCGTACTTCTAAAAAATAAAAAAATAAAAAAAAAAAAAAAAAAAAAAAAATAATGTATTTTACCTTTCCTAATTAAGCCCTTTGTCCTCCTCTGTTGGACTGAATTCCTCCCAGTCCTCTGGTAGGGTGCTTTTTCTGGCTAATTTGTATGCTTTATCTTTTGTTTTGATACTATCCCCGATTTCCCTTGTTATCCGCGGATGCATTACCTTCCCTGATTTATTCTTTTGCAAAACTGGGATGAACAATTGTTGTTTTTCATCCATGCAGTCTTTAAATGCCTTCCATTGCATATCCACCGTCAACCCTTTAAGAATCAATTGCCAGTCTATCTTGACCAATTCAAGTCTCATACCATCGAAGTTACCTTTCTTTAAGTTCAGAACCCTTGTTTCTGAATTAACTATGTCACTCTCCATCCTAATGAAGAACTGAACCATATTATGGCCACTCTTGCCCAAGGGGCCACGCACGACAAGACTGCTAACTAACCCTTCCTCATTACTCAATACCCAGTCTAGAATAACCTGCTCTTTCGTTGGTTCCTCTACATGTTGGTTTAGAAAACTATCCCGCATACATTCCAAGAAATCCTCTTCCTCAGCACCCTTGCCAATTTGATTCACCCAATCAATATGTAGATTGAAGTCACCCATTATAACTGTTTTACCATGTTGCAGGCATTTCTAATTTCCTGTTTGATGCCATCCCCAACTCCACTACTACTGTTAGGTGGCCTGTAGACAACTCCCACTAGCGTTTTCTGCCCCTTAGTGTTTCACAGCTCTACCCATATCGATTCCACATCCTCCAAGCTAATGTCCTTCCTTTCTAAAGCGTTTTTTTTGCCTCACAGCGCTTGCAGCACCAGAGACCTGGGTTTAGAAAACAACGGGTGCTGTCTGCACGGAGTTCTCCCTGTGACCTGCGTGGGTTTTCACATTGTAGGTATAACTGTCCCCCAGCGACCACGCCGGCAGGTAAAGAGTAAAGTCACTCGGCAACAAGTGAGCTCACACACATCTTGAGCCTTATTGGATAACGTGCAGCAATCCATCCAATGACTTGACACGGGGAGAGGGAAAGTCCAGACACACAGCGGACTGGAGTAGCGATCACAGCGGACGTTCACTGACGGAGTCTCCTCCTGAACCGAAGTAGGTAAGGAGCAGAATCGGAGCAGCGGCACTGGAAACTGTTCAAAACACTCAGTGAGACAGGCAGCAGCCGCGGAGAGAATCAGTTATCAGTTTCTGAGCTATCTCTCTCCAGAGATGCTGCCTGTCCCGCTGAGTTACTCCAGCTTTTTGTGTCTATCTCTAAGTTATCAAATCTGAGTGAAGTGTTTCAGCTCGAGGATCCATTGGCTGCCTGGGCTGCTGAACGTTTCCAGCGTTTGATGGTATTTTTATTTCAGATCTCCAGTGCACTTGGTTTTCATTAACGGGATGAAATGAAGTGAGAGATGGCAAAAGTATGGCGTGGAATCGTGTTCACTGGGTTTGATCGGCCAGGGCAGGGAGGGGGGGGGGGGGGGGGGGTGAAGAGAGCGAGAGAGCGAGAGAGCGGTTTAGTTTATTGCCACGTGTATCGAGGAAAAGTTAAACGCTTTAGTTGCGTGCTAACCAGTCAGCAGAAAGGAAATACATGATTACAACCGAGCCATTTACTGTGTACAGATATATGACAAGGAAATTAGATTCAAGATTCAAGAGAGTTTATTGTCATGTGTCCCAGATAGGACCATGAAATTCTTGCTTGCTGCAGCACAACAGAATATTTTAGGCATAAATACAGATCAGATCAGATCTGTGTGACCTTATAGAAACATACACATAGAAACATAGAAAATAGGTGCAGGAGTAGGCCATTCGGACCTTCGAGCCTGCACCACCATTCAATATGATCATGGCTGATCATCCAACTCAGTCTCCTGTACCTGCCTTCTCTCCATACCCCCTGATCCCTTTAGCCACAAGGGCCACATCTAACTCCCTCTTAAATATAGCCAATGAACTGGCCTTAACTAGATTCTGTGGCAGAGAATTCGTGAGATTCACCACTCTCTGTGTGAAAAATGTTTTTCTCATCTCGGTCCTAAAAGATTTCCCCCTTATCCTTAAACCGTGACCCCTTGTCCTGGACTTCCCCAACATCGGGAACAATCTTCCTGCATCTAGCCTGTCCAACCCCTTAAGAATTTTGTACGTTTCTATAAGATCCCCCCTCAATCTTCTAAATTCTAGTGAGTACAAGCCGAGTCTATCCAGTCTTTCTTCATATGAAAGTTCTGCCATCCCAGGAATCAGTCTGGTGAACCTTCTCTGTACTCCCTCTATGCAAAGAATGTCTTTCCTCACACTAGTTCTATGTTATCCCACTTTCTCAACCACTCCCTACACACTAGAGGCAATTTACACAGGGTCGATTAATCTACAAACCCTTTGGAGTGTGGGAGGAAACCGGAGCACCCGGAGGAAGCCCACGCGGTCACAGGGAGAACGTGCAATAAACTGTGGCCCCTGGTTCTGGACTTCCCCAACATCGGGAACATGTTTCCTGCCTCTAGCGTGTCCAAACCGTTAAAAACCTTATGTTTCAATAAGATCCCCTCGCATCCTTCTAAACTCCGGAGTGGACAAGCCCAGCTGCTCCATTCTCTCAGCATATGACAGTCCCGGCATTCTGGGAATTAAGCTTGTAAACCTACGCCTCACTCCCTCAATAGCAAGAATGTCCTTCCTCAAATTAGGGGACCAAAACCTCTTTGCTCCTATACTCGACTCCTCTTGTTATAAAGGCCAACATGCCATTCGCTTTCTTCGCTGCCTGCTGTACCTGCAAGCTTACTTTCATAGACTGATGAACAAGGACACCCAGATCCCGCTGTACTTCCCCTTTTCCCAACGATGCCATTAATTTAGTAATCTGCCTTCCTGTTTTTGATCCCAAAGTGGATAACCTCACATTTATCTACATTAAACTTCATCTGCCATGCATCTGCCCACTCCTCCAACCTGTCCAAGTCACCCTGCATTCTCATAGCATCCTCCTCACAGTTCACACTGCCACACAGCTTTGTGTCATCTGCAAATTTGCTTATGTTACTTTTAATCCCTTCATCCAAATCACTGATGTATGTTGTAAATAGCTGTGGTCCCAGCACCGAGCCTTGCGGTACCCCACTAGTCACTGCCTGCCATTTTGAAAGGGACCCGTTAATCCCTACTCTTTGTTTCCTGTCTGCCAATTTTCTATCCATGTCAGCACTCCACCCCCTATCCCATGTGCCCTAATTTTGCCCACTAATCTCCAATGTGGGACCTTATCAAATGCTTTCTGAAAGTCCAGGTACACTACACCCACTGACTCCCCCTTGTCCATTTTCCCAGTTGCATCCTCAAAAAATTCCAGAAGATTATTCAAGCATGAATCCCCTTCATAAATCCATTCTGACTCAGACCGATCCTGTTACTGCTATCCAAATGTGTGCCTATTTTATCTTTTATATTGAGTCCAGCATTTCCCCCAATTCAATCCAATTCAATTCAATTCAATTAACTTTATTTATCCGTTAGGAACTTCATTTGTGCAGAACATTAGTGCGTGTATAGTTCGCGTACCCAGCAACACAACACAATATACCACACCCATCACATACCAGCAGTCCAACAGTGGTCAGTAGATAAAACTTGCGAAGCACAATACATGAAGAATGGGCAATAAAAACATTCAAAGAATGTTAAAAATGTAAATATAAATCAATGAATAAATAAATAGATCAACTATTCATGTGTCTAACGGATGTAGGCACGAAACTCGAGATGACTCTCTTAGTCCTGAATGTGAGTGACCTGTATCTCTGGCCTGAGGGTAGAAGACTGTATTGGCTGTGCAGTGAGTGAGTGGTGTCTGGGGCTATTTGTGTGCCTTTTAGTTTAGTCCTTCTATTGGAAATACTGATCAGTGGTTCCTGCTCCAGTCCGATTATTTTACTGCTCATTGTTATGATTTTGTTTAGTGGGTTGTGATGGATGTTGGATAGTGACCCAAACCAGGCTGACATATTGAAGGTTATTACTGATTCAATGAACCATTTGTAAAAAGCTGTCAGGACTGACTGGTGAACCTGAAGTTTATTGAGTTTCCTCAGGAAAAGGAGGCGATACTGACACAGAAAATATTGTTTCACTGTTTAGTTGGAAAGTGAGTTTGTGTTCAATATTGTCCCCAGGTGTCTGTATGACTCGACCCTTTCTATTGGCTGGTTGTTGACTAACAGAGTGGGGGTGATGGGAGGACCTTTACGGAAGTCAACAACCAACTCCTTTGTTTTGGAGGTATTGAGGTCAAGGCAGTTCCGCCTACACCACTCTGCAAAAAGGTCCATCTCAGACTGTAGCTGTCCCTGTGAGTTGGTGGTGCCCATGATCACAGTGTCATCAGAGTATTTAATGTATGTTATACCTGGGTTAGTGCTCCTGCAGTCGTTTGTGTACAGTGTGTACAGAACCGGTGAGATTACAGAGCCTTGTGGGGCTCCTGTGTCTTGGATGAACAGAGGTGACCGTTGACTCGGACCCTCTCGTGTCTATCTGTCAATAATGAGAGGATCCAGAGGATCAGGTGCGGGTTGACATCCATCTGGAGCAGTTTTCGTCCCACCAGGTGAGGTTGCACGGTGTTAAAGGCGCTAGAGAAGTCCACAAAGACCAGTCTAATGAATGATTTGGGCTTCTCAAGATGGGTATAGGCGCCATGCAGCAGCGTTAGTACAGCGTCATCCACACCCCTGTGCCGTTTGTATGGAAACTGAAAAGGGTCAGCCTGCATACTGACCTCCTCCTGAAGCTGGGAAAGAATAAGCCTTTCAAAGCCTTTCATGACCAAAGATGTTAATGCCACAGGCCGGTAGTCATTGTCACAGGTGTGATTGCTCTTTTTGGCTACAGGACAGATGGTTGAGGATTTCCAGAGTGACGGGATTGAATGTTCTGACAGGGAGCGGTTGAAGAGATGACAGAAAACACCAGCCAGCTGGCAGCAGCAGGCCTTCAGCAAACGGCCACAGATCTGGTCAGATCACTACCCCGTTCCTGCCTTCTCCCCATATCCCTTGATTCCGCTATCTTTTAGAGCTCGATCTAACTCTCTCTTGAAAACATCCAGAGAACCGGCCTCCACCGCCCTCTGAGGCAGAGAATTCCACAGACTCACAACTCTCTGTGTGAAAAAGTGTTTCCTCTTCTCCGTTCTAAATGGCTTACCCCTTATTCTTAAACTGTGGCCTCTGGTGCTGGACTACCCCAACATTGGGAACATGTTTCCTGCCTCTAGCGTGTCCAAACCCTTAATAATCTTCTATGTCTCAATAAGATTCCCTCTCATCCTTCTAAATTCCAGAGTATACAAGCCCAGCTTCTCCATTCTATCAACATATGACAGTCTCATCATTCTGGGCATTAACCTTGTGAACCTACGCTGCACTCCCTCAATAGCAAGAAATTAATTGCCGTTCCATGCCATGCCTTTACTAATCAAGTACCTATCAATATCCACTTTATAAATACCTAATGACTTGGCTTCCACCACAGTCTGTGGCAATTAATTCCACAGATTCATCACCCTCTGGCTGAAGAATTTCTCCTTATCTCCATTCTAAAGATTCGTCCTTTTATTCTGATGCTGTTCACTCTAGTCCTAGACTCTCCCACTACTGGAAACATATTTCGGAGACAAACCACAAAAACTCTTTGCACGTCAGCTTCGAAAATTGGAGGGGGAAAAAACAATCCACAAAATTAGATCAGACACGGGAGAATTATTAATACTGCCCAAGGATAAAAATGAGAGATTTCTGCAATATTATCAAAATCTTTACTCAGCTAAAACTATAGAACAGCCGGAAGGAATAGTAGCATTCTTACTAAAATGCAATCTAAAAGGTTTAGACTCAAAAGACAGAGAATTACTAGAAGCTGAAATGACGGTAAAAGATATTGAAGAGTCTATTAGATCTTTAAAAAACGGCAAAGCAGCCGGCCCAGATGGTATAGGTTCTGAATTTTATTAAAAAAATTATGATTTGGTCTCTCCACGTTTACAAACACTGTATGAGTACACTTACATTCAACAGAAACTGCCAGAAACTTTAAACGAATCTATAATAACACTTATACCAAAGGCGGATAAGGATCCTGAAGACCCAGGCTCATACAGAGCAATTGCTCTTTTAAATACCGATCAGAAAATATTAACTAAAATCCTAGCACACAGATTAAGTACAGTGATGAATAAATTAATACACCCTGACCAAACAGGTTTTATCCCGAAACGGTACTCATCTTATAATTTGAGACGATTATTTAATATAATATACTCAAAGAGAATCACTAACGTAGACCTAGCAATAATCTCGCTAGATGCTGAGAAAGCATTTGATCGGGTTGAATGGCCCTATTTATTTTCGGTGATGGAAAAATTTCAATTGGGTGAGAAGTTCTGTACATGGGTAAAACTTTTATATACTAACCCAACAGCTAGAATATTATCAAATCAAATGTTATCAACTAAATTTAATTTATCTAGAGGTTGTAGACAAGGATTCCCGCTATCTCCGTTATTATTTGCACTCGCTATTGAGCCACTTGCTGAAAGAGTTAGGACCCATCCTGAAATATACGGGTATATTACTAAAGACACAGTGAATAAAATGTCTTTATACGCAGACGATGTATTAATTTACATTACAAAACCAGAAATTAGTATTCCAAACTTATTAAATCTGATAATTCAATTTGGTTTGCTTTCCGGATACAGAATTAATTGGAATAAAAGTGAAATTATGCCCATAACGGAACATAATCTACACATAATACAACAATTCCCGTTTAAAATAGTTAATGAAAAATTTAAATATCTAGGAATTTATGTCACTAAGACATATGCCTCGTTATTTAAATTAAATTTCCCCCCTTTACTGAATAAACTACATAAGAATATTCAGTATTGGAAAACACTTCCTATTTCAATGTTTGGTAAAATCAATGCCATAAAAATTATTTATTTTACCACAATTATTATACCTCTTTCAATCAATCCCGATATATCTGCCAAAAAAAAATCTTTAAAAAGTTGGATTCCATCATCACTGATTTTATCTGGGATTATAAGAATCATAGGATAAGCAAAAAACATTTGTGCAAATCAAAGATAAATGGAGGTTTAGCTTTACCGAATTTTTTGTTTTATTTTTGGTCTGTTAATATTAAAAATATGAATTTTTGGCTGGAAGAAATGGACCAGCAACCAGATTGGATAAAGATGGAAAAGGAAGATTGTTTACCCTTTGAAATTGGTTCGATACTGTTTGCTACCTCAAAATTGAATTAAAAAATTTACAGGGAAAATCCTATAATATACAGTGGTATGCGAATTTGGAAACAATTTAAAAAATACCTTAAAATTTGATAATTTATCGCTCTTTCTTCCCATCGCGAACAACCCTTCATTTAAACTTTCTAGGTTGGATAAAGGTTTCATACAATGGAAAAATTATGGAATTAAAAAGATGGGACAACTTTATTAGAAAGGCACCTTTCTTTCATTTCAGGAACTACAACAGACTTATGGACTCCACTCAAATGATTTTTTCAGATATCTACAACTTAGAGATTATGTTTAATCAAACACTCAAAACTTTAGAACTAGAGATCCAGAAATTCTTGATGATTGTTTGAATAAACACCCTAATATAGAAAAATTAATATCTGATATATATAACATCCTATTAGATAGTGGGATACCACCGACGGATTTATATAGGCAAACATGGGAAAATGAACTAAGCCAAACAATAACAAAAGATATTTGGGATGAAAGTTTACAACATATACGTCAATGTTCATTAAATGCCAGACACTCTTTAATACAATTTAAAGTACTACATAGATTACATTATTCTAAAACAAAACTAAACAGAATCTTCCCACATATCTCCCCTATCTGTGATAAATGTCAACATTTAGAGGCTAACCTAACTCATACATTCGCGAATTGTATAAAAATCAAAAAATTTTGGACAGACATTTTTAGAATAATATCTATAGTTGTCAACATTCAATTGGACCCTGATTTAAAATTAATAATACTAGGAATATTAGAACAAAGTCTAACACTTACAACAACTCAAAGAAACGTCATCGACTATAGTATAATAACTGGAAAAAAATTAATATTAAAATTTTGGAAAGGTCCTATAACCCCCACAATTAAAATGTGGATTATGGAAATGTCGGAGACCTTACATTTTGAAAGAATCAGACTTGTCTTAATGGACAAACAAGAACTTTCTATCACAACATGGTCTCCATTTATTGACTATTTGAAGGGACAGACTGGTTCGGCACGAGAACTTGACTGAAACTTGAATTAAGGATTAGATGAAAAGTTATATTTTAAAATGTACGAATATATCTCCAATGTTGTACTTTTAGTAATTTACTCCATTATTCTTTATCATTCCTTTTCTTCCCTATCTTTTATTCTCTTATTTTCTACCTATATTTTTTTTTAAAACGAAAGCAGAGTTAATATCAATCGATAATATTAGTAATGTAGGAACTGTTACATGAAATGTTTTCAATATGATATGTACCTGCCTCTAATAAAAATATTATAAAAAAAATTTAAAAAAGGAAACATCTTCTCCATGTCTACTCTATCTAGTTTAGCTTATTGTCACGTGGCCTCACATCTGGTTCAATGTCCGAAAAACCCAGTTTCTTAAATAAAAATGTGGCACATGGTTTTTAACAGCTGGCGTCAGAAGTGGATGAATAGTAAGATTAAACGAGAACTTACCAGTTTGAAGTTTGATCTTTATTTTATGAGGAGTTACGTTGGTGATTACGTGAAGAAGAACCGTTAGGGCGCCTGCGCATCAATCTTCAAAGCAGCAGTGTGAAATCACAAACAACAATAACGAAGTAACATAGTAATATAGTAAAAACGAGTAAATTTTAGAACTTCCAGCTGACCATTATAAAAGAGGGTTGAGCGTGGTGGGCACGTAATCACCAACGTAACTCCTCATAGAATAAAGATCAAACTTCAAACTGGTAAGTTCTCGTTTAATCTTACTATTTTACTTCGGAGTCACATGAGTGACTTCATGAAGACTTTAAAGCTTTGTGATTTCATGCCGCAGATTCAAATCCCGGTTTCTCACTGCATTGATTGACTCGGAACGAGAAATAATCAATAATGCATTAATGACATTTGCATGAAAAAATGCAGTCATTCATTTAATTGAATAATATAATTAACAGTATCCCCTTTAACCCAGGGGAATTTAAGCAGAACTTAATATAGTATCTGCAAACAGCCCCATATTGGCAATAGGCCGATGGTAAAAGTGTTGAAACACCAACTTATTAGATCACCCGGCGGCTGAGAGAATATGGTCGATGGGACGTCCTTCGCCCTGGCCGCCAATGTTGCTGCTAAATCGAATGGGATGTAAAAACATCACTGTTAACACCTGCAGCAACCAAGACTTATTTTAACCATCTTGAAATAGTCTGAACTGACACTATCATGTATGGTTTTTCGTGAATGATAAACAATCTTGTTTTCATATTTCATAAGACCTTTGTAGCCTCAATGTATTGCAACAAATATGTCTTAACACATAGACATGGATCCATGCAATATGCTAATAAAACACTCTTGAATCCTGTCACGCCTGACCCTACTTCATTTGAGTAGATCATAAATGTAAAACATAACATTATCCTGAGGTACTTCCATCCTGTGTATCTGTAACTTTTGTAATGTCTGCACTCTCTGTGCTTGTTACATGTGCCAAAGCATGAGTACCTTCACGCTGAATTTGGCCAAAATCAGAATCGTACCAAGAGTCCATTGATGAAGTAGCTTAAAACCACTCTATATTCCTGATTGCCTTACCTAGGTTTAGAAGGTCTGGAATTAAAATTCCTTTCATTAATCTGGAAACGAAAGAACAAGACTCAACAGGATGTCTTTCCGACCCCATCAATAAAAAACGAGGACAATGTACTTCTGGCTGAATAAATCGCACTATAACTCAACCCCTCATAATAGAGTGTTGAGAAAACCCAAGACATTTGAGACATGTGCCGTACAACATTCAATATTCTTTTTGTACACAGAAAATTTCCCATTCTTTTTATAATGGGAAAGCAACATTTACAGAGTCACAACATCAGATTCGCAAATGTACTGCTTTTGAGTGCTCTTCCGCACGACTGCTGTAAGCATGTCCACAGTATGCCCAGACAATCCTCTTTTTAAAGCCTGCAAATTAACAGATCCATACAGGCATATAACGGATGTTACTCTCCAATTATCGGATACACCAGTAAATCCCTTCTTTTGGGAACCTTTATCAGAAACTGTGTCATTAATTCCAATATCAAAGGGAACCATGGCTGCGTAGACCAGTCCAGTACCACCAGTACCCCAGATGCAGCATCCTGCTTCATTTTAAGCAGACACCAGTTTATGAGACAGAATGTTGTAAAATGCATATAAAAACATACCACCCAAATGTAGCGAGAAAGCATCAATTGCTACTGTCTCCCGATGTAGTTCCCATAACACATATCTCTGTAACTGGTGATTGAGTCTGGATGGAAACAAGTCGTATCTGGCTTCCCAAATCTGACTACTATATCATTAAAATCTTAAGATTCAACATCCATTCTTTGTTATCATGGACATTCCTGTAACCTGATGTCTGCTACTGTATTGAATCTACCTGGTAGATAAATAGCTGAAACCAAATATTTGTCAACAAACCAAGTCCAGATTTGATTAGCCAATTTGTCACATGACACCGACTTAATTCCACCCATACAATTAATACATGCCATTGCTATAGTATTGTTAATTTGAAGCTGAACATGCAGATTAGTTGTATTAACAACAAGCTTGGAGCTCATAAGCCGTCCAACAGCTGTAAAACGTTGATTCTCCATGTCTACAAAAAAATAATGCCTCTTCCATATTCCATCTGTCCACAGATGGATACCATTTCAGTGGCACCAATCCTAGTGCACTGACATCAGTCTGTAAGACCATGGAAGGCTGTTCAATCAGTATCTTCCTCGAACTACTGGAGACATGTTAAATCCACCACTTCAAATCAGAAGCAGCATTTGTTGTTTAACTGCATGGCCTATCAAAATGGCTGCCATGCATCTTAGTGCCTTTTCTTTTTGCCGTCTGTAGCTGCTGGTAGTGCAATGGCCCATATTGTATTGCTGGAAATAACATTAATTTTCCTAGCAAGCTGGCCACCTGTCTTAATTGAAGATTGATACTTTTTCAACAGCTTAATGCAACCATCAATCAGTTCTACCCTTTACCCGTGGTAAAATTACTACCATGTCAATTGAATCAATTGTGAAATTAAAATAATCAATTGTTGTAAGTGGCGTTAACCTTGATTTCTCTGGATGAATTAAACCCAAAACTTTCAAAAGTGGATTGAACAATTGAGAGAGATAACTCACTAATTCTCTTGTGCGTCCTAATTAGGACATCATCCAGTTAAGCCATCAACATCTGTCCTTGGACTCTAATTAGCCCCAAAATTGGTTTTACCAATTTAGTGAAATTCTAGGAACTGAAGTTAACCCATTAGACAGAACTTTGAATTGCCATAATTGTTTCATTTAGATAAATGTCAAATATTTTTATCTTACAAATGAACAAATGAAAGGGATCAGGGAGTATGGGAAGAAGGCAGGAATGGGATACTGAGTTGGATGATCAGCCATGATCATATCGAATGGCGGTGCAGGCTCGAAGGGCCGAATGGCCTACTCCTGCACCTATTTTCTATGTTTCTATGTTTCTAACAGACACTGAGTAATATACATCTTTCAGATCTATAGGTGCCATATAACATCTTTTGAAATAAGTTGTATGGCAGTCTCAAAGTCTCCATTTTGAAGTGTCTATACTTCACAAAATTTTAAAGACTTGTCAGATCTAAAATACTCCTCACCTTTTTAGGTCGAGAACATTGAAACACAATTTGGTGGTTTTGATAAACCAACCTTTCAATTACTTGTTTATAGACAAGTTTTCAAATTCAGCTTGAACCTCCATCACTTCTTTTTGTGAAATTGGAGTGTTCTGCTAGGAACATGCTGGATGGCAAATCACTATTTGAATCGAATCAATTCGAAACCTTTGAATAATACTCAGAATAATGAATCTGAAGTAATTTGCTTCCAATATTTAACTGTTTTTGCATTAATATGTTCCCATGAGAACCAGGTCCACCTACCTCCTTTGTCACCTGAGTGACCTGTGGTCCCTGGCTCCTGGCAGGAACACCCTCGCTTTTTTGTGTTCCCGCTGCAGGACGCCAACTGCGCCCCTGCTTCAATGGTCCACTTGTTCCTGGTGTAGGCCCAGGATTCTGTATGATGTCTGAAAGGATACCTCCTCTTCACAGACTTGCCGACCATCGATGTTTTGATCAACCTTGCTGTTTTTGCCTCATCATCCAACTCTTTCCCACGTTTCGTGAGCTTTTTTCTCTGAAGAGTAAGTTGAGTGACTGCACAAAGCTGGGCTTTACAGAGTTGCTGCAACTTGGGGTTGATGGTGGGCAGAATGGCATGCTTCCTGAAACAATTCATCTCGAAGTGGGTGCTACATAGCAACCCTAGTGCATCTTGATGCATCTCCATCCCTGGCCTCCATCCATTGTTCTTGCAAAAATGCAGTTGTTCCTCAACCTAGCAGCTTCAATATTCTCTGCAGTTTTATTTCTTAGGCTCACATGCCCTCGCCCATCTGATCCCTTATATCTTGGTTCACTGCTAGTACTTTCAGCAATACGCAGTTCCTTGGGGTCTCGTGCTTTTTTGGCATTTTCATCCATCGTAAGCTACTGGAGCTGATGGAAGAGAAAATAGTTGATCGTAGAGGCCACTTCTTCTCCCAGTGGCTCTCCTGACTCTGACGGGGCAACGAATCGTACTGCCAGGAGTAGAACATCTGGCAGCTGCCAACTTCACTTGTATCAGCCTCACCGTCAGAGTCAGGGTCAGAACTCTCACAGAGCAGCGAATCGTACTGCCAGAAATAGAACATCTGGCAGCTGCCATCTTCGCTTGTGTCGGAGAACTCTGCTGACCCTGTGCACGCGCCTCATCAATGAGGATGCTATCAAGCAGCCCTTTACTAGGTGCTGCTGACCTGGCTTCTGCAGCCTGGCTCTGACATCACTCCTCCTGGAGTATGTCTTGTTGGAGCAACCTGTGTACAGGTTCTCCATTTGGAATATCCACTCAGAAAGTGGTATCCAGCCTTGGAGGTGAATCCCAAACTGACTCTTGCTCCATGGACCTGGCTTGCATGTTGGCTAGCGCCCAACTGACGCTGGCTCCGTTCTTTTTCTAAATACACAAGTCCACAGTCACCCCGCTCACAGCCGGCGACTGTTACAGGGGTATGAGGCAGCCCTTCACCAACCGCATTCCCGCGGCTCTCTATCGGCTTTGCGGCTCGCCTCTTGCCCTTGCCCGTTTTGTTCATGGTGCCTGTGAAAAAATCGCAACAGACCACCACAGCAAACGGACCTAAAAAACTCCCAAAAAGTGTTTTACTTACCTTGGAGTTGTAAAAACTACATTCCACTAGAGGTGTGATCTGAAGGGAAACAATGTGAACTATGGAGCTGATGAAACAACCAGGGTGGAGGATGGGGGGGAACGAAGGTGAGAGGAATGTTCGTAGGTTAATTTAAAAGTCTAATTCCTTTATTCTACAGATGCAACTTGTTCCTGAGAATCACTGGGAGATTCAAAGCAAGTTACCGTCACAGGGTTTTATCCCAGCACAACTAGAGAGCAGTCCTGAACTACTATCTACCTCTCCCGGAGTCCTCTGACTATTTTTGATCAGACTGTACTGGCTTTACCTTGCACTAAACGTTATTCCCTTATCGTGTATCTGTACACTATAAATGGCTCATTTACAATAATGGAATGTCTTTCCGCTGACTGGGTAGCACACAACAAAAGCATTTCACTGTACCTCGGTACATGTGATATTAAATTAAACTGAACTGAACTGAATTAAGCTGGAAAGAGCGCAGAGAAGATTTATGGGAACGTTTCCAGGACTCAAAGACTTGAGCTCTAGGGAGTGGTTGGGCAGAGTTAGACTTTATTCCTTGGAGCGCAGGAGGATGAGGGGTGATCTGAAAGACGGGTATAACATCATGAGGGAAATTGAGGGTGAATCCACAGTCTCTCACCCGTGGTAGAGGCTTAGGGTTAAAGTGCGTGAGGAAAGATTCCATTGGAACATGAGGGGCAACTTTTTTACTCAGTGTGTCGGGTCCGTGCAACGAGCTACCAGAGAATGTAATTGAAGCAGGTACTATATCAACATCTGAAATACAGTTGGACAGTGGCATGGACAGGAAAGGTTTATAAAGGTATGGGCCAATTGTGAACAAGTGCGACTAGCTTAGATGGGGCATTGTGTTGGCACGGACCAGTTGGGCCAAATGATGAAGTGTAGCAGCGCCTGCTAGCGCACGCAGATATCGAACCCGGCGTTCAGAAGCCTCGGTCACGTAACTCGGGAGGGGATGTTGTTTTCGCGCGGTTTTTCCCTTGCGTGGGTTAGTTCGGAGCTGACCACCGTTGTGGGCAGACGTGTCTGATAAGCCTGTATGCTGCAACTTGAACTTTTGAATAAAGATCTGTTGAAAACTCCAGTAGTCCTTTCTCAGACCGCCAAATCGGTGACCCCGACCTGTCTAGCCGTCGTTAGACAAGAAGAATTATGCAGGAAGAGAGTGTTCCCGCAGAATCGGCCAGCACGAGGCAGGGCTCACCGGCCTTCAAACTGCCAGCCTTTTGGCCTGATCAACCTCAGGTGTGGAGGCACAGTTTCATCTAACCCACGCAAGGGAAAAACCGCGCGAAAACAACAGCCCCTCTCGAGTCACGTGACTGCGGCATCTGAACGCCGGGTTCGATATCTGCGTGCGCTAGCAGGCGCCGCTACATGGCCCCCCCCCTCAGAATCCGCGGTACGGGTAAACGAACGAGAGGATGTTTTTTTCGCGCGATTTTTCCCTTGCGCGGGTTAGTTCAGAGCTGACCACCATTGCGGGCAGAAGTGTCTGATAAGCCTGTATGCTGCAACTTGAACTTTTGAATAAAGATCTGTTGAAAACTCCAGTAGTCGTTTCTCAGACCACTAAAGTATATTGATTAAGAGGATATACTTTGCTGCCTTACATACACCTCTGCTACAGAAAGAACCACCAGCAACCTCTCTGCTTTCCTCTAGGAGAACACACACAACTGAAGACCAGGAGGAGCCCCGGTGCCCAAACCTCTCCCCCCCCCCCCCCCCCCCCCCCCCCGGGCAGTGCTGGGACCACTGGATCATCACACAGGCAAGACAAGGACAGACTGAGAAGGAGAATGGGAAATGCCAGCTCCAGGTATGTTCGGATACATCACACAATGTTACTTCTCCCTCCTCTCCTCCCTCACCTCAAGCACAGCGCTGGAGTAACTCAGCGGGTCAGGCAGCATCTCTGGGGGACAGGTGGCGTTTCGGGTCGGGACCCTTCTTCACTCTGATTGTGATTGGAGGGAGGAGGCTGGATGAGAATTTGGGGCAGGATTAAGTCAGGCAAGTGATAGGTTGATAGATGTTGGGGGGTGGGGGAGGGGGGTAATGATTGAAGGAAGGCCAGTGATGAAAAGATTTAGAGAAGGAGAACTCGTGGGATAGATGGGCCGAATGGCCTAATTCCGCTCCTATGACAAGAGAATACAATACCGTTTATTGTCATTTGAACCTCAAAATGAAGTTCAAACGAAATTTGGTTTCTGCAGTCATACAACAAGAAGAAACAATTAACAAGACACACAAGATGGAAGGCAAAGTCATTGTCTCTCCCCTGTTTTCCATACCTCTCCCGATGTTCAAGCCCCTGGCGGCGATGCCAAGTCCTGCGACCGTTAAGGCCGCGCTGGACGATGTAAGGCCCTGCTCGGGTCTTGATGTTGGAGTCCCCGGAGCCCCTGGCGGGCGATGGCAAGTCCCGCGGCCGTTAATGCCACGCCGGTAGCTCCGAAAAGCGGTCTCCCACCAGGGACCCCGGAGCTCCCGATGTCACCGTCCACCGGATGGAGCCTCCGAAGCTCCGGAGTCGGGCCGCAGACGCGCGCCACCACAGCTCTCCACGCTCCGAAGCCGGCCAGCTCCACGATGGTAAGTCCGCAGGCTCCGTGACTGGTCGTTCCGGTTGGAGGCCGCTCCGCGGTGCTAGGCCTCAACAACAACGGAGACCCGACAGGGAAAAGGTCGGGTCCCCCGTACATGGAAGAGATTTAAAGTTTCCCTCCGCCCCCCACATATACACAGCTAAAAACAACATATAAACTACAACCAAACTATATACTCAACAGGACAATTTTTTTTTTTAAAAGACAGACGAACTGCAGAGGCTGCTGCCGCGAGCCGCCGCCATTTTACTATGGCGTGAAATGGGGAAGCTGGATGAATGGATATAGGTGGAAGGTGATGGGGGAAGGGGGAAATGGCGGGATTATGGGGTAAATGGTGTGTATCCAGGTGGAGCAATGGGAAGAGAAGAGGGAAAGGCAGAGAAGGTGCTTGTCCTTTACTTCAATTGGTTTCATTTCAACTGGAAACTATCACCGAACATGTTTCCTTTCAGCCAACAGGCGGCTCATTCTGAGACCCCCACATTCTTCACACAGGAAGAGCTCAACAAACTGAAGTCCGAATTTGAAACAGGAGGTGTGGAAAAGATTAAACGTCTGCTGGAGAAGAAGGTGAAAGAACTGGACAATACCGAGCTGAACATCGCCGTGACGGGAGAGACGGGTGCAGGAAAATCCAGCCTCATCAATGCCATGAGAGGGCTTCGTAGCACAGATGAGGGAGCGGCTGCGGTTGGGCCCACGGAAACTACAATGGAGCCAACCGGATACCCACATCCCTCTCTGCCCAATGTCCGCTACTGGGACCTGCGGGGACCGGATCTCCACAATTCACCGCGGGTTCCTACCTGAGGAAAATGCAATTTAAAAAATACGATTTCTTCATCATAGTGGCAGCTTGTCGATTCAAAGAGAATGATGCAAAACTTGCCAAGGAGATTAAGCGGCTGGGGAAGAAGTTCTATTTTGTCCGCTCTAAGATTGACTTTGACCTTTATACAATGCGGAGAGAACGGAAGGAATTTGATGAAGATGCAGAAATGGAAAAGATCCGGAGTGACTGCTTCAGTCAGTTGGAAAAGGCCGGGATCCCCGATCCCACCGTGTTCCTGATTTCCAGTTTTGATAATGATATGTATGATTTCCCTCGGTTAACGGAAGCACTTGCAGATGGTTTACCAAAAATAAAGGAATCTGTCTTTATCCTGGCCCTTCCCAACGATAGTGTGGAGATTATTCGGAAGAAAGGTGAGGTGTTGAAGAAACGTATCTGGATGTTGGCGATCATCGCGGGAGGAGTGGGAGTGATCCCGGTCCCGGGTCTCTCTGTCGCCTTTGACATTGGGATATTGATTGGAGCGATAATCTATTTCCGTAAATGCCTGTGTCTGGATAATGCTGCTCTCGGCAGGTTGGCGGACAGAACAGGCACATCCGTGGAAGAGCTGAAAGGCACAGTAAAATCTTCCCTGCTGGGAGAAATAACTGTAAAAGAAATAGTAAGGCTGGGTTTAGGTGCAGTCGCCATTGCTGTTTCAGCCGTGGAAGCCTTTTTTTACTTTGTCCCAGTCATTGGTTCCGTTTTTGGAGCCGGGTCATCATTTCTGATGACCTATTGGATACTGAGAGATGCGCTGAAGCTTCTGATACAGACCGCAGAGAAGGTGCTCGCTGTTGCCAATGGCGCCGAGTAACCGCTCGGCACCAATATCCATCCCGTCTGTTCACGTCGTGCTGGGCTTCATACTTTGAAGAAAGCTAACGCCAAATTGTGCGTTAATTCTACTCGAACTACTTGCTGTTTACTTGGAGCTGTGTGTTGGTCCGCCTAGGCCCACGTGATCTCCCGTTTGCTAAACACGTTAACTCCCCCTCCCATTCCCACACTGACCTTTCTGTCCTGGACCTCCTCCACTGTCAGAGTGAGGCCTCCCACAAATTGGGGGAACAGCATCTCATATTTCGCTTGGGGAGCTCATAAATCCACTGTATGAATATTAAATTGTCCAATTTCAAGGAGCCCTTACTGTCCCTCTCTCTCCACCCCTCCCCCATTCTAGTTTTCACACTTGTTTTACTGACGTCCTGATTGAATCTTTACTGATTGAATGCCTCCTTGTCACCCTCCCCTCGGCTAACAATGACCCATTCTACATTTTATTTCAGCAGCGTCCCCTTTGAGCTATCGTTTTCACACCTTACCCTTCCATAGGGATGCTGCCTGTCCCGCTGAGTTACTGCAGCGTTTTGTGTCTATCTATGATTCTACCAGCCCGTTTGTGTCCCTCAGAACTACCCGGCAAGCAAAAATAAACCAGTTCTCATTCAGCTGCAAAACACTCCAATGCATCTACTTTGGTATCAATGCGAACTGGAAAGTCAGCGCCTCCATTAGATTGTGCCTGGCAGCGAGTGTCTGGGAAGGGCGTTTCTCTCCAGGACGGGAAACGTCCAGTGTGGGGAAAGTGGGAACGCGTCTGAGAACCTGTCACTTGTCTTATTCCCAGTAATCTTCACCAAGGTGAAGAAGCGGAGATGCATCTGCAAGAAGACCAACTGTCTGCGAGGGAACTGGGACCATGTCGATCATCTACAGCTCCAGACAGAGATATATGGAGAATGTTTAGAACTGATGAGAATGACCCGCCTGAAATACATCCCACTGGAATGTGGGCGGCACAGTGGCGCAGCGGTAGAGCTGCTGCCTCACAGCGCCAGAGACACGGGTTCAATCCTGACTACAGGTGCTGTCTGTTTGTGTATGGGCTTCCACCGGGTGCGACGGTTTCCTCCCACACTACAAAGACAGACAGGTGTGTATGTTAATTGGCTTCTGTCAGAATTGTAAATTGATCCTAGTGTGTAGGATAGTGCTAGTGTACGGATGATCGATGGGCCGCTTGTACTCGGATGGGCCGAAGGGCCTGTTTCCGCGCTGTATCTCTAAACTAAACTAAACTGTAACCACGGCTGTTTTGGTATTATTTTGCATTCTGTTATTATATGAAAACATTGTTTCTAATGTAACCAACAATTACTATTGCCGCTTTGATCATAGAGCTCGTTGATTGAGCAGGAAATGCTGATGGTAAAATAAGCTAAATTGGGGGGTTTAATATGTACTTGTGCAGTAATGTGGACCTGTTCCCTTCAACTGGCTTGTTGATGGGGAATGTGTGTAATCAGATTAGTCACCTACAGCAACAGGTGACTCTTTGACA
This sequence comes from Malacoraja senta, assembly GCA_038087875.1. Taxonomy (NCBI): domain Eukaryota; kingdom Metazoa; phylum Chordata; class Chondrichthyes; order Rajiformes; family Rajidae; genus Malacoraja; species Malacoraja senta. Next base: position 52,342 of record JAXLNO010003809.1, read on the forward strand.
TGATATGTAATACTGTTGCTGTTGATGGGT